>JBAMHX010000021.1:25874798-25885669 GCA_037177515.1 Pseudomugil tenellus
TATACCATAAATGAAAAGGAGCAGATAGAAGAAAACTTACAAACATCTGCCCTCTCCTCTATTCTTTTTCTATTTGATTACACTGATGAAGTACCACTAGAGTAATATCAAAATTACTTTGAAACCATTTATTTTAAAATGAAAAAATTTCTTAAACATTTTTCTAAACAACAAAGCAATACTTCTACAACTTTTCAAATTTATAGTCAATGAATTCCATATTTTAACACCTGCAACAGAAATACCCCTTTGTTATTCTGGCAAACCTGGGTTTAAAATCCAATCAGCGCCTGCAGTCCTCCCTTTACCTTTAACCTTTAAACCCGTTATGTTTAAGAGTCATAGCCAGCAGCTCAGGGACCATTATCCTCATTAAGACAGGGGTGTCCTGTGGCGTTTGGGGCTAGGGACTGGATTGGTAGATGAATATTATGTGATTTACCTGTGGGAGAGAAATGATTGGATGTGTGTTTTTGTGCTTGATTTTTGTGGGAGTTATATGTTTTGGTATGTGAAGGATTGTTTTTAATTTAGTTTTATTATTGATATTTAGTTTTTATGATGCAAAACATGGTGCGCTGCTCTTTTTGTATGAAAAGTCCTATATAAATAAAATTTTGATTATAAACACCAACGGTGAAGTGTTGTATCTTAGTCTGGTCCCCCTCAGGCCTGGAAACCCTGTGTACCATGCTCCAAAGCTACGCAGGTGTTTGTGAGCAGCATCAGTTTAACTGATACGTTTATTTCCAAAGCCAAAGTAAGTGAGCATTTGTGAAGTGAAAGCATGTTTAGCTGCATTACAGGCCTTGCAGAAGTCCAGGAATTAAAGGAATGAATTAATTCAGGTGTGTCCAGCCATTGCCATTGCCATTACTGAGGTCAGACACACCTGGAATAATCAGTTTGTCCAGTAATGAAAGACAGGAAACAAAGGAGTTGGTCTAAGTCAGGAAGTATAAAGCCAATTTCTTTAAACTTGTCTGTCGGCAATTAAGTCCAGGATCAACGTGATGTTATTGGAATTTAGGTTATTTGGGTTATATCTGTCTCAGTCGAGTGTGTGATAGTTTAAAATCTGTGTTTAATAGTGAAATGGGTTTCAGCTTGGATTGCACAGAGTGAAGGATGGATTCAGTTTACATGGTTTAAGGCGTGACACGTGATTTGCACGGTTTACGCGGTTTGTATGCTGTCCTGCTGTAATCCAGGTAAATCTGCTACCAGAAAGGATGCGTTCTTTGCTCAGAGTTAACTTTAATCTCCTACATGGAGGTCTGCATTAGCTAGAAGCAGCAATAATTTAGTTTGGTCTGTTTCTGCAGGATGAGGACACCCGGCGGGACTATGACTACATGCTTGACCACCCTGAGGAGTACTATCAGCACTACTACGCATATTATCGCAGACAGCTCACCCCCAAAGTTGACGTCAGGGTTGTCATCCTGGTCACCATCTGTGCCATCTCCATCTTCCAGGTACGACCAGTCCTGTCCGCTGGGATGTAACATCCGTCTCATTTTCTAACGATTGACTTCTCGTCCTTTAGTTCTACAGCTGGACCAACAGCTACAATAAGGCCATCAACTACCTGATGACTGTACCCAAGTACCGAATCCAGGCCACGGAGATCGCCAAGCAACAGGGCCTCCTGAACCGCACTAAGGAAAAGGGCAAGAACCGGCGCTCCAAGGAGGAGATCCGTGAGCAAGAAGAGGAGGTGATTCGTGACATCATCAAAAACAAAATAGACATCAAGGGAGGCTACCAGAAGCCCAACCTGTCGGACATCCTGCTGTGTCAGATCGTTCTTTTTCCGTACTACCTGACCAGCTACGTAGCTTGGTATGTGTCGTGGTTTTACCGCTTCACCGTCTGCAGAGAGGAGTACGGCGACGAGGAGAAGCTTTACATGATAAGGTGATGTCTCTAAAACTCAGGTGGTGTGAAATGATGCTGATGTGGTTCTTAATGCGGCCTTCCTCTTCCTCAGGAAGTACATGAAGATGTCGCAGTCTCAGTTCGACAGTCTGGAGGAAAGCAGCAGGCAGTCTTTCCTGGAAAAACGACTGTGGATCAAAGAGAACTATGAGGTATGTGTTATCTCCTGCCGGCTTTGCTTTCCCCTCACATGTCTGCAGGGATCAGTCCAAAGGTCTATCCTGGTTATAGCAGGTTTGGAATGTTGAGAAGGTTGTATTTTGTAGGTAACGTCACATGTACATGGATTTTAATTCATAATTAATATTTATTTTCATTTAAGTCTGTATGTGAAAAATTACAATAAAAATAAATTATAATTAAGTTAAAAAAAATTGAAACCCTGAAATACTTTGACAATCCCAGGGGCAGCTGGAGACCCTAAGACCTAAGTCCCTATATGGACAGGGACAACTTTGTATGTCTCCTGAGTCATAAGATATTCATCCTATAATCTGGTGGTTTTAACTGGTCACATTCATGAACTCACTGAGCTCTTTCTGATGCAGTTGATAAATCGAAGTCACTCCTTTTTATAAACTAGCTATAAAACCCGCCGTGCATGTTTCAGTCCCATAGTGATAGGGCTGACACCTCGGTGGTGTGAAGAATTGATCAGACCGTAATGTTCTTGAGTTTTCTGAGTTTGGTTTGGATGCTGAGGTTTCACCTGTCGTTTTGCTACGCTACACGTTAGCATTGCAGCTATGCAAGATGTTCTGTGCTGCACGGATCTCATGCTGCCTCCTCTGATTAGTAAGAGGTTCAGGGTTCTGATGACTCTCTGTGGGTGTTACAGGACACGGTGAGACTGAACAAAAGGTTCTGGTCTGAGTGGGTTTTCTTGTAGGCTCTGACAGGCTGCTGTCCTCGGACATCGCAGTCGAGGGAAGGCAAGCTGCTTACATCGTCTCAAATCAGCTTGATCAGTTTTTGGGGAGATGATTTGTCCCAGTCATCCCCTGCAAGGAAGTGATGTAATAATGCAAAGAGAATGAGGAAAAAACTGACAAGTAGACATGATGACTCAGGCATGAGGTGTTGTTGAGCCTGTCCAACCTTTTCCCACAGGAGCGAAGGAAAACTTGACTGCTAATCAGTATTCCTGAATCCACACCTGCTTCACTACTCTCATTTACATCTGTATCAACCATCCATCCACTCCTTCTATTTGCTTCTATCACTAGCAGTATACAGCATATATGGCTTCAACACTTGCTATAAGAATTATAACGCACGAGCTGCTGTTTGTGATATTTACAAGCATGAAGCACCAAAACTGTATAAATGTTGTATTTTTGTGTAGAGATGAGTAGCATAGATCAGGATTTGCATGCACCCATTAAAAAAACCTTCTGTGATAAACATTTTATTTTCCTTTAACTTGTTTGTTTATTGAACTAGTGATGGAAGTCTAAGGAAACCAGACACATTTGCAAAAAATACAAATGTGTCTGGTTTCTTCAGGTTTCTTCTGTTCTTTTCTGTTCAGTTGTTAATCTTTAGCTGCTCCTGACTAGACATTACTGTCAATTTAAGCTCTGATTGGTGGAAAGTTTGACCAGTAATGGCTTCATCATCATCTCCAAATGAAAATGAGGCTCTTATAGTAACATGGTAGTGATAGGGATGAAAATTATATTATTATTAGTGTTATCATGAATCATTATGGATTCATCAGAGTCAGAATAAACGTTAAATATTGTGGTTAGATTGTAACCTCCTGGATGGGATGTAAATGCTGGAAAACTTCAATAGATCACCTAAGGATGAATATCCATCACAATTAACTTGAAGTTTTTGAGACACTGCTAGTGACAGCAGTCTGAAGTTTTGGACAGTGCTCTGAAGTGTGTTGTTTTGAGGCAGTTATTCTAAATCCCGGTCCGCGAGTACTACTGATCTGCTAGTTTCAGAGATGTCCATTGTGTAACACACTGAACTCAATTGAACGGCTCGTTGGCAGGTGTGCATCCGGTGTGTTGGTGAGAACTAAAACCCGAGGACCAGGATTAAGACACACTGTTCCAAGGGTTAAAATGGAAATAAACAGATGTTCTAAAAGTAAGAATATTCCTTTCAGAAGCAAAGTAATAAGCCAGCAAACACAAACTTACTTAGCCTTTGTTGCCAACTGTGAGGATGTTGTGTGAAATGTTGACTTCTGACTGCTGATGTCTGTCAGGTTTACAGAAAGGAGCAGGAGGAGGAGATGAAGGTAAAGATGGCGACTGATGCCAGAATGAAAAGGTACCGCCGCTGGATGAAGAACGAGGGACCGGGCCGGCTCACCTTCATGGACGACTAACGTCCTACATATCTGCCTCAACACATCTGCCTCTGCAAATGGACATAATGCCTTGCTGAGCAGATAGACTTGTATAAAGATAAAATCGGTCTATTTATACCCAGAGATATTTTCATAAGAACCAGGCCTCACAATTAAACTGAGGCTGCAGATCTTTTTACTTCATGGTATTTTTTTTTCTTCAAAGCATGAATATATGAAGTTCCTCCATTTTTCTTTCTCCTCCTTCACTGCTGGTATAAACAGATGGCTCAGTGGATTTTATACCTTAGTCCCTTAGACTCTGAACAGCCTAAAGTGTCCTTGAATGTCTCTTAACTGACTGGAAAAATGTATATGTAGATGGTTTTATTGAGCTTCTGTTTGTATTAGTTCAAAATATTTAAAATGTGAGCAAAATGACTTGATTGTATTGGTAACTATAACCAGCAGGTCCACTATACCAGTAGAAGCATCTCGTTTTGTGATGCCTTCAGCTTGAACTCTGAGGTTGGATTTTCTCTCTGATCCTGCCCTCAGTGTTACATTGTCATCTTCAAAACTCTGAACCTAGTGTAAGCAGTGCACTGTTTATTCCTGCACGCTAGCTGCTGGAATAAACAGTATCAGCATTTCTGCCACTTCGGTTGTTGGATCATTCCGATTGTACGTCCTCCGTCAGCGACAACATGACTGCTGTGTTTCTAAACTCTTTAAAAAGCGTCATCATCAGCTTGAACTGTGAATATGTGTTAGCCTAAAGAACAAATCCTACAAATTCAGGGGTTAGTTTAGTCCCATATACAGCACAGACATAAAGGAACTGCAAACGTTGCCGTGGAGCCCGTTTATTTGACCACTAACATCCAATAACTGGGAGAAACCAGGTCACTACACCCTCTTACTGGTGTATGTTTTCAGTCCATTACCAGGATGTGGACTGTGGCCATACATGGTGATGTGCTATTAGCAGTGCTAATGTTGGAGCTAACAGTTATCACATGGAGGTTTCGCTTCATTTACACTCTAACTTTCTGCCACCACATGTCGCTTTATGCCATCCGTTTTGTCATTCTAACAACTTTTGTTAAAATATGGAGGGAACGCAAACAGATGTAGAAAACAAAATGTGTGCAGAAAGACGTCATAGTTTCAGACGGCATAGTTTGGGGGGGATCTAGCCATGTTAATATAATTTCTCATAATTAAAAAAAATGCTGATAATCTGATTATCCCATCTGCAAGATCTCTGGAGTTATCTGATAATTTAATCTGAGGATTCAGAGTAGAAGCCTGATCAAAATACCTCATTAACCAACTTGTGGATGGGTTTTAAGGAGTTTTTACACATTTTTTTAATTGAAACTTTATTACAAACAGACATACTACATTGAACATACAATAATACAAGACAAAGTCTATAAACATGCATACAAAAATATGAAACAAAGGAATAGGCAGAGGACAGAGGCAGCTTAAGTGCATTACTGGGTACAAAGTTTTATTCAGATAAATAAATGATCCATCACTAACAAAAAAAAAAAAAAAAAAAACACTGCAGCTTGTAGAAGAGGTGTGTGGCACCAATATAAAATAACTTAAAATTGCACCAAAAATCACAGTTTCTTCTTCGATTGTCGTATGGATGTAAACATGTCCAGATGTTCAGGGTCCGCATATACAGTACGTATGTGATCAAAACCATAACCTGCATGTCAACAACATGTAGATGTGTCATCATGGGTGGTGCTCCTGCTGCTATGTTGCCAAACACCAAGCTATGCAGTCTGTAATGCGATGCAAACCGCTAACTCCTCCATGTTTTCCATGTCATGACAAGATCATTTTGTTCTCTTTTATGTAAGCTGAATTTATACTTGTGTGTTGTCTGCGTAAAGTCAGTTATGCCATTACCGCCATAAGCTACATGTATGTCCATGCAAGCTTGACGTGCACCTCTTCCAGGCCTGATGTGCAACCCGCTACATAGTACATTTGCATGAAGTATTCCCTTGTTATTGGTTGGTGTTTCCAGATACCTGGAACTTCTCACTGAATTTCTGCTCTACAGCGCGGGGACACGGGTTCTGGAGCACAAATATACATCCAGGTTTACAGAAATGAGCCACATATAAAAGATGATGCAAACACACTGAGCAGACTGGTTTAATCAGGTGTGAGAGCAGGCTACACAACCAGCTAGTTTAGAGTTAATATTAACGTGGACATTTTACTGGACATCTATGAAGAAGAGGCCTGGTGGAGTGGGGATTTCTTTCCTTTGGAAAGCTTTAATTATTGATACTAAAATACTCTGAGCTGTTAAGATGGAGTTCTTTCTACCAAAGCTTTTCTGGTTTGTAAGGGAAATAAAAGCAGTTGGGTTACGTTTGCATCAGTCTAAAGATCATTGTTGAACTGGAAGCCAGAGTGACGCTGCAGCTATTTGCACAGCAGTAGATTTTATCACTCTGGGACTCTGCAATTGTGGTTTTTGTGCTTCGTCTTTTCTGAAGTTCAGGAGCCATTTGCTGCTTTTGAAATAATTTGGTTTTACTTATATTTATTGCTTCACACTTCATTTGTTGTTTTTTGCATTGAAAGCAACATTAAAGTTGTACAATAATTAAAACTGTCCAGTTTTCTGTTCTTCCCAGTGCTTCCACAATGTACTGAAGTTTGATGCTGCTTAATAAGCAGCTGAGCATTTATAAATCATTTAAAGTTTTCTTGTGTTGTTTTTTTTCATATATTTATTTTGCTTATTAATCTCTGGTGCTCCTGGCATTTGCCCGGGGTGGTGTATGTATCCGTACAGGTGTGGCCGATGGTATAGTGTGTGGTTAGATTGCAGTTTTTCCTTTTTGGTGTGTTTCTGTCCTTTCTTTGTGTTCTGTTTTCCCTTTTCTTTTATGTTGTCATACTGTCCTCTAAGGTTGGGTTAACATAAGTATTTATTTTAAAAAGAAATACAGAATTCAAATTATCAAGAGAATCTTTCTCTCTGTGTGTGTGTACAAGTTTCTCTTGACAATGCAAATTTTCTCAGCTAAACACAGCAGTCAGCATCATTCTGCTGTTTGGACAAGACAAGGTAAATAAAATTCTTGTGGTTCATCGAACATCCACAAGTTTGTGACATGAGGCATCTTGGTCTGTAGATGAGTTAAAAGGATGTGATTATTTTGTTTGGTTGGGGGGGTCCAGTGGAAGCTCCACGCCAATCCATATCAAGTCAAACATAGTTTACTGGCTTCCCTTCAGAGGAATTCTTTGGAGTTTGTTTATGATTTGGGAAGTTGTTGCACAGAGATGTTCATCCAAACCAACACAAGAATAAAGTTAGAAGAACTTTAATGCAGATGTCTGACTGCACGTTGCAACTTTATTTTCCCAGATGTTATTGGTGTCCCTAGAAAGTAATGGTAAAATGATCCAGATCTCCATTCCCAGATCAAGATGCTGATCCAGACCACCCTGAAAACTTGACCACACATTCCTGATTCTATTTCCGGGGTTTCCTGAAGATTTTATCTAAATACATCCAGAATTTTACGCTGCTGACAGAGGGATACACTGACGCTCCCTTGATGTCTGTCTTGGAGGTACTAAGAATTGACGGATGTTTTCCGTGACGATCATGTCAATTTTCATCTTCATAAAGAAACACGTATAACAAAGACCCACGTACAGCTCCAGTTACCCACTTATCTTCTCTCACTGCAACAGCAGCAGTTCTTATGAGGTCTAAAAGAGTCAATGCAACACGTTTATCCAGGGTCTTATTATTCTGCCAGATTATACTCATAATACATCTTTGTACCTTTCAACAGTTTATTTCTGGTTTTCAGTGATGAGTCTTAAAAGGCAGGAGAAAATATTCACTTTTTTTGTACAGTAATAATGTTTTTCTTAAGAGAAATTATTGATTTATGTTATTAGTATAATAGTTAAATGGTAAAAACTTAAAAGTAATATTAAAATGAAATAAAAAAAAACTTTATTAATCCCAGAGGCAAATTATAAATTTAACTTAAATCCAGACTTTGTCTGGTATTACACACCCAGACAAAGTCTGGGTGTGTAATACCAAAGTTGCTCATGTAAGTATTTAGATTCATTACAGTCACTGAGTTAGTTGAAGGCGTACCAAAGGAAATAGCTGTGGCAGATAGCTACAAATTACATTAATAATATGGAGAAACGATACCACGCTGAGCTAATAGATCCTACGGCAGATATTTACTGAGGAGGACCAAATCACCTGAACAATTTCATGCTTTTACAACAACTACTTGGTGATAGTACACAAAACTAACATTAACCAAGAAGAAGAAATTCCAGCTCAGAAAAAATTGGTCAGGAAAAAAATGTTCATTCACAGCCATCAGTGCTGTTCCACCTATTACTGTGATCTGATACCGTCCTTAAATATTCTTTAGCCCCCATAAAAACGTAATACATTTACTAATATCATCATTGTAAGAAAGTTCCTGGTTCAGTTTTGGCAGAGTCTGTTTATTTGTTCTCCCTGTGCATGGATGACTTTCTCCCACTTACCAAAAAAATATCAGGTGGTTTTGAGAGACCCCAAAACAGTCATGCACATAACAATTAGTCTACAAGACGTCAGTGTTCATCATGTAAAAGACAACAGAGTGTTTCTAGTTGTTTCTGTAGGAGGGACATTATTCCTAAGATCTGGTGACTTAACTGATTAGTTCTACCAACTCACTGAGCTCTTTCTGATGCAGATAACGAAACCAAGTCAGTCATTTGTCTAAAGGAGTTATTTTAAGTCCAGAGGTCCATTTCACAAAGAGGGTTCAACAAACCCTGAGTTTTAGAGATAACTGAGTTGACAATCCTAGAGATGAGAAACTCAGTTTTCAGTTAGTTAAGTTAACACCAAGTTAGTTGACCCCAAGTTAACCATGAGCACCAAGACTTTAAAAACCCATCATCAAGGGAACTCAAAAATAAGTCACCACTTGAAAAAAAAAAAGGTCTTTGTTCTTTTCCCCGCTGGGATTAGAAGTTTTAATGCAGACATATGGTGATTATACTACGGAGTATTAGACTATGATAATAAAATTGAAATATGAAGAATAAAGTCGATATACAGGAATAAAGTCGAATTACAATCTTTTGAAAGTATGAATACTTATTATAATGCTGTGTTTATGTGCTAAAAGGGAAAGAATTTACTTGTTGATGAAGCCTACTTTAAAGTACAAGGTCACTAGCTCATCGACACTAGGCATTGTGTTTTATAGAGTAGGTAAAAATTGGTTCAAAATAATCTGAAAGACTGAAGTAAATGTCAGCTTATTTTTACTTTTTTTCTTAAAACTGTGACTTTATTCTAGCCATTTTGACTTTATTTTTGACATTTCAATATTATTCTCTAAGTGAAAAAGGGATGCACATTATATCTATACGTAGGTTAAAATGCCAATGAATCTAAAAATGCATGTTCTTCTAGATGCAATCCGATGGGGGAGAAAAGGACGTTGTAACAACTTATGATGAACTATAAAAATATAATTCACACATTAAAGCGTGTGTCCGTTTTGTTTTATTGATAATTCTTTATTGATAATACGGCTTTTTATTGAGACAACAGTGAAAAACGGTAACGCTCCAATAGATACGTTTCCCTGAATGAAAAAACGTCTAATTGGAGCCTAATCATAATCTCGCAGTAAATACTAAACTCGCTGTGAAGAAGCACATCCTATTCTATGGGGTGCCAAGTGTAAAAATTCAGCATTTAAGTCATTGCTGACATGTTTTCCTTATTTATGTCACTTTGCTTATATTTAGTACTTGTCATTCAACATTTTTTAATATATACACACTTTCATATACACTTTTAAAGATGTCAAGTATTACATTTAATTTAAATATAAAGTCTAAATATTATATCTAAATGCTAAATGATAAATCTAATGCTAAATATTAAATCTAAATGCTAAATGTCTAATCTAAATCTTAAATATTATATATAAATGCTAAATGTTAAATCTAAATGCTAAATGTTAAATCTAAATGTTCAAAATATATGCTAATTGACTCCGCCCCGAACTCCACCGCAACATCCACCAATAAATAAGCTGAGATGCACGCACATGCACACACACACACAAGAACAACCACTCCCACACAGGTTTTCAATGTAGACATCTCGATGGCTACGAACGAAAAGTACTAAATATAAGAAAAGTGAGATAAATATGGAAAACATGTCAGCAATGACTTAAATGCTGAATTTTTAAACTTGGCACCCCATACTCTTCGTCAATAGGGTCTTCAATAAGCGGACATGCCATGTGTGTTGATCGTTGTAAATGTGGGCTTTATACTACAAACGGAGTGGAGACGGATTTGTGTGTTAGGAGGAGAGGGTGGAAGGAGAGTGGAGGAGAGACGAAGAAGCACAAACAGAAGGTTTTTGCAGAAGTTTAGTTTAAGTACGTTACACACGAGGCTGAAGTTAGCTTCCGATTCGCCGTGCTTGTAAAGGGCGATTCCACTGAATTTTTTCGGCACTACGTCACACTAAATAGGGTCCTGACAAAAAACTACAATACTTACACTCTTC
>JBAMHX010000021.1:25895888-25908469 GCA_037177515.1 Pseudomugil tenellus
TCCAGTCTGGTACCTCCTCTTCACGATGCCTCCAGTCTGGTACCTCCTCCTCACGATGCCTCCAGTCTGGTACCTCCCCCTCACGCTGGTCTCTAGTCTGGTATCTCCTCCTCACGCTCCCCTCCAGTCTCTTACCTCCTCCTCACGCTGGTCTCCAGTCTGGTACCTCCTCCTCATGCTGGTCTATAGTCTGGTACCTCCTCCTCACGCTCCCCTCCAGTCTGGTACCTCCTCTTCACGATGCCTCCAGTCTGGTACCTCCTCCTCACGATGCCTCCAGTCTGGTACCTCCTCATCACGCTGGTCTCCAGTCTGGTACCTCCTCCTCACGATGCCTCCGGTCTGGTACCTCCTCCTCACGCTGGTATCTAGTCTGTACTTTCTCCCCACGGTGGTCTCCAGTCTGGTACCACCTCCTCACACTGGTCTCCAGTCTCGTACCACCTCCTCATGCTGGTCTCCAGTTTGGTACCTCCTCCTCACGATGGTCTCCAGTTTGTTACCTCCTCCTCATGCTGGTCTTCAGACTGGTACCTCCTCCTCACGCAGCTCTGCAGTCTGATACCACCTCCTCACATTGGTCTCCAGTCTCTTACCTAGTAGATGCCTACTGTGGTCACAACCTGTCATTATATCCCAAAACAGACGACCTGACTCGAATTTCACCATTTTGGCATCTACAGTTTCCTCACTTGGTGGCGCTTTATGCACGAAAAATCTGATTTATGGCTATACCTCTGGAAATATTTCTCTTATTGACATCAAATTAAGTGCAAATAAATGGTCATGACCTCTGGATGCATCCTGTCCTGACATACTGGGCTGGTTCAGAGTTTTGACATCTTACAAATAGTTACAAAGATATGGTCAAAACAGTGATTTTTCTGCTACAAAGCTCCACCTGGTGTGACAATATCGAACAAGGCAAGTATGATGTCATGATAGGATGCATCCTAAAGGGCCATGACCCTTAATTTGCACTTAATTAGAGTTCAATGAGACAAATAATTTGAGATAAAGCCAAAAATATGACTTTTAGTGTATTAAGGAACATAGTGAGGAAACCATAAATCCCAAATCAAGAAAGTTCACACTGGTCATCCCTTTGAGGATCTAAAAGGGTCTACCAAATATCAAAATCAAATTGTAAAAATTGTTCGAGTTACATTGCTCACATGGAGGTTATCAGGTGGCGGCAGCAGCAGGTGGAAGAGCAGTTGTCTTTCAACCAGAAAGTTGTGAGATCGATTCCAGGCTTCGCCTGTCTACATGTCGAAGTGTCCTTGGGCAAGACACTGAACCCTAAGCTGCTCACCGATGTGCCTATTGGGGTGTGAGTGTGTGTGTGAATGGGTGAATGTGTACTATGTAGTGTAAAGCGCTTTGAGCGGTCAACATGACTGGAAAAGCGCTACATAATGCCAAGGCCATTTACTTTTAAGTATATATAAAACTGTTTTAATAACTTCTCATCGGTTTTTCTCTGCTACAGAAATGTAGTGAAGAAGAAGAAAGGATAGATTATTAAGCTATTCTGGAAATGTCTCCAACAAGTTTCCGGGTTTTAATTAAAAGGTCGCTTCTAATAATCTGTTCGATGACATTTGAATCACATCATTTTATACTGCTCGGCCACTATAGTCAAGAAAATGAAATGAAATACTTTCTCCAACACAAGGATGCTTTTCCAACTATTAAACCTTCTCTCTGGAAAGTCTTTCAGGCGCCACTGCTTTAGGTAATAAAAGGCTATACATGGCTTGAGATGAATAGGGACCAAATAAAGGAAACATTTTTTTATTTTGTATTGTCATTCCTGAAAACAAAAACAGACACATTCTTCAAAAGCAGCCTCTAATGTTCATTACCATCCAGGAAAATCTCTTTTCAGAGTCTTTAGTCGTTGATGGTTTGAGGAACTAGTGCTGGATTATCTTCTTTGACATGTGTATTTAGTTTCTGTCAAGTGAGACGACCTTCAGGACATCCGCAGTCTTAAGAAGTTTTAACAAGGTCATAGACATAAATGAGGAAGTCGTCATCAAACTTGATGAAGTAGACGGATGGCTTGGCCTCCACCTGATGTATGACCATGCCTGTTCGTTTGCCGCCGTCCTCTTTAGCGTACTCCACCTGTTTACCCACCAGGCTGTCCACCACTTCTCCAGGTTCCCTCTCAGCTGGGACGCTGTCGTCTGTATCCAAGCAACAAACAAGATATTAGAACGTTGGCAAAGACACAGACGATATTATTCTCAGAAATCTGGGATAAAATTAGAAAAAAAAGAATCAAATAAGGAGTCCTTCAACTCACTGGAGTCAGGCATAATACGAAGGTCTCCTTCTTTATAGTCATCCAGCAGCTGGTACATGTAGAGAACTGGGTCTTTCTCATAGGTGATGTAAAACCAGGTGGTCATGATGGGAGCTCGGGCCAAAACCATCCCCCTCCACTCCTCCTTAGGACCTTCTTCTGTCTCAAACATATGTTCCACCGCTTTTCCAATGATGCCATCAGCCATGCTGGCATCTGTCAAACGGGATTTAGCTGCACAGAAGAAGAATAAAAAGAATTATCTGATTTATCTGATACACATCAGATCAATGGTGATCAGTTTTCACCTGTCCTGAGTTAAGAAATCATTTGAACTCAATGTCTGTTTAATTTATTCTAAAAGGTTTACTTTTCACTAAATATTACTTTGACTATATAAAAAAAATCTGAAGGCTGCCATCACTGGACAGAAATAATACAGTTTCTCTCTTCTACCACTAGGGTTTGAGCATACACATAGGAAGAGTTGTGCTTATATTTACACATTTTTCTACACATAAGTGGATTAATCCCGTTCTTTCTGTAGGAATGGTTGTACCCACACATTGAGGCCACGTTAGTGCAGGGTTGATACAGTAAGGATCAAAAGTTTGGGCACCCCAGGTATAAATTTGTATTAATGTGCATAAAGAAGCTAAGGAAAGATGGAAACATCTCCAAAAGGCATCAAATTACAGATAAGACATTCTTATAATATGCAAAAAAAAAAAGTTAGATTTTATTTCTATCATTTACACTTTCACAATAACAGAAAACAAAAAATGTCATCTGCAAAGGTTTGGGCTCCCTGCAGAGTTAATACCTTGAACTTAATACCTTCGATCCCCATTCTAGATGAAGCCCCAAGTTTCTGTATGTTTGTCTGGTAGGAAGCAGTGTAAGCATGCTGATGCTCAGAGCCGGTTCTAAACTTCACGGGGCTCTAAGCAGAATAGGTTTTGGGGGCCCTACCTCTTATGTGACACCCTAACTCATAATATAAAGCATATTAACTTATTCAAAACACTCTAGGAACATAGAAAGTAAAATATGGCGACACTTAGCAGAAAGAAAGAAACGGAAATTGGTGCTTTTTTTGCTTTTTTCCTGTGTTATTATTTCAATATAAAATAACTGAAGCAAAGCTATTCTATTTTTGTTCTATTCTGTTCTCCAAAGCAACTTACATCTGAAAATAAGAACACAAGCAAGAAACCAAACCACAGGGAACAATCATAGACATGTGCCAGTCAGACTAAGTCTACAGTAGTTGGACACAGGTGTTGACAAGTAGTGCTACAAGTACGTATTTATTTTTTCATTCCCATTTGTTCCCAGTGTCATCAGCTGGATAAATCTCTCCAAGTCAGGTTTTGACAACCAAAAAAGTTAAACTGGTAAGTGCAGAAATGCTTCTTGAACAGAGGAGAAGAGTCTGGTTCCTTCCTCATTGAGCACTGGGAGTCTTTTTTTTAAACTAGTCATGCCCAGCATAAAGGCATGCAGAATGATGATCTGTCTGCTGTGTCATGCTGGTCAAATTTGCTTTGTATTTGCAAGAGGTACTACATGTATACATGTATATACAAATATCCTCTTGAGCTTGGCATCTTTCACAGGTTGAGCGTAACTGTGGAGAGGGAGTGTAGCTCTGAAAGGGCATCGTAAAGGGTACACTCTCACAGAAAATCAACAAAAAAAGTTTACATGGTTCAGCATCTGGCCGACAAACACTTTACTTAAAATAGAAATAAACATTAATATGCTGTATGATCTACCACATGGCAGTAACATCACCAACTGCAGGACATCTGTTTGTGTGAAGAGAGCAATCATGAACTTTTAAATAGGAAATATATTAAGAATTTAATGTAATTTTTAAAGTTAAAGTTACATTATATTTAAAAGATAAATGTTTTCGGCAAACATCATTTCTATTGCTAACGATTATTCCATTAGGCTGATTTTCTTTTAAAATGTATATATGGTATTTAATTAATACTACAAAATATTAAATAAATTATCATTTATTCCACGAAAAACTAAACATCCTAAACAATCAAACCACAATACAGCAATTTTCCTTGTTTTTATGTGTCCGCAGTGTTGTAGATGTCCTGCCAAGATCTTGACACAAAAATTTTACCTGCCTTAAACTTTCTTGTGTTTAATTTTAATAACTACTGTTCTGTGTTAGTGTGTGCACAGACATGTGTATTGCACATGCAGACACGGAACAATTCTTTTTGTGTCTCTGATTGTTATCATTACATCCCGAATGCGGAGTGTCGGGGATATAATGGTTGTGCCCCGACTGCCGCCACTGCTGCTAGATATCCTTCATCTCAGCACGATAGAAAAATTTTCACAATTGGATTTTGATACTCAGTATATCTGTTTAGATCCACAAGCGGGACAGCCTGTATCAAATTTCATGATATCTGGACTTTGTTTTCCCCACCATGTGGGCCGGTATGATATCATACCGGGCTGGTTCAAAGTTTGACACCACATGGAATTTTGTGACTGAATATGTGCATCTTTATATTATTGTATTTTGTCTATTTGAGGATTGGGGGATAGTAGGATTGGGGGCGTTTAGGGAAATACCCCCAGCTGTTTGCTTACGACGTCATAGACCTTGTTTATACAATGTAGCAGTAAACTTGAGGCAAATTCTTAACAGTACAGCAAACTAAACCCTGATAAGTGACTTTTTAATATTTTACACATACACTTAACTCGCAAAACAAAAAATAGCCTCTATGATATCTATGCATATGCAAAACACAATAACTCCAAATTATGTTCATGTTATTGCGTTAAGACGAAGGATCTGCAGCAGACGTAGTCGGGGTGAAACCATAATATCCCCTACACTTGGTTCAGGGGTATAATAATCACCAACCCAATAGACCAATACCAAAACAAATATAAAAACAAAAGCAATACATTAATCAGTTTTAGGGTGTTTTGTGTTGCCAGAGTCCTGTGATGGACGAACTGGTGTTGAAAATTAATGTATGGCATCAGATAATTCTGCTATAATGACACACCTTTTACACATTTTTACATCTTCCACATCCATTCCACGAGAAGCAAGAAGTTTGTTCTTGCTCTGGAGGTGGTAAGAACAAGAAAAAAGTTCTTTGTGGTCTGGTCCATTTGCAGTCTTACCCGGTCTGTCAGGGAGCACCTCCAAATCCTGAACCCTCTCATCTTTATGAAGCTCCAGACCATATACACAGTCAAATCCATCATACTTGATCAGATAGAGTGATGGGTTCACCGGCACCTGATGAATACAAACACATTTTCCTTTTAATTTCCCTGAAAGGGATAAATAAAGTATTTTTCATTCATTTTGAATCACCAGTTAATGTCCTTCTAGAGCTTCTTTACACAATAACAATATATTAAAATGAGTGCCTCATTTGGCTCTGATTACCTGATCCAGCACTGTCCCTTTCCACACTACATGACCTCCTCCTTCCTTCCAAATGTGTTGGATCCGACAGCCAACAATGTTACACTGCGGCTGTGACAGAACTCTGCTGGTTGGGCCCAAGCTGCTCTTATGTTTTCTATACAGAGATATTAACCACAGTTTCATCACTTGAGACTATCTCTGGCAGCCGCAACAATAACTAGAATAAGTTTCTGCTTACTTGTGTGGATTCCTTTTTTTCAACATGTTTGCAGAAACACCTGCATGACCTGAGAAGAAAAGTAATTTACATTCATAAGATATACCACAAACAGGAGCCTTCTGCAAATATGCAAAAAAGTACTTTATTGTGTTTGCTTCTGCTTAAGACAGATTTATAAAAGTTTATACCTACCGTAAATTCCGGAGTATAAGCAGCTACTTTTTATCTACACTTTAAACACTGCGGCTCATACTACGGTTTTTGTTTTTTTTTTTTCCGTGGCGGCAAAAAAAGTTTGACTAGCAACAGCAGAACATTAAGATTTATGAGAGGTCCAGACAGACGCCCAATGAAATCGTATGGTCGACCAAGAGCACTATCAAAACTACTGATTGTAAAGCAGTCATTTCTACTAACTCTCATTGACAATTCTCGAAGAAAAGAATATGATGCGGCTTTTTAAGTTAACAGTGATCACTATGGCGGTTGAAGGTGGTTATCGAGCTGCTGCCTGTAATTTAGTAATAAATTAATCAATGGCAAGGAGGTGGAAACGCCAGCATGAAGAACTCAGCCAATGCAAAAAGACCACAATAGCTTTCAGAGGTAATCGTACCAGGTGGCTTGAGCTGGAAAACTTTCTGGAAGATTGGGTCAACCCACAAAGAGCAGGTGGCCGCAGTGTTTCTACTGTCCAAATCTGAAGGCAAAAGCGATCGCCACAGGAATGAAAATGGAAGATTTTAGATGTGGGCCATCGTTTTAAATTCATGAAGAGAAAAGGCCTGACAGTTAGGGCACGCACAACTCTGTGCCAGCAGCTCCCTCCAGACTACGAGTAGAAACTTGAATCATTCCACTTATTCACTAAAACAGAGATAACTGAGAACTCCATCGAGCCAGATTAGATCATCAATATGGATGAAGTACCTCTCACGTTTGACCTGCCTTTCAGTCGCACTGTAAATAAACAAGGTGAATCGTCCATCACACTGAAAACAAGCGGCCACAAGAGAACGCATTTTACCCGAGTTCTGAGTTGCACAGCATTCGGAGGGAAGCTTCACATTGTGATTTTTAAGCGGCTGTAAATGCCAAAGGAAAAGTTTCCAAAATACATCATGGTGAAAGTAAATAAGAACGGTTGGATGATGAAGACCCTGATGAAGGATTGTCTTAGACAGTGCTATGCAAAGTGACCAGTCGGAGTTTTTCCACACATAAAAAGCAATATTCATTATAGACATCATGAGAGCTCACATAACAGAGTCCGTGAAAGCTGCCATCAAGAGCACCAACACCATTCCAGCTGTGATTCCTGGGGAGAGCACAAAGTATCTCCAGCCACTGGACATCAGCGTAAACCGGGCAAAGTTGCTCTGCGCGAAGAGTGGGAGGCTTGGATGACAAGCGGTGAAAAGTTTTTTACCAAGACAGGCCATATGTGAAGAGCAGCGTGAAATCAAGTCTGCCAGTGGATCCTAAATGCGTGGAGCCGTGTCAAAACATAAACCATTACCAATAGATTCAGATAGGCCGAACTACTGCGTGATGAGGACGACAGTGTGGACTCAAGTGACATGGAAAATGAGGAGACTGCGGCTTAAAATCCGGTGTGGCTTGAACTAAAGGAACTGCTTTTAATTAGTTGCGCTCTGTAGGGCGGAAATTACGGTACATAAAGCCACAGCTGTATGTGTTATGTATCAGCATATCTGTCATGTATCAGCTCAGTTCGTCCAGATGTAAACATTCCATTACCAGTCACTCCCAGTCACTACGGGTGTGGCCCAGGGCTCAGTCCTGGGGTCCCTGCTGTTCATCATATATCTCCTTTCCCATGGTCATAATTTCAGAAAACACCACATTCAGTTTCATTGTTACGCGGATGACACCCAGCTCTATCTCTCTACTAAGCCAAACTCCACCCTTCCACCTTCCTCCCTCACAGACTGTCTTCATAAAATTAAGTCCTGGTTCACTTCAAACTTTCTCAAGCTAAACAGTAGTAAAACTGAAATGTTATTAGTCGGCACCAAATCCATCCTCTCTAAATCTGATACTTTCTGCATTACCATGGACGACTCTTCCATCTCTCCCTTCCCTCAGGTAAAGAGTCTGGGTGTCTTCCTCGACAGCCCTCTGTCTTTCACATCACACATCAATAACATAACCCGATCCACATACTTTCATCTCCGGAATATCAACCCCCCCCCCTCACACCAGCGCTGTACTTGTTCGAAGTCTGGTCACATCATGTCTGGATTACTGCAATTCCCTTCTGTTTGGTCTTCCCTAGAAAACACTGGTCCGTTCCCTAAGATCCTCCTCTACAATTCACCTCACCTTCACCACCGTTCAGCTTTCAGCTGCTCTGCTCCCCATCTCTGGAACTCTGACTCTATTTACCGGATCAAATCCAAACTGAAAACAAGTTTTTTTTAATTTGCTTATTCAATATAACATCCACACTGCTATAATGACAGTTTTATGCATTTTTATGTATTTATATTTGGTTTTATTTATTTGTTTGTGTTTTACTGTATGGTGACCTTGAGTATGAGAAAGGCACCTATAAATAAAATATATTATTAATATTGTTATCTGTCATGTATTAGGTGTATCTATCATGTATCAAACATATCTGTCATGTATCATCTGTATTTGACCTGTATCAGCTGTGTCTCTGTGTCCTGGAGTGCTCTTCATTCATCTGGAGGCAGGGGAGCAGCCAGGCTGCCCAACCACACAGTTACAATGCAAACCTTTCCAGGGCTGAAACACAAAAGAAAAAAAACAGTTCTTTCACTGTAGATGTGCTAAATATGGAACAAACCCCACTGCAGATGTAGGTCACATATGAACCAGGCTGCAAAAACTTTACAACACATAGAGGCAGTGAGATGATGAATTTACAGACACTTTTAATGTCTAATCTTTAAGTAGAGCTTGCTTCTCTGGAGACATTTTAAATATTGCACCTTTAAGTTTATCACAGCAGCAGAAAACAGGATCAGGATTTAAAGTTGATGAATTTTGCAGCTCTGCGGCATAAACACATAACAACCAGCAGCCACAAAGCAGAGCTTAAATGCGTCCATGGTCCTGCATGCTGCTCTCTTAGCTTTACACATCATCATGAGCTCATCTGGTTTTCTAACCTGATAACTGGTAACATTTTGCAACTAAAACTATCATACCACCATGCATCAATTAATATATTAACATGATAACTAGTTAATCCTAATCTGCAAATTACATGAAGACAAACAGAAAAAAGAAGATTCAGCAGTAGTTACCCAGTCTCCAGCAAACAGGTGTTGATGAGACGTCCCACTCTCGTGATACTGGGAAATCAAGCTTCAGCCCTTTTGGACAAAACAGTAATAGATTAAGATTAAAATTTAACAATAATTATATACAACATATTTTATATGGTGACCTCAGCATTAACACAGGGGTATCTTATTAGCAAGATGTGATGGAAGCTCAAGTAAATGCTCATACTTCTATAGTTTATAGTCAGATCTCTTGTTTGTGAGCAGCAGAAGGCAACACACCTCCTGCTTGACAGATGGCCGAAGGGTTGAGATTATTTCACGCCTAAATGTAAAATATTCATCTTTAAACTCTCAGTGGGATAAAATGTGTTTTCAACACGTGAATTCTCTTTTTCAAGATAAAAAATGAGGGTTTGGTAGCAACACAATGGCGTCACTTCAACTCACGACTTCCAAAGTTTGCGTGTCCTGAAACGATACCTTAATTATTAATCAGTGAAGCAAGTAATGGAAGCCTCCAGCGTATCAGTTATTTGCAGGGGTGTTATATAACACGTCTGACCCTCTGACTGCTCACTGTCTGCTCTGCTCAAGGCTTTTTAAAAGATACATGAAGACTTCAAATCCTTGTCAGTGAGAATAGCCAGTGTGGTTGGAGAATCCCAACTCCAGTAAAAAGACTACGTTTCTCCACATTTAACCACATTCAGCCAGAGAGCCGATTTAGCCAGGCGACACAGATCCCTCATCGTTTGTTCCAGCTCAGCAGGTAATCAGACCTCAGACGTTCCTGCTAACAATGGAGAAGAATCTGATCTACAAGACGAATAAAAGTGCCGCGTTTAGATACATCTGGTGGTGATTTTCCTCTAGTTGCCCTGGGCAACTTGTGATTACTCATTTTCTCTCCTGAAGGCAGAGGCAGACAGACGACTTACGCTATAGAACATGCTGCAAACAGAGAAATGGATCAAAACTTCACAAGCAAAACTAAAACTCCACCTTCCTCAGACCGAAGCCTCTGCAGCAGGTTCCTGTTTTATTTATTGTAGGTGTGGACATTCCTGATGTATAACAATCTGAACAATAAACATTTCAGTCCACCTTCCTCCTCTTCCCCATTCTCCTCCCCCTCCTCCTCCTACACATCTGGACCACATCAACTGTCAGGACTGCCCACATTCTTCGTGCTTTTTTCAGAAATGACAGAATTTCACACATTCATCCCAAAGTTCAACTTTTTAGAAAATATGACCTCTATCCATCACCTCCTCTTTGGAACACCACCTTCATCCATCACTACCTCCATCTATCACATCCTTCTTGCCTTACCACCTCCATCCATCACCTCCTCCATCCATCCCCTCCTCTTTGCATCACCTCCTCCATCTATCACCTTCTCCTTGCATCGTAACTTCAATCACCTCCTCCGTACTTTAACATGTTGAACCCTCCCTGTAGCCCTAAACCATAAAAAAGGATCCTAACAGTTTGATGTAAAAGAAGGTTGAGGCGTCACATCTTTTATGTAAATCACATCACTAGTTTGCTTCTACAGGATGAACTTCCTACATTTTGTTCCAGACTGTATTCACATGCTTTACCAGTCAGCTGACTCATTTGCTAAAGAACCTTCATAAATAAGATCTGGATGTGTATCAGTTGCAGCCATGACAAAAGCTGCAGGAATTAAAGGCAAAATAACTACAAAGTTTCCTGTAACAATAATTAAAACCTTTCTCATTTGTTGGTAGAAGGACAATCTGTCTTTTTTTCCTCAACTTGTCTTGTCCAGCATTAAAGCAAACAGAATGATGTTCTGGCTGCTGAGTTGTGTTGAGCGCATTTGCTTTGTAAGGAGGAATTTTACCAAACCTTTCTTCTTTCAAAACAAGAGTTCAATTAAACTTTATTTGTATAGTGCCACCTCACGACAATGTCATCTCAGGGTATCTTACAGACATCAATTCCTAACAGCCCATTTAGGGAAAACCAACAGATCTTGATCTGCATGAAGGGACAATTCTGCGCGGAAATGACTTTGTTGCTATGTGTAGCTCCTTACTACTTCCGTGTTTCTTAACCAATCATATGTGACACCCTCAGGTTGCCAAGTATCAGTGCATCATTTGGTATTTTATTTTGGCGAAACCTGCAGGTATGTAAACTAGTGATGTACAATATATCTGCAGATTTCTGTCACGCTTTTAAAAATTGGTATTGCTCCTTTAAGTAACTGGGTCTATATTAACAATGGACATTTATTTTGGGCTATTTTTGTATATGCATCAGGAAGTGGAGAGTACATGCACTATTTGTTTAGGCATGTGATAAAGATACAGCACTGCATTGTGAGTTCTTTTGCTACTGTGAAAACCAACCTGACACTGCTTCTTCACTTTAGTTAAAGATACCTGCATAGTACCGGTAGTATGAAGTACTGGCATAGTTGAAGTAATATAACAAATGGTGCGACACCACCAGTTTTATGTATCCTGAAAATTCACTTTCCAGTTAAATGTTAAATAGGTAAAAAAATATATATATAGTTTATTAGCAACGATTATAATATCGGTATTGGCCAAAATTAAAAATTTAAATATCAGCGCATCCCTAATGGTAACTACAAAAGAAGCGCATCAGAAACAGTTCCAGCTAAAGCTAAGTAGCCCCAGCATCCTCCCAAAACAGCATCCGAAAGCAGAATTAAACGAGGATTATTATGAGAAAATCTTTTGAGAGGTGAAGAATGTTGCACCTGGATGGAGGAGGTGGAGGTTGTAAAGTTTCCCCCGGACAGGTAATTACCGGACTTTTGCTTAAATTAACTGTAATGTTTTCTTTAATTTGGCAAATATTTCAGTCTAAGTTGAGTAATTTGGCGTCCTATTTGTTTCCAGCTGTTGAACTGATCTGCCTGTAGTCCAGATCTTTCACCAATACAAAACATCTGGAGCATTATGAAAGCAGAAATTCAGCAACAAGTTCCTGGACTGTAGGGCAGCTAGAATCCTGCATCAGACCAGAATGAAACAACGTTCCTCTCCTACAACTCCAGCAGCTGCTCTCCTCACTTCCCACATGTTTAGAGACAGATGTTAAAAGAAGAGGAGATGCTACAAAATGCTAAACATCACCTCAGAACTACTTTTTTACAATAGTCTCATCAGATGTTGAAATGTTAGTTAGATAGGATAAGATAGATAGATAAGATAGATAAGATAGATAGATAGATAAGATAGATAGATAAGATAGATAGATAAGATAGATAGATAGATAGATAGATAGATAGATAGATAGATAGATAGATAGATAGATAGATAGATAGATAGATAG
>JBAMHX010000022.1:56824-69903 GCA_037177515.1 Pseudomugil tenellus
AGGGGAAGGAAAAGTGAAATTAGAGTGGGACTGGCGGCAGTTGGAACATTCCGCCATTGGTTTTAATGGGGCTGAAAGTTGTTTTAAAAGTTAAATATTTCAAAAAGTTTAAATGTTTGAAGGTTGAAAAGTTGAAAGCATACTTCTGCTGAACGTTTTGATACCAAAATTGTTGAAATTGGCTGAAGATAGCCTAAAGGCATTCACCCAATTAGCAGACTTGCTCAGAGCTCAAACCGGCTCTATCTCAATTCAGGGCCTGCAGTAAGCAGTGAAGTGTTTACTGCAAAGTACAGATGATGCCGATGGCTGCCGTTCAAGGACCTAATTTTGATTTCAAAGTGGGGGGAACATAAATATTTTTCATAAAAGTAATCTTTCAGCTCACTGTGGTTTCTAATAGTTATTCTAGCTTCCTATTGCTACTTTTAAGCATGAAGTGGCTCTATTATGCATATTTCAAGGTAAATTGTTTTGTTTTGCGAGTCCACAAGGACATGAATTAATGCATTTATTCCAAACTCCTTTATTTCCATCATATTGAACCTTGCTGTAGGTGTCTGATAGAAACAAGCAGAGAGAGAATGCGCATTTCCGATTGGTCAATGTTATGGAGCGCGCACATCAGTTGTTTAGAGATACAGCGGTAGGAGTAGGAAAGTTACTCAGTAAATAATGTCAACAGAAAACATACAGCCTACATGTTGTAAACTGAATCAGACCCATAATACCAAAGTGAACAGCTCATACATGCAGCAGGACGTGTGTGTTTGATGGTTTCCAGTCAAAGTTGCCACGTTTTTAACAACCCCACAATTAGGGTGGCCACATGTACTGTTTGTGCGTGACAGTCCCTCATTTCTATCAATTTTCACACGTCCCACAAATCAAGGCACTGTCCCGCATTTTTACGACCAGGCATCACATTTGTGAAAGATTAAAAAAATAAATAAATAAATAAATAAAAAATATGGCCGTCACGGCTGTCTTGTCACACCACCTGCTGGATTTGTTTTACACTGTTGTCAATCAAACTAGTCTTGGCCCAGAGGGCCAACGTCTTCTCTACACTTTACCAGACCAAGGTGACACAATGGCTTCAGCTATGGCTGCGTTGGAGAAACACTTCGTCCCGAAAGTCAATGTCGTGGCCTGCAGACACACATTCAGATAACGTGTTCAGCGCTCAGATGAGACGGCTACTCAGTACATACCTGCGCTAAGGGACCTTGCTACATCAAGTGAGTTTGGAGAAATGGAGGGTGAGATGATAAGAGATGAGCTCATTTCAAATACATATACCAGTGCTGTGCGAGATAAGCTCCTTCTAGAAAGCGAACTGACTTTGGATAAAGCTGTAAATATTGCTACACAAGTTGAGGCTTGCCTATGTCAGAGAACTTGAATTTGTCATGTTTGGATAGCCAATTTATTATCAAAGGGCATAAAAGAGTTTATGTTTAATATACTTTTTCCTGACAGAGTGGAATCTGACATTGTCCCGCATTTTCGTAGTCTTTGTTCCACATTGGGTGAGAGAGGATCTGATCACCCTACCTACTATTCATATATGTGGCTACTCGGGTGTTTTTCACCCATTCCCTACGTTTCCAGCAATCCCCTATTCCCTTCTATTGTTTCATGTCACTAATGTTATTAGCCCACTCGTTACATTAGCACCTCACACCCACACAAACACACACGCATACACACACATCTACAGGTACAAAAGTATGTTAAGTTACTAAAGTATGTTAAGAAGCGGGATGTTAAAGCGCAGTATTGTTTGGTTAAATTTGTTTTACTTACAGCTTGTGTCTCAGGATTAGAAATGCAGTCCTCAATGTAGAAACAGATCCTCCTGCTAGCAAATCCCATCATGGCCCAAATTCATCCAGCAGTCTGCAGTGAAGTTTGAAGGTGAATATATATGCAGTGTTCAATAAAAAAATAGTTAACTGCCAACATTTTAACATTCATTAAATTTAATTAAATATACTTTATTAATCCCAGAGGGAAATTCAAATTCTGTAGTCATTTGGTCCAGCTGGTTGAAAAGAACACCAGAAAAGAACACTAGTGATGTTTTCAACATCACTGGTGTTCTTTTCTGACTCAGACTGGTGTTGAACTGGTGCTGGATAATTGGACATAGTTGTCTTGAACAGGGAACTCTGGGCTTCACGCCAGGAGATGTGGAGGAGATGAGGTTGTGTCAAGGGCCTTGAATGAGATGCAGGGTGACAGAGTGGAAGTGTGACAGGAAAGCTGTAGGCTCATGGGGCTAGCATGTAGCTCCATGTCTCTTGTGCAGATCTTTTCTTTCCAGGATGACACCACCGCTGGAAAATCAGTACTCCAAGTCCACCTCCCATTAATTCTCCTCTGAGTTGTTTATTGTGGTCTGCACAGATCGTCTTGAAGCCATGTAGACGCATTACAGTCTGGGATATGTTCCGTTAGCACCTGGAGCTCGTCAGTTTTGTTAGCTAGCAAGCTAACGTTACCCATCACAACATTTGGAAGAAACAGTTTAAATCTCCATTGTTTTCTCTCCGTCTCACCCTGTCCTGCATCCTTTTCTCTTTTTTCAACTCTATTGAGATAAGTGTCATTGTCCTGGAAGTTTGAGATGTTTCACCTGCTGCTGTTTCACCTTCTTCAGCAGCTTGTTCTCCAACAGCTCTGCATCCACTTCTTATATTCTTAATCGGTTTAAGTTGTTTCTTGGAAAACATCAAAAACCTGCAAGACACTGGTCCGAGAGGTCGAGAGTTAGTCATCTGTTATCTACACTATATCTTGTTTTGCATAAGGTGGTGATGGTCATTAGAACACATGTGGCGATGAGTCATCAGACTGAGCACAGGTCAGGAAACTAAAAGTCGACTACAACCCAAAAAACTAACATAGGTGAATAAAATAAACACACACACAAAAAATAAGACATAAAACACTTAAACTGCACCATGTGTAAAAAGAAAAGTAGCGTTTCCTTCATTTTCTTAGAGGATTACACATTGAAATCATTGGTCAGTAATCTTGTCTGTTGAGTTGCTGTCAGGAGCTTCCTGAGAAGATGAGATATAGATGTTCAGAAACCATTTCCTATCAGTAAGTGTAAGACATGAGCTGTAACAGATAAAACGTGTTTCATGTGTGGTCACCCAACATTCAAAGGTAAATATGATTTTAATTATACATAGAATTTCAACACCTATTTGTTTCCCAATGTTTTCTCTCAAAACTAAAATCTTTCTCTTATATATTTTTCTTATGCATAAGGGCAAACTGATAACTGACCTGCAGAGAGACGTGAGCATGAACACATAAAGTGGAATAAAGTGCGACTGAGGGGAATTCTGCTGTTTTATCAGTAATATTGAATACTGAATGACTGAAATATGATAAACGGCTTGCTGTCACATTTGTCCTAACATCATCTATCGTAAGCCAGCTTTTATAAGGAAACATGGAAGATTTCTACATGAACACCTCAAGTTACAGAAGCTACAGTTACGGTAACATCAGCTTCAGCCCTGACTACCATGAAAACCTCAGTGATTACAGCCTTTATGAATCCCTCATCAATGTGGTGGAATGGATCATCATTGGTCTTGGACTTCCTTTGATTCTTTTGGCCATCGCTGGAGTTTATTCTCTGGTGTGTATCAGATTTACTATTATTTTAGTATAAAGCAATGTTTCTTAGCCATTGGGTCTCATTTATAAAACATTGCATACCATCTATATTAAGGTGCATGTGTATCCAAAAGCTGGAAATGGTGTGACTTCAATCCCTCTTGTCAGCATCTGCATTGCCAGTTTCCCCAGTCTCCAAAACCAGTGTTGGTCTGAGTTTGAGTGAGGGACCACACCTTCTCCCTTGCTTGTTTTCTATAGATCCAAACCTTTGGATGAAAAGTAACATATGCCAGTTTCAGGCACTGTTTTGTGCCATAAGAAATTATTAGAAATGAGACCCCCGGTCTGTATGTTTAACACAAAGGTTGGGATGCACATAAAATACTTTACGAGGGTCTGTGAAAGTAAGACCATGCAAACTTTCAGCTTGGCATGAGAATATTTATACCCAGCAAATCCTATTCACATCTATACATGACACTGGCTGTGTCTGAATGTGCACCCTGTTCCCTAACCCCATCATTCACTACACAGGGCTGCACTACATAGTGCACTATATAGTGCCCTCAAATTATTTGTGAATCGGACACGAAGCTCACTACTTTTCCTCTGTTGCGCATCACGTAGCAGCTGTAACCAGGCAACCACAGCACTCTTGAAAATTACTTTACGTTAAAATGTATTATTTACTTATATTGCATTTGATTCTTGTTTTGTATCATATTTATTCAACAGAAAATCGATAAAAATGATGCCTTATAGTTTTTTGTTAAACGTTTTGATTTCTGTATAATTTCCGCCATTGTAAGCTCCGGCCTGCAATGCATTGTGGTCTATATTGACTTGTCTAGTGACCATTGATGCTCACTACTTATCAAGATGCATTGTGGGGAATTTTGAGTGAACTACTTTATTCCAAAAGTACATTCGGACACCCCTACAAAATGGCGTGAGCACTATATAGGGCACTATGTAGGGCATAGGGTACACATTCGGACACAGCCATGTTCTTATTCTCACCGGAAATGCCCACAGGGTAGAATTAAACTCTTGGTATAAGTTCCCACAGGAAAGATGTCTAATTGGGTCCCAACGTGTCTTTGGGATCCAGCATGATGTGGGACTTATGTTCCAGACTAGGTTTCCGCAGGAAGATTTCAGGTCTGTGCGCAAAACAAAAGTGAGGGCGTCATATTTTGGGGGGGATTGGGAGCTGGAGGTGGTTGCCTATGTCTGTGTGCGTCAGTGAACTTGATGGGTCTGTTAAATTGTTGCATTGGTTATTAACGCTTAAAGCACTTTGTGTTGCCTTGGCAGAAAAAGCGCTTTATGAAATAAGTTTAATTTGATTTGATGGACAGAAATGGATTTTTACATAAGAGTTGTCAGATTTCCGACACCCAGAAGTTGCTGATTCCTGCTTTGTGTCCTCTCCAAGTGCAAAACAAAGTTTACAGATCATATTGAGCCCTGACACAGGATGACATGTTGGTGTTAATAGGTTTTCCGGATTCTTTATCGTGCTCTTTACACCTTTAATGCTTGTGAAAAGACTTGTTTTTTGGGCAGCAGCTAACCCCAAAAGAAAATTACAGAAAATGCTGTTAGTACTGTCATAAGTTTCCTGCACTTAGTTTGCTACATTAACGGGTGTGTAAGCACCTTAAGCCAAGGTATACTATCCTGATGGGTTTTGTCCAAACTGATAAAACACAGTGCAGAAAGAAAATCTGTGCCAGCTTCCGGTAGGACGACAATCCTACATTTTAGGATTAAATTAAATTAAGTTTATTTCGGTGGGTCTTTTTCCAGTTTAAGATATTGTTACCTTAACTTTTGTCTAAAGTGCAGAAACAGCCGGATATTAGTTGTTTTTTTTTTTTGGTTTTTTTTTTCCTTTGGATTTCTAAAAAAGTTAAAACAAGCTGGTTATTTATATTTCATTAATTATATTTTTACTGAATAATAAATGAATGAATGATACCTAAACCCAAATATGTACCAAAATTCAACCAAAAATTCAAATTTGAAAATGCATTAGCAAAAATACTTTTTCATTTCAAGGTCATAGCTGCATTGCATGACTCATAAATAAAATAGTAGTCCATCCAATGTGCATTTCATTTTATATTCAAGATGCTCCCTTTGAGACAACACTAAAAGGAAAACTAAAACGGTTGCTCTTTTACATTCCCTAACCCTAACCCTGCCCACCCCACAGAAAGTGTTATAAAATTCAATTTCAATTCACAATCCTGTGTGATGCAGAAGAGTGACGTCAGTTCTGCTTCTTCAGCCTCCAGTCTGACAGGGTTATAGTGATGCAGTGATCCTGCAGTTGCTGCTACAGCTTTCGGATAGAATAATAAAGGTTACAATCCCTTGGAAAAGATAGATGTTGCTGCATCTCTCCGTATGGTTTATGAAACATGCTGCCATGTTCAGAATATTTGCAGCAACATTAAAGTTCATTCAACTTGCAGTTTGTGTATTCACAGCTACTCTGTCGGTGATCAAGCTAATGTATGAATTGGAGATCGGTGACTTCTGTTGTGTGTGATAATCGATATAAATTGTTATTTAAAACTCTGCAGCAGAAAAACGACCTCATTAACACCATAGACAAACATATATTACCAGCTTCAACAAATGCTTCAAAGGGGTGCTTGCAGGAGTGTGTGAACATGTTTTATAAATCAAAATCTTCTTTTTTTGCAGTTTTTGTGTGTAGTTCAAGTCAAAATCTATTAATATAGCACATTAAAAACAGATCATGCTGACCAGAGTGCTTCACAAAATACTGATAAAACAATCATAAATAAGATAAAAATCAATAAAACCTATTAAGTACTTATTAAGTATTTAACTACTTCGTGTAAATCCCATGTAGTGTTTTAAAAATGACACATCAGGTAACCAAAGACAGAGGGAAGCCAGATTTACATTATATAAGTGTTAGGATCAATGAAATATTAACTCATTTATTAGTGTCGTAATGTTCAAACTAGTTTCTTTACTTGATTTCCTTGCTATAGTTCAATACTTAGTTTTTTGTTTAATGATTACAATATCAATTATAACTTTTTTTAATTAAAAAAAAGATATTTCAAATGTAACACTGCTTACCAGCAAACATACCACTCATATATATGTAAACAGACTAAGACAGAAAAGCATAGAGTTTACGTGAAGCATGCTGCTGTTCCAGATGTGTACTGTTGTAAAGAACTGACTTTGTTTTCGCTCAGTGCCGAATCCATCAATACATTCATGTACTTGATAGATAAAAGTCTCATTTTTAATTTGTAAGCAAAACGAAAACGTATTTATTTTGGTTGAGGCTCATAAAATACTCCCACCTAATATGTATTACTGTTTTCATGCAGGTACGAAAAGATCACATTGCTCCGGTCTACGTCATCAACCTTCTGATATCTGACCTCATTCAGCTCTGCTGTCTGACTCTAGAGAAAGCAGGAATGTTTTACTGGATCCTCTATTGCTTTTACTATTTCGGTGTGCTGGCCAGTGCTGGATTCATGGTGTGCATCTCCCTGGAAAGGTAAACTGCTTATCCATGTACTGTTACGGGTGGGTACGGTGGCCAACAGCTGACAGATCTGTCAGGTTCATCAGATCAGTTTAGTGAGAATATTTATTATTATGGAGAATTAAGACATTACATGTATCTTGACTGCAAGTGACCAAAGCAACACATGGCAGTCAAGATACATATGTTGCAAACAGCAAGCATATCCAATGCTATGAATGCTGCCAGAATAATGTCTTGTTTAAATATTTGTGTGTTTCATTGCAGGTATTTGATGATCACTCAGCCACTGTGGTACAGATTCAAACGAAACATCAACATCTCTTTAGCTGTTTGTGTGGTGGTCTGGATCACTCCTCTTGTTTATATCATCCCTTTCTATTTCAATGTTAATTTTGAAATCATAGAAGCCATTTTTGCAGTGTACTTCCTCCTCCCCCTCCCCCTGTTCATCTTCTTCCTGGTTGGGACCATTAAAGCTCTGTCTGCAGCTCGCAGTGTTCCTGTTGATGAAAAGCGAAGAATTGTGGCCATTCTGATTGTGGTCCTGCTGATATACACGCTGCTATTCCTGCCCAGCATCATCTGGTCCCTGGCAGAAAGAGCCAGATATAATGTGATTTTCAGCGTCACATCTTTCACCTTGATTAAACTCAGTCCTCTAATAGACTTGACATTGTATATTTTCATCAGGAAAGGTATCACTGACAAGCTTTTAGCCTCTTTGTCTTGCTGCAAAATGTTGACCAATCAGCCGATGAGCAGCTTGAGTAATGAAATGGCAACTTGATGTAATCAGACTAGCCATTTTTTTTAAAAACAACCCTGATTACCATTAAAGATTAGAATAAACTGCAATCCTTTGTAAATCTTGTGAAGCATCTCAGAGAAATAGTATCTCAGATGGAAAGATGCAGACAGGTTTACCAGGCTGAGCCAAACTGCATCGAAAAAGTTCCTCAGGGAAAACTGTGAAGACTTTGAAGATCCATCCATTAACAGTATATGATGTTGTCAGACAAAATGTTCTGCTGGAAATCATTACATGGTATATTCAGGTTCACAGGTAGCTGGAGCTTATCCCAGCAATCATCAGTTGAGAAGTACAGTACACCCTGGACAGTACGCCAATCCACCAGAGGACAACAGAGAGATGAACAGCCACACAAACTCACATTCACTCTTAATGACATTATAAATTGACCAATCAACCTAACATGCATGTCTTTGAACGGCTAGAGGAGCCAGAGAGAACTCATGCTAACACGAGAAGAACATGCAAACTCCACAAAGAAAGGCCACTGCTGACCTGAGGTTCAAACCAGCAATCTTCTCGCTGTGAGGCTGCAGCACTAACTAACACCCCAGCTGCAGCATGCTTCTTCTAAAGTCAACAATCATCTCTTTAGTTTTGTTTGTGTTCAAGATGATAAGACTTAAGATTGTGGATTTTAAGTAATTTAGGAAGTCTAGTACCCATTTACAAATGGAGTAGAGTTTGTTGAGTTCACTTGAGTCCAATAGGGGCTCCATGCAGATGTGCATGTGTCAAGTATATCCTAGCCCTAAAACAAAGAGGTTTAAATCCATGCAAAGGAGATGTGGGTGAGAGCTGTGTGCACGGCTGCAGAGATATCAGTTGCTATAGAAGTCATGTTAGTATGTGTCCACAGTGACGTCAGTGGAAACTTTTACCGACCGGTATATGGAGTATGACCTATAGCACTCTGTGACAATCAGAGTAAGGGCAATTGTACAGTAGGAGGAAAGGACAATGTTTTTAAAATAATGATTCAAATTCAGACTAAAACTACAACATAAGCAACATGTCAAACAAACCCAATGAAATGTGGAGGGGAAGATTTCCACTTTTCTTTCTTTTCTGTTTTAAAGTTGATTTTCAGCTCAAAAAAACATGAAATACTCTGCTGATTTCTGCTGTCATTTCTGATGAACATTGCATTTCACTCTCTTTTTTTTACATATAGTGCACTTCCTTTCAAAATCAGATAAATATAATCAGCTCTGTTTCATATCTGCTCTTTTTTGTCCGAAAATTTAAAATTGACGGACTAACAGACTTTTTCATGTGTAATTGTGTAGCATTCAGAAGTAAACATGACTTTTTTATACACATAAAGATAATTTAAAACATGAAAACTGAGTCATTTCCCTAAAAAAACTTATTTTCGTGACTAGACATCAGATACAGTAACAGGCCTGTGGAGTTGTACAGATGTAAACTGAGATAAGATGCGACTTATGGTTAACAGAGCTGCAAAGTTTTATAAGTAATGCTCATTTTCATAATCATTTCATTAAATATTAAAGAACCAGATCTTACAATATTGAAATATGTAAAATACATGAAAGAACATAATTTTTCTTTAGCAAATTACCCAAATGTAGGTACATTTTCCAGTGTGTCTGAATGTACACAAAAGATTTGAGAATATTGTGAATATTGATTGGAATATTATTATTATTATTAATGGCTTGCTTGTATGTTTGTTAACACATCATGTGTCCAGCAGTAGATTGAAACTACGGCAAATCAGTCATCAGTGTAGTAGAATAGTTCATCGCATGTTGTGGACTTCCTTCTATTCTAGTTGCCATCGTTGCAGTTTTCTCTTTGGTTTGTATCAGGTTAACTCTTCTGATTTTTAATGAACATCTTGTTCCTCTGTTTGGCTTTTACACACAATGTATTTAGCTTTGTAGTCTGCTTCTGGTATTTGGTAGATGCTGCTGTATTAACCCAAAGAAACCAGCATGGCATATATGATACAGTTTCTGAGACATTTGGGATCATGTTTTGATGAAAACTTTCCTCAATATTCCTTTAAACAAAACTGATAACGGAAGATTACAATCACTTCCACAATCGCATAGTGATAAATCACAAATATTTCTAAAATACATTATCTTTTAACATTTCCCTGAAGGGACATGTGGAAATTTCATTTCTCAGTGGAGTTACTTTGCTCTGATTTTATACTTTACTTCACACAATCATAAAATGTTACTTCTCTCTGTATTAATTAGTATCCTGCTGAAAGGTCTGACCATGTTTCTAAACTAATTTCATCCTGACCTCAGGACACAATATTGTCTAAATAGTGTCCAACGTAAAGAATGTTTACACGGGACATTGTCTGTATCTGTTGTTTATTCACTTCAGAACCAGACTCGTCATCTTTGAATATATAATTTTGGCCTCAACAGGACAAATAAAGACCTTATTTTTAAGATACTGGACTTCTTTTTCTTTGGTTGGGTCTGAAAGGATTAATTGTCATCTGACTAATCGTTTTTTCTTGGAGTGAGCTTTAATGGGACATTGTGTATGAATTATTACCATCTAAAATTTTGAATAAACCTCACCTTGTCGAAAGCCTATTGCAACTACAGTGTCCACTGTGTCAAAACATTCAGAGCTGGCTCGCAATACAAAAGTACGGACATGACATTGTTTTATTTAGTTTTCTCTATTCATAAGAGCTGATCTCTTCTCCCTGGATAAACTTCCCAGGGAGTCACTTATAATATTAATGTTTAGGATGTTGACAGGGCTGTATTACATATCTCATCTTTTCAGTCACCAGGGGCCTCATTTATAAAGCTTGCTTGACATGATGACGAACTGTATGAACCACATGCAATATAAGGCTCTAAAGAGAACTTTAAAAGAGAGAATGTTTTGGGGAAAATGGATAGAACTGTCCGGGAAAATCCTGGTCTCAGAGCTGCAGTCTCACTGTGATGTAAGGCAAATAAGTATTAGAACACGCTGTGATTTTGCAAGTTCTCCCACTGAGAAATGATGGAGGGGTCTGACATTTTCATCCGGTCATTCCATAATTCTCCTTAGGAGTGAGTGTGTTTGGTTGTTTTTTTGTTTGTTTTTCTGTGTTTGCTTGTGATAGACTAGCGATCTGTCCAGGGTGTACCCTGCCTCCTGCCTCAGTGACTGCTAGAATCGGCTCCAGATACCGGCCAGGCTGAATTGGATGAAGCAGTTAGGAAAATGTCTGGAAAGATGGAGATTTAACGGAGCCAAACGAAATTTCACCACATACACGGCAGCAAGACATAAGACACTGCATTTCTCATTATGTGCAGGTTTAATAATAAAATATAACACTCAGAAATAGCTAAATGAAATAAATACAATGTATAAAAAGCTATTTAAAATGCAACAGAAATAAAATATAACCCAAAGCACGAGCAACTCAACTACATAAAGTAAGTGAACCCACCACATCCCAAAAAATAAAATAAAAAGGATGTTGTGATCTGTGTTCCACATTTTACTGGCTTGTGACTTTTTGAGGCCTTGATCAGCTCTCTTGGGGTTCGAGCTCTCTTGGGGTACTAAGCAGAATACAAGACAAGTCAGCCACAGTTTCCGCTGGAGTTTTGAAACCCCCATAGAGGATGAATAGGTCATTTCAGCAAACACATCAAAGCTTTTTACCAACTCAGAAAAGTCATCAGAATGAAAGGTTTAGTCTCTCAGTAAGACCAGCAGAAACTTATCCATCATTCATCTTCAGTAGACTGGATTACTGTAGGCTACTGGTCTTTTCAGAGGCTCCATGATGGGGGGAAGTTAGGAGGTTATGAAGATTGACCCTCTGTTCTCACTAGTTTTTCAGCAGTAAACTGATGTATTAAAAAATAACATTGACCAGCCACGCCCGTAAAACTACATGGTTTGGTCCTGCCTGTTTTAGCGCATCAGTTTGGATGAACCTGTTGACAGTGTTGCCAACTTGGCGACATTCTCACTAAATCTGGCGACTTTTTTTTCTAAAAGCGACTGGTGACAAATTTATCGACTTTTTTTGTAGTGTTTTGCCGACTGACTTGAAAACACATATAGTTCTGCTGCTACTGTCACAAACCAGCAGCGGGAGCCCCTCTAGTTTGAGTTTCGGCTGCAGCTGGAGCGATGGGGTCAAAATTAATAGTGCATGTGTAAATCCGCCGCTGATCCCCCCACTATCTAACAGAGCGGGATGTAAATGGAAAAGTTTTTAACTGTCTGTGCGTCTTTTTTCTTTAATGAACCGAAGGCTTCTCAACCTTTATAATAATCCAGAGGGCGAGTGGCTTATTTAAACCACAAAGCTCACAAGGTTGACATTTTACAAACTTTCACAACATGACCAGGCAAAAAGAAAATGCGACAGACCTCATAGGGAGTAAAGTTTTAGCAAGTTATCTGTATTAAATTATTTTTTCTTGTCCTTGCCCTTTAATCAGATTAAAACAGATAAGCAGCAGGTCCATCTCCTCATAATGCCTCCCCCTCATGTCCCAATGAAGAAGGTGAGCAATGTTCAAAGAGAAACCACTTCAAAGTGGGAATTTCTCTTTTTTACCATCCCAACAATAAAAAAACATTTTCTTACACATAATGTGACATATGTTTTTTCTACATATAGTTAAACAACAAAATAGTTAAACGTGCACGTTGTGATTTAAACACAAACATCAAAAGGCATCAACAGATCTTTTTATTCCTCTGATAGCTAATTCATTCCAGCAGCTTGAAGCTGCAGTAAAAACAAAGCAAAACAAATCCTAAAGCAGGATATGAACCTCCGGTCCTGAGAGCTACCATCCTACAGGTTGTGCTGTTACCCTGCAGACATTTGGGTCGGTGGTGTTGCAGCGGGGAAGCACTCAAACCTGCAGGATGGCAGCTCTAGGAGTGAAGTTGAAGGCTGATATGAAGTGTGTGTGTGTGTTTTTTTTTTTTTTTTTTGGGGGGGGGGGGGGGGGGGGGGGGGAAAACTTTCTGGCACCACCCCTGTGTTTTTTCCCAGGACTCCCCAAAAAAAACACAAAAACCAAACACCAACACCCCCCCCAA
>JBAMHX010000022.1:357323-369327 GCA_037177515.1 Pseudomugil tenellus
TTATCCAGAACTCTGCTGCTAGAGTCCTCACTAAGACCAGTAAAGTGGACCACATCAGTCCAGTTCTGAGGTCTTTATACTGGCTTTATACTATAAAGTTCTGTTACTGGTTTATTATGGTTTAGGCCCAAAATACATCAGAAACCTCTTGACCCAGTATGAACCTAAAAAATATGAACCAAGGTTACTCAATAAAATTATGGCAACAAAGTGAGACTTGATATAATTGAGTAAATTTATTACCTACATTTTCATTAAAATTTATTAAAATAATTAAATCAATGTAATTGAATAAAAAAGTCAATGATACTTAAGAAAAGTAAAATATGTGTTTGATTCAGCAATGCCCTGTCAGACAGTGAGTTATAGTTACTTAATTTAAATTAAATATTACATCAAATCTATTGACTCCCAGTGCACCATTAAACTGAGTTCAGTAAAGATTTCTGATAAGTTGACTAAAACAAACTAAATATCTTAAAAAATAGTCATTCACAACTGTCTAATTTCCTTGTAATATCTGTATAGCAAATACTAATTTATGAAGAATTTGCATAATTAATGAGGGATTTTTAGAAAAAACAACCTTAAAAGTTTCTTATAAAAGTTAACAGTTTCAACAAGAAATCAAATTAAACCATAAAAATTGTAAAATATATATTACATTTAACCCATAATTTCATTTTTTTTTAAATAAAAAGCAATTCCATCTTTCCTGACTGACCAAATGTCATGTAATGTAGGTTATTTCAAGAAGTAATTGTAAACTTCTTTGACTTTGAAAAACAACACATTACACAAACAGTAAAGGTAAAACTTTTATTCTGCCAACATTTTTCATTGTAAACACAGTAAAGTGCATCCATTTTCCTAACATTAAAACTTCACTTAAATGACTGAAGAACATTGTGATTTTTCTAAAATAAAATTTAGAATGTATTTTCTGGTGTACACAGAACATTAAAACTGAAGTTAGCCAGGATAACATCAAGCACAAGGCACTTTTTTCAGTTTTATGTTAAATTTCTACCTGCTTTGAAGAATTCAAGAGGAAATGATAGTTAGAAACACATTCTAACATTGTATGGCCGAAGTGCACAACATGGACTCAATGGACTCAATTATTATTAGAAAGTTTGAACCAAACTTTTATCAAAACCTTTACTTTTAGAAAATATAGTCTAAAACACTTTGACAAGCACTGATGGCTGTTAATGAACTTGTAAAACAATTTAAAAAATATTTCAAACATAATTAAGTAAATGCAAAAAACAAAGTTTTACAAATGCTTCATCAATTCTAGTTTGTGAAGGCTTTCGCCTTCATGAAGATCACATTAAAAGCAAAAGAACAACTAAAGCCACAAGAGGAACCGGTTTTATCACAGGATGGGTCTAACTAAAAGTGCATTTGAAGACTGACGGTGATCCAAAAGCACCAAAAACATTAACAGATAATATGATATTACCTCACTTTGCCCTCACTCCTCGAGGATTCATGTTTAACCCAGCAACCGATTCTTGAGGCTGTTCACCTTTGGTGACAACCGTGCACAATCCAGCTCCAGAAAAAGTTTTTGGAAGACTTCCAAGGTGTATCTTAGTTCTTTGGGGGAGGCGAGGTCCACAGCATATGTCTATGCTACAAGCATGGCACCCAGAATTCTCACCCCCTCTACCATCATGCCGACATCCTCTGACAATCCAGTCATGCTTTTGTAGATTTTGAATCTTTCTTCCGCGACATCTTGTGACACACTGTCTCCTTCAGTATCTAAAAAACAACAAAAACAGTAGAGATTATGCGTAAAAGTGAAAATATCCAAACTCAGTACCCCTCCTAAATCCTACTAATCCTTTCAAGAATAAGATACATTTTTTTAAAAGTTTGTTTGTATCAGCTTTAAAACCATAATTGGTCAAGGACATGGGTTCCCTAACTTTTTCTGCCAATCCCCAACATAGCAGATTACTGTCCTCCTCCTGCAATGGCAATTAGTAATCGTATGATATCAGATAGACTATCCTGCAGGATCATCTAAATATCGGGCTTAGTAAACATTGTGTTGAAAGATAAAGGTTCTAAATCTAGATTTATGGCTGCATTTTTTTCCCTTTTGACAGCCGTGATACAAATCTTTTTTTTTATTTTTAAAAGGAAAATATTGATTTGATATATTTTTTTAAAAAAAATCTGACAATTCCCTCGAACTCATCCAAAGACATGTAAGTGCCAACCCCCAGTTTGAGAACCACTGGTTTAAACACCACAGCTCCAAATAAAAAGGCAAAATCATACCAGTTTGGGGAACTAAAACACTGACCGGGAGAGGGAAATATACTGTTGCATGTGCTATTTGGTTAGGTTTGAAATATGAACTAATCCACTGTGTGTGGGAACCCACCATTACTAAGGGGTCACCACAGCGCGTCTGCTGCTTAAAAAGAGCAGAAAGAATATCTTGACTTGTTGTTTTGATCTTTAGCTATTTTATTTTTTCATGCTAATTTAGAACATTGGTTGAACAACAACTAGTGAAGGAGAAGCAAGAGAAAAGTCTCAGTTTCTCCCCATCTCAGTTGTGTCATGTTGCTGTCTAAGATGGATACTCAGTGAAATCAGTCACTGCAGATAAAAATCTTATTCAGAATGATATTAAATATTATTTTATCAGTTAATTTGTGATGAAGCTCTGGGTCTCCTCAGGGTGACTGAACTATTTTTTATGTATTAATGCTCTATTGGTTATACTCACAGCCTGCTGCTGAAAACTTGAAATATTATGAAGGAGAATAAAATTCCTGACGTGTATGATTGCTTCAACTCACATTATATTGTTTGAAGAGATGATCAGTGTTCTCCCCAAGATACACCATCAAGCACCGAATAACAAGATCTCTGGTAGTTTCGATGCTTGGATTGCATGCTGCCAGAAAAGACCAAAATAATTACCATCTACCAGCATTATTTATCAGTAATCTTTTTCAGGTTTAATAACCGACATAATGTGCAAGATGAAGATAAATAGATTTTTTTTTTTGTGAAATACTTGACTCAATATATATATATGGTAATTTTCAAATTACACGTTTAAATGAATTAACGAGGGTAATTATGTGTCATTTGCATGCTTATAAATTTGATAACATAAACTTTAAATTAAGTACCTGATCCAAGATGGCCTGCAGTTTCAACCTTGTGGCTCCATCCTTGGATTTGAAGACCATCATCAGCTTGGGAGCACTCTCATCCAGCTTGGACATGAATTTTGGTTCCAGGTGTAATGTGGTAATCCTTTGAAACTCATCCTGCAGCTGAAAGACAAATAGGAACAAAAAATAAATAAATCATTTATCATTAAAGAAGAAAACAAGCTCATCTATGCAAAATGACAAAGAAAGTCCCCCAAAAGCTTCCACTCACATGACATGGTTCAAAGAAAGCAGCCCATTTAACACTGGGAGACAGCTTGATTATTTCATGCCTTCTATGTGAAAAAGTTTTCGCCATTTTCTCTTTGATGACTTTATCATTGTCCTTCTTCTTTACTTCAGTGAGCAACTGAATCCTTTCTTCTTTTTTTTATCTTCTTCTGGTGGATACGGAGGGAGATCATTTACCTCAGCTTTTCAGAGCTTTTTCACATTCTTTGCAGCTTTCTGGTCGGCGGGGTTCTTGTGTTTAACTGCATTGCACAGGACCTCTGGTACACCAAAGCTTCGGAGTTTAGTGCGATAATTGGCCATTTTGTACTTTAAGCTTTACTGCCATAATAACTAACATAATATCTAACTGGATTCTGCATTTGAAGCAACAGACTCAGCATATGATACAGAGTCACAGTCAGCTGAAGTGACTCAGCAGGGTTCACCAGAAGGGTTTCCAGGACTTTCATCAAATGGAACTAAGTTAAGAACAAATGAAGTAACAGGAACAATCTTTATAGTGTCTTTATGTTTGATTTGTTCAGTTTTGTTAAGAGTAAAATAGTCTTCAAATCCAATGTCCAAATACTGAAGTCCAAAGTCATATGAAATTGCAAAGTATCCTTCACAATACTTTGCAGCTCCTGAACTGTTTGGGGGACCCTGTGGGAAGAACTAGTTTCTCAATCCGATCATCAATTATCACACGAAGCTTTTCCTCCATCTTCAGATGTCTGGAAAAAAGGAAGAAAAAAAAACAACTTTTGATTTACTATAATCAAAACTTCATTTCCTTTGATTGTTGGTTCATTGGTTTTCCTGAAAAAAAGGTAATTAAATTGAAACAAATTACTAATTTTCATTTGCAGCAGTATGTGACATCCAGTTACTGGAAAAACAATTCACAGCAACTAGGTAACAGCATGAATATTGGCTTGAAATTTCATTTACCTAAAATTCACATCAAATGTGACGTTTCAGTGTAACAATGCGTTTTCCTCCCACATTGTAGGCAGGGTCCACTTCACCAGGTTTTTCTGATCCAAAAGAGTCATCCAGTTGATAGGATCTCTGATGTTCTGATAGGATCTGATTACCAGATAAAAAATAGTTTGCCACAGTTGTTTTAAATGGACTGGGATCTATAAATCTTTTTTGCGATAAAGTATGGCATCTTAAGGATATTCAATCTTTCCTGTTGTGTAACGGAAAAAAATACACAGGGATAACCTGTTAAAATTCTACTTAACAGAAAATACTTTAAGTGAGTATGTAAGAATCAAGTGCTGCCATAAAACAATAACTTGATCATTAATGTTCTTGCAGGGCTTCTCCTGCAAGAAAGAAAGAAATGTTAGACTTGGATTAGACTTAATTGGATAAATTCATGTTTTACATTTTAATGTTTAAAACAGACTGAGCAGAAAACTAAACAGACTGTTAATAATTAATATTTACTTGGAGTGATGGAAGTCTTTTAGGAATTTAAGGGAAGTTAAAATGCAGTTTTTTCTGTTGAGTTAAACACAAATTATTACGTCAAAACCCAACTTATGTAAAAGTATTAAATACAGTATAAACTATTTACAGTATCTATTTGAGATCACTAATACACCAGAGTGATGGACTATCTAAAGGATGAATTACCAGAAAGAAAGAAAAAGTTATTTTAACTTACAATAATTTGCTTTGAAATGGAAAGAACTTAAATTATAGTAATTATTGTGTAAAACCCTCCTATGTTCACCGACCATCCCTTTCACTGCATTAAGAATCCTGCTCTGTTGGCACAGCCTTGCAGATGCTGCGTCTGCACGTGTTAATAATAGAAATGAAAGCATTAAATAACAGACATGTAATTGTAGACAGTTTAAACTGTGCTTCTTAGTTAAATTCGCCATTCTTTCCTACCAAGCCATATTGCATAAGCAGATGTTAACGTTTGCATTCAGTTAGACACACCAGAGCAAAAGTCTTCTTCATGTTCACTCGCAGGCTAAAAGTTTTGAGACAATAACTCATTGGACTTAAAGCAACCTGTCTCAATGCTATCTAGCGCGAGTGAAGTAGCCATAAAAAAACGGAGCGACCTGCAGTAACTTAATTAGTTCCTGGCACACAGTGAGTTTGTGCCACAGAACCGGTCTCTACAACACCTCAGTAAAAAGAGACGCTAATATTTCAATTAACGTGTAATTAAACAGAGCAAAGCATTTGACGAACTCCGTAACGGGAGAGGCAGCTAGCTTGACTTAGCAACCTCCGTCTTTGATGAATGAAGAAAAATTAGTACCCATCTAACAAAATAATATGTTTGCTAAATTTTAAAAAGCGCTTTATTAAACTAATAAAGTGCTTGTTTTTTTAAGTTCTTGAAACAAGCTACAAATCCTCAAAGTGAATTCAAAACCTGCATGAACCGCCTTGCTAGTTCAGAGCCTGTTTTGAAAAATCCTTTCGAATCATCATAATTAGTTCAAGTTTAGCTTATAATGCTGTTTGATAGTTTGATTTGAAATCCAGTACGGCTACTTGTATGTGAAAATTTGTTTTAATTGGAAAAGGTCTTACCTGTATTGAAAAAGTGGATTGCACTCCAGAAGAGTGGTGGTGGTGATGACTTGATCCCAAGTGGCGCAAAGGATTCTGGGCGGAAGTGTTCTGGTATTAAAATTAAAGATTTTTAAATAAGTAAAACCTATCAATAGTTTGTATCCTTGAAAGTCCTCATAGATTTTATTTAACTTTAATTATTTTATTTACATTTGTTTTATCTGCCAAGAAACTATTTGGAAATGAATAAATATATCATTCAAAAGTGTTACAACCTACATAAATTTATTCCAAACTGAAATAGCATGTTTTATCCTAGTATCTTTTACAAATAGTTTTTAATAGATATTAATTAGCACCAATCCTGCTTTTTACAGTGTACCAGAACTCTTAGGTCATGTGGATCTGGTCTTTTATCAGTTCCCAGAAAGCCTCAGATGTCTCTTAGGATCTGGCCCGAAAGCCAGGCGGGCAGGAGGCGGGAAGGGAAGCGGATTTCTCCGGAGGGCGAGTCTGGAACCACAAAAGTTGAAGGATATCTGGGTTTGTGTTCAGGGTCCAATCCCAGCAATAAACCCACCAGTTCATCTGATGTGATGATGTCATTGGGCTTCGCGGGTCTCAGTTTCCTGGATTTTTTCTATGGTTGGTATAGGTCAGAGATTCTGTAATGGAGGTGAGCCGGAGCCAGAAGGATGGTGAACAGGATTTATTAGAAGATAAGTAGGGATGAACGAAAACTGTAGGGAAGGTGGAGGCGTCCAGGAGGGTTGCAGGAATGAGAAGCAGGAAGGCAGACTGTGGGGAATCCAGGACAACAGGAAAGGCAAAAGCCGCAGGAACGAGCATGGGTGTTTACTTACAATGTCCGACGAAGCTTAGACTGGTGAGCTGAGGGATATAAGGCTGTGAAGGAATCAGGAACAGCTTCAGGTGATAGGGGATAACGCGTCTGGAGCAGGGCATGACACCCATTATCTGACCCGCTTAGCTTGTCCTAAATGTCACTTCTGGACTCTCTCGGGTGGGCCTGAGCTGTGGTTGGCTGCGGCAGCCTGGACGGAGGTGCTGGGAGACCCCATCCCTCCGTCCCACAATGTGTCCTGTTCTTATTGACTGCCTTATTATCACTGTGCTTAATTGTTGAGATGTTTTTTTTTCAAAGCTGCTCCATGTACTGGCATGTTGTGCTTTTAACAATTTTCTCGCAGACGTACAAAGTGTAACCTTCTTCCATGAATATCTCAATCTAGGAGGTCAATTTTTGCTTTGAAAGCTTGAACTGCTTCGTTGATTTTTGCCTCGTAGTTGTAGGTTTAGGTGATATAGATGAAACATGATGTCACATAAAAAATGTACATCTGTCATCACCTTTTTGTCACATTAAAAAACAAGAAATTCTTGGACTTGTTTATTCTGCAGATTGGACAAAAATGCAACGAGCTCATCACGTAGGTCACACACCCTCTCCAGCACACGGCTAAAGCGAACATCATTATGTAGCAGAAGATCCTTGTGTTCAGCTTAAATTTCCCCCAGGAATGCTCTGAAAAGACCATGTTGCAGCCTAGAGTTCTAACAAATTAAGTCTCGTCACTCTGTCCATTACCTGTTGCAATTCTCTGCACAGTTTGGCGCACAGCATAGTTTTGTGAATGATGCAATGAAGAGTCAGCAGTGCAGGGTTAACGGCGGAAAGCCTGCTCACCAAGCTCTTGCGTTGTCCCACCATCGATGGAGCGCCATCCATCACCACTGACATGATTTTGCTTAAAACCATTTTTCTTGAAGAACTCTTTCAACTCGTTAAAGACTATTTCTCCGGTTGTGCGCCCTGGTAAAGGACGCAAGTAAAGCAGTTCCATGGAAAATCTCACAAACACAGCCAGCTGTTCCATATCGGTTCGGTAACAGGAGGAATCTATGGCTAGTGACATGAACTTTTTTTAGATCAGTAAGTAGACCGGAAAAACATTCCTCTGCAAAAACTTCTCTCTTATGGTTCCTGTGCTTGCTTACAGTGGCACCTGCTTCAACAGCATTCTTCTTTTTCACATTATGGCTCAAAACCTCCGCTGCCATTTCAACAACAAACTTTTTAATCAAATCAGCATCAGCAAAGGGTTTTTTAGCTTTAGTCGGGGTCCATGAAACCTGCAGTGATGCAGCTGTGGCGCTCTCTTGTGCTGAGGCCGATTTTGCCATTGTAGAAACGGACTGCTTAAATGATGTTAGCATTGTTGCTATTTTGCATTTACGCTGATCTTATTTAATTGGATAGTTGATATTGAAGCTAACAGCATGCATAGCATTGAAGTGTTGCTTTAGACAACAACAGCAACAGTTTGCGTGCTTATTAAGCATTTTGGCTTTGCACTGGCATGGTCCGGTATGATAAAACAAAAGTCCTCTGTCCAGTTGGATTTGAACTGACAGTTCTCCTGGTCAACTTTGCGCTTCTTAATAGATGCTATCCTGGTCTCAGTTAATCATTATGCTATTATGACTCTGTTAAATGACCCTGTGATGGGCTGGCGACCTGTCCAGGGTGTACCCCGCCTCTCGCCCATTGTCTACTGGGATTGGCTCCCATCCGTGGTATCTCTTGGGAGACAGGATCAGAAGGAGCGCCCAGCACGGGACCTTGGCGCTGGCATCGGACTTGGTTGCAGCAACACTGGTGTGACAGACTGCAGAGCCAGCGGGGATCTCTTTGTGGGAGTATCATGTAAATCCGTAGGGTTATTCAACCCGTCCAAATGTGAGTACCCGAGTAGGGAACCTAGCCGTGTATCCGACTGTTGACGGAATGGGAGTCAGAACATGTTGAAAAGTCCAATGTCTCTTCGTGCAAGTTACTTGTCCGCTGACAGGAGGGAATGAAAGATTAACAGGATGTTATGCAGCACAGACGTTTCAGACATTAGCAGTTCACATAAAGACCACAACCACCCTCATGTTCAACTAAGACTGGATATATTAAAAAATAACAGGTAGTAACATCATTATGTATGTTTAGTGAAAGAAATCTGATAATGGTAGTTGAACATGTAGACCAGATATGTAGACATTTTGTTCATGTAGATGTGTTAGATATGATTATATCTATTTGATATAGTCACCGAGTTGTCCTATGGCTTTACTCAATAACAAGCATTTTTAGAAAATTTATTTTCTGGTTTTAGATTTTTAGATGGTTCATATTTGGTGCTCCTGACAGTTGAAGTCTCTGTTTACATGCAAGGGACCATGGGATATCCTTTGTTATATTTCTGTGTACAGGTGTAGTGAAACAAAGGACAGATAGACTTAAAACGTAATCTATTATTTCACACAGACTTTCGTCCAGAAGGTGGCGGTGTCCAAAAACAGGCAGAGATAAGATCCATAGAGGCAGAGCAATATTATTCCAGGAGACAAGCGTGGCTAAAAAACAAAAGAGCAATCCAATAGGAATCCAAAGACAGGTGTAGGGAGTCTGAGCCAGGGCAGGGAGTAAGGGGAATTATCGTTGAAGCTGTTAAGAGGACCGATAGATGACAAGTGGTAATCTGCAGAATATAAAGCCATAGGAACAATGAAAAGCAGGTGGATGCAAGTAAAATTCTGGAGATTGGCTACGCATGAATCTGGTAGGTGAGTCTGAGGTGGAGCCTGGTGCGGGCATGTAGCAGATGTGGTGTGTCTGACTTTTCCTTCTTTTCTCTTTACGTTCCTTCCTTTCTGTTTCTATACTTTTCTACACTCTTCGGTGAGGTCCATCAGTACTAAATAGATTCTGTAAAACAAACATTGATTCAAAATAAACAAACAAATAAAATACATTTGCTCAGGATAGCACAACAGCCAGAAAATTATTCTGCCTGCTTTAATCTTTTTTAAGCCTTTTTCTTGGGAGTGCCGGACAATTTTCAGCACAAATACCAAGTCAGAATAAACGCAGACATCCTTGTAGAAATACAGTTTCTTAATCCCCTTTGTTTGTAATAGTGACTATACAGTAGTATAGAAGTACTTTCCTAATGGGTTCCAGAGTGTCCTGTCTGCCTCCAGCTCTGGTATCCACCCTCAGAGGATGACTCAAAGGGTTTTTGTTTGCCAGCTTCCATTGAGCTTAAAATAACTTCATCTCAGCCCTATTTTCATTTCTCCTTCCACCTACACACAGCATCAACTCGGCATGCCTGCCACATATGCCTCTGGAAAATTCATCAGGAGGCGGAAACACTGGTTTTGGGATTATCTGTCAATCTCCTATTCTTCTTTTATTCCTTCTTTATCATATTTTAGAGTATATCTCACTTGTTCATTTTACATGTTTCCATGCAAGTGGCTGCTGAATCATCTCTTGATGAATTGAAAGTTTGAAGCTGTCTTTGAGACTAACGCAATAAAGAAATCTCGGAACACATTTTATCACATTTATTTTTTCCAGCAGGTAGGAATTAAATGGGCAGAATTACCCTCAATTTGTTCAGCATAAAGACAGGCTGCTTTGTTTGATAGGAGCTAAAGCACTATCTAGTATGACTAATACCTTAAAAGATGCTAGACAGTGTTTTTGCAGACCAGGTAGCAACCTTCGGTGTTGCCCTGGCACCAGTGAGAGAACGGAGTGTCACGATGGTCGATCATCAGAGTGTATGCGAAGTGTGGTGCGCAAGGTTCAAGAAAAAAAAGAACAAAAACTAAATATAAGCAGCATATGGCCATAGCTGAAAAAATGTTGGAATTAGCAAATCATAAATAAATGTGATAAATTTATGTGTAAATTCCAATCCGAAGTATATAAAGCGGGGAGAGCAGCTGGCGCTGACTGTCCCCTCCACAAGACGGATATTACATTAGATATTACGCAGGTAAGCACGTGTGTTTTTACCGGTGTGTTATAATGTGTCCACGCCCTGGATTTATGTTGCGTTTAATTTCCCACACTTGCTTTATGCTGTTGACTCACAGCTGATGAGATGGTAAAAGTATTGGGCTTTGCAACCATAGATTGTCCAAAAAAGACGGAAAGGAGCTTCATGTCACCTGTAGGTTCCCGAAGAGCTGATTTGAAGCTCATAGGTGGGTCCCACGTTGCCATTTTGACATCATGATGATCATTCCCGGTAAATGGATGGATGATTGACACCCAAAAATCCACTGCTAGCTAAGAGCTAACCCAAAGCTAATAGTAACTAACCAACTAACAGAGGTAGGTGAGCCATGCTGCTATCTGGATAAAAACCCTGGTTTTGCTGCCTTCTTGCAGCTGGATATTTCAACACAAGTTAATATGTAGATAATAATTCATTTCCTGCAAGTTTTAAGTAAGCGTTTCATCTTAATTAAAATTTGTAATTTATCATTGGTTATACCGAGTGTTGAATTCAATCTTTTTTTATTAGATTAGCAATTTTTATTAGCAATTATCTTTACCCTAGACAAGGTTTGACTAGGTTTGGTTGGGGCAGACTTTGTTCATATTTTATACAAATACAGTCATTTAATTAAAAAAAATAAATGAAGATTTTCTTTTTTTTTAGAACACAAATAGCAGATAATTACATAAAATGTTTTTTCCTCAACAATGATTGAAAATGATGTTAAAATGTCTGTTATTTATGAAGACAATGCATTTCATCCAGGAATTTAAAAACTATTATTGTTGCTAATAAAATGATGTTTATGTGCTCTCAAAGCTTCTTGGTACTTGTTTACATATATTAACTTTGGTCACAGAGAGGTGTGGGGTAAAGATTTAGTAATGTGAAACACAAACACCCAGTAGTGTATGTATGTCATTGTTTTATGGACAATATTTCAATTTATATGATTTACACCAAGGCATAGAAAAGAAAGTCTCAGTACCATGCAGTCAGTTCTAAAGACTCGAAGTGTTCACCGCACAGGTGAGATGACTGGTTAGGAGTAAAACCTGTCCGGATCACCTTGAGGAAAAGCTTTTAATAATAATAATAATAATAATAATAATAATAATAATAATAATAATAATAATAATAATAATAATAATAATAATA
>JBAMHX010000022.1:750491-762550 GCA_037177515.1 Pseudomugil tenellus
ATCTCTCTAACGTAGCATCACTAGCTACGTCTCTGTGATGAATTTCTATAACATAACATCACTAGCTATGTCTCTGTGATGAATCTCTCTAACGTAGCATCTCTAGCTATGTCTCTGTGTGAATCTCTCTAACATAGCATCTCTAGCTATGTCTCTGTGTGAATCTCTCTAACGTAGCATCACTAGCTACGTCTCTGTGATAAATCTCTCTAACGTAGCATCACTAGCTACGTCTCTGTGATGAATCTCTCTAACATAACATCACTAGCTACGTCTCTGTGATGAATCTCTCTAACGTAGCATCACTAGCTATGTCTCTGTGATGAATCTCTCTAATGTAGCATCACTAGCTACGTCTCCAGCTATGGATCTCCATGCATTCACTGCACGTTTGTGCTTCTTAGATTTGTCATTAATGGAAAACCAGAAGAAGCTTTTTCTAGTTCTTTTATCCAAATAGTGCATCATCATGTTCTGGGCTTTCTGGATGACTAACATGTCTGCAAGCATAATGAAATGCAGTCGACTTGATCCACACTTTAGTTCTGTGTCCGCAAATTCAACTTTTGTCACTGATTTTGTATGTAATAATGTATCAGCCATCAGTCCAGGTGTGCTTTTAAGGTGGTTCTGGGACATCAGGATGGAGCCGACTGAAGGCCGGTGTTGTCCAAGTCTTAGACAAGTGGATGTTTAATTAAAAGATACGATCTCCATTATTGTGATCTCGTGCTGCTCAGTCAGGTTATCTGCAGTCACGTCCTTCCAGCTGTGATGCTGAGCTGGAAACAGATCTGGGATCATTCAGAGTTTCCATTTTAAACACAAACAGCTGACTGACTCTTAGGTTTAAGAGACAATCAGCATCACCCAGAAACGCAATCAGGCCAACGCACAGACCCTGAGCGAGCTTCTGATCATTGAATCGTCTTCATTTTGCTGCAGAAATGCAACAAAAGTTCCCTTTTTTATGATAAAATGTCACTAAATCTTTAAGGACACCAGCGGTAGAGATGCCGGCATGCGGGAACCTTTTATCTCCTGGTGAGCTTGAAAAGTTTCCTTTTAACAGCTGATTTAATCGTTCCTGATTCCACCACAGCTGATCTGCTGTTTTCGTCTTATCATATCGTTTCATCACATTTCCTGCTTTTGTTGTGATGTTTTATGTCATTAAAACAAAGATAGTGTAAAATCTTTTCAGGTAGATGCTTCACAGAAAAATCTGCTTCCCAAAAAGTTGCTGATTAATGTCAGGTTCTCATCTTTAATTTCATATAAACAATAAGGAATGATTTCATTATCAGGAGATGCAGGTACATAGACGAGGCTGCAGAGGGAAGAATAAACACCGCGGAGAGAGAAAAGGAAAAAAAGGTCATTATCAGTTCAACATCTGCAGAAAAAACACAAAAAGCAGCCTCAGAAAATCTCCACAGCAGCTATGGATAACGTCTCGTTCCAGGCATCACGTTTCCTTCTGACCTCGCAGCTCTGCTAGCAGGCGCCCATGTGTCATAACTCTGCATCACACCTGCCCTGAAGAGCCGAGCTCTTCGTCTTCTCTGTGCTCAACCTTGTTGCTAGCATGGTGCAGAATCAGGTGGGGGACGAGTCTCTGGCGGATTGTGTCCAACGCAGCAGCAGTGGGATGGATCTGTACACCGCTGTTAGCTAGAAGTAGCTTGATTTACTGTTCAAGCCCTCCTAAAAGCTGCTAACCTTTAATCCTTCTTGGTTATTTGCTGGAGTTTTTAATGAAACGGTTTGCTTTCTACACACATACGGGGATCAGACACGCCGGCGGCTTAATGGTGACCATCCTGCAGGTTTTAGATGTTTCCCTGCTGCAACGTTAGCAGCCTGTACAGACGTTAGCAGGTTGTTGGAGATCATTTTCATTTCAGGTGTGTTGATGCAGGAAACATCTGAAACCGGCAGGATGGTACAACCACCGCCACCGTCTCTGTACGAGATCCAGATGGGTCATTTCCGTCCCGGTGAGCAACACGGGAACGTGTCCATCACTATTCATATCATAATCGTTGGGTTATTTGTTTTTATTGTAATATTAACAAAACATTACGATATTTACGTACATCAGCATTTCTAACACTCCTGCATTTGATCCAAACAGGAAGTGATTAACGCTGCAGGTTACCAGTCTGAGACCAGTGCTTCTCTAAAAAAGGTTTGTTCACATCCAGAAGATCTACAAATCCCTCCATCGTTATGGGCTGTTATCAATAACCTGCCAGAACCAGTATGGTGGGGCCACCAGTACACACGAACTGAAAACGTTTAACAAGAAAACTATATATATGTTTGTATGTATGCTATATATATTTTTTATCCCTTTTCTACTAGATCAGTATGATACAAAGAATAAAATGTAATAAAAGTAAATGAGACATTTTGACACAAAATTAGATTTGCAACGTCACCTGCTGTGGTTGCCATGGTTACAGCTGGTAGATGTGTGACGTAGTGAGGGCGATATGTAGTGAATGAAGGCTTTTAGGACATATGTGCACATTCAGACAGCGTATGAAATAACTGTCAGCGTGCATCAGAATATTCACTCGTTTCCTGCAAAAGCAAATACTGATTGGTTAACTCTAATGACCTCATCAGGCTCCGCCCACAGATGTGCATCAGCTTAAACTTTTGGAGTTGAATTGACTACATGCAAAACATGGCGCCGGGTTAAGTTCTGACACCGTTTCTGACGCTGAGTGTGCGTGCGAGTACTTCCGGTTTACTCGTTCTTTCATTGATTCGTTCACGCATTTAACTTTGTACATAAAATATATTCTCTGAAATATATTCATGTTATCATCAAGCCGCACATCACCAATAAAACAAAACGTGCACACGCTTTAATGTTTGATTTATATTTCATCTTAAGTGTTTGCAAATTGATAATCTTGATGAGCATAAATAAAATATAAAAACTTAGACATTCACTCTCAGCCATTTTCTCCCACACCACCTGTATCTCCTTTATTTTTCCTGAAAACGTTCATAATCACCACGACGGAGTTTTAGGGCTGACAAGAAAAAATGTGGAGGATTCATTATTTTCTTTTCGGATCAGGACATTCGCTGCATTCGATCATGGCCAAAAATAATTTTGTTAGTTCCTTCTCATTGCTCCTAAAAGACACAACCATATTTCATCACTCATCTACATTATTATTCTTATTATTAACATTAATATGTTCTGATCCGAACCAGACAGGCGTTCTGATCCAAACCTGTCGTTGCAGCTCTGCTATTTTCTGATGTAAAGCCTCGTTCTCATCAGCAGCTCAGACGCACACAGTAGTCATGGTCCACTGACATACAATACCTCTGTTTCCATCTCCACTTCAGAACCAGAATCTGGGACGGGAATCTCGGGCCGTGGGCGTCGTTCCGAAACACCGGGTCTGGGTTCAGGTAATTGATACGATTACAGATGAAGAGAACGGGTATTGCTTCCCTTCTGTAGCCGTTTCAGTCCCGCCGCAGTCATGCTTAGATCTGTGGCATTGAAACGCCGACAACAACCCCCCCTGGTGTTTTTAGTTGGGGGGAAGTTGTTCCTCCGGATCTTCCTCAGCCACTCAGCTCGGATGATCGGATAAACAGGGAATAAATGAAAACGTATCATCTTGTTGAAACGCGAAGAATGCGTACAAAAAGGAACACAACAATAAAAGCCTGACGTTCTAAGTCTTTGTTAAAATGTTTGTCGCCTTTCTTTGACTTTTAACATAACAGACAAAGTTAAATGTGTGAGTAAACCGGAAGTACTCCCGCGCACACTCTGTTCTGCTGGTTTGCGGCTGGTTAGCTGCTGGTTTGCGGCTGGTTTGCGGCTGGTTAGCTGTTGGTTTGCTGCTGGTTTGTGGCTGGTTAGCTGCTGGTTTGCTGCTGGTTTGCGGCTGGTTAGCTGCTGGTTTGCGGCTGGTTTGCTGCTGGTTTGCGGCTGGTTTGCTGCTGGTTTGCTGCTGGTTTGCGGCTGGTTTGCGGCTGGTTTGCGGCTGGTTTGCGGCTGGTTTGCTGCTGGTTTGCTGCTGGTTTGCTGCTGGTTTGCTGCTGGTTTGCGGCTGGTTTGCGGCTGGTTTGCTGCTGGTTTGCTGCTGGTTTGCGGCTGGTTTGCGGCTGGTTTGCTGCTGGTTTGCTGCTGGTTTGCTGTACTGGAACATGTCATGTGATGAGGAGCCAGATGTATTCACAGACGCAGCAGATGACGTATCAGGATGTGAAATCCTGGTTCCACCCGGTCCATGAAGGTTTCTGTCTTTTTGAACGAATACCAGCAGCTTCTCCCACTTCATCACAGCTGACAGCTTGTCGCTGCGTGGTGATAAAGGAGCAGCTGCCCCACGCAGGCGCTTCGTGTTACCGCTGACCTCCATGTTCCTCAGCCCCCCCTCCTTCGCCAGCAAGGCGGGCTGCCAGACGCCAACCAGACAAATGGGGGTGTCCTGCAGGTCATCTGTGGAGCGAGTGTAAGCGGGATAGAGAAGTATTTAAGTGGGAAAGTTTATTATGCTGGGTTCATACTGGGACCTAAACCATTCAGAGCTTTATAAACCAGTAACAGAACTTTAAAGTGTGTCCTCTGAGGGACAGGCAGCCAGTGTAAATACTTCAGAACTGGACTGGTGTGGTCCTCTTTACTGGTTTTGGTGAGGACTCTAGTAGGAGTTGTGGATTATCTGCAGGTTTGTTTGGAAGACGTGTAAAGAGGCTGTTACAGTAATCACGCCGACTAAAGATGGAAGCATGAACACATCTTTTATCCGTCATATATTCTTAAGGTCTGAGTCCATCATTACACCCAGATTTCTGTGTCATGAGCTCTCTCAGCCTGTGACTAGCACTGATTGACTCCCTGATCAGCTACACCTGTTTCTCATTACCTGCAAACTGCTCTGAATTCCCCTGTTAACCACTCCCTGTAAATAAAGCCCTGCCGTTCATTCCAGTTTTGTCAGATCGTCTGCAAGCCAGCATTAGTCTACTCTGGGATCCGAATTGGCTCTGCTTTTCTCTGACTCTGAGGATTCTGCGACTCGGAACCCTGAACCTGGACCTGGACCTGGACCTGCCTGCTCATCTGTACCGGACTTCCAGACTCGTGGCGAGTTATCAGAACCCTTCTCCCCCGACAACACCAGATTCCTCTGGTTATCACTCTGACACGGACATTCTCTCCCTATTTCCTCAACCATGAAATAAACCCTCTCAAAATGTGACACTATTGTGGTCTGTTTGTCTGTTTCGTGACATTCTGGTCTGGTTGGTGGTTTTTATGTCCGAGTCCATCATTACACCCAGATTTCTGGTCTGGTTTGTGGTTGTTAGGTGTATAGATTGAAGCACTGTGACGACTTCCAATCGTTGCCAAAAACAATCACCTCAGTATGGGTTTTGTTAAATTAGACACATCCATGGACTAATCTAGATCCCTCTTTGACTGCTTCTAGTCTTTCTCAAGGATCCAGTTTTCACCAGAATCTGTTTATTATGGGCAGATGATAAAGCCAGAGATCCACCATGTTGTGCTTCCACATGCCAAACAATACTTTCTCTTTCTGGATCGTTGGAGGGTCCATTTGCTGCCACACTGTCATCAAGGTGGATTAGAGTTCACTGTCAAGCAGACTGAGAGTCCAGTTTGCTTGTTTGGTCCAAAGCCGAGTCTGAATGCACATTCACACTGCTTCAAATGGAACTGGAACACCGTGGAGGACGACCAGCGTTCGTTCGAAGCGAAGCAGCGTTTCCTGGTTCAAACAGGAAAAACTGAAACATTTTGTTGATTCAGATTCACAAAGTTGTTTCATCTTTTGTAGGAGAACTGAAACCTCGTCCGCCTGAAACCTCGTCCACCTGAAACCTCGTCCACTTGAAACCTCGTCCACTTGAAACCTCGTCCGCCTGCACCATCGCCCGCCTGCACCATCGTCCGCCTGCACCATCGTTCACCTGAAACCTCGTCCGCCTGCACCATCGTCCACCTGAAACCTCGTCCGCCTGCACCATTGTCCGCCTGCACCATTGTCCGCCTGCACCCTCGTCCGCCTGCACCATCGTCCGCCTGCACCATCGTCCACCTGAAACCTCGTCCGCCTGCACCATCGTCCGCCTGCACCATCGTCCGCCTGAAACCTCGTCCGCCTGCACCATCGTCCGCCTGCACCCTCGTCCACCTGAAACCTCGTCCGCCTGCACCATCGTCCACCTGAAACCTCGTCCGCCTGCACCATCGTCCACCTGAAACCTCGTCCACCTGAAACCTCATCCGCCTGAAACATCGTCCACCTGAAACCTCGTCCACCTGCACCATCGTCCACCTGCACCATCGTCCACCTGCACCATCGTCCACCTGCACCCTCGTCCGCCTGCACTATCGTCCGCCTGCACCCTCGTCCACCTGAAACCTCGTCCACCTGCACCATCGTCCACCTGCACCCTCGTCCGCCTGAAACCTCGTCCACCTGAAACCTCGTCCACCTGCACCATCGTCCACCTGAAACCTCGTCCACCTGAAACCTCGTCCACCTGAAACCTCGTCCACCTGCACCATCGTCCACCCGCATATCTCAAGCACAGACCTGTGAGCGCACACCATTCTGTGACTATTGGCCCGCAGCACATCGGTAGATTAATGATGCTGGCAGACCTGCCGTCATTTGCAGCCATAAATCTGATTAAGGTGCTTTTAATGCGCTCTTTGGGAAGCTAATGTTTCCTCCTCCTCCTCTTTCTCCTCCTCTTCGGGATCAACATTAACTCAAAGATTGGAGGAGGCAGGAATATTGATTATGACGGCTGTGAATCTAAGAACGCGCTTTGCTTTCTGCTGGGTTTCAAAGCTGCATTTTTGCTTTTTCTTTGTGTGGAAAAGCTTTAAAAATATTGACTCTGAATTAAATGAAGTATTTTTATTCCTGACTGGAACGGGGACTCAGTGAGGTCATCAGAGCAGCGTGTTTGCTGTGTTTTCCACATCAAACTGCTTCCCCGTGTGAGATTAACCTGACAGGAGGCCAGACGTGCAGGAGGCTGATGCACATGCAGGGCATCAACACAAAGGCCTCTGGAGAAAAGCTGTTAGCGAGCTAGCTGTGACCTTTCTGCTCCAGCCGCGACTGCAGAGGAATTAGCTGCGAGATGTTGACAAAGCAGAGCAGAGAGGTTGTTGGGACACAAAAGGAGAAATAAGTCAACAGAGAAGCTGCTCACAAGCTTCTGTAGCGCAAACAAAATGTGTCAGCTTGTGTGTCCAGACTGAGAAACATCCAGCTCATTTAGGACATTTTTAAAGGGTAGTTTGAGCTGATGGGTGGAAATCTGTGAGTTATAAAAGCAGCTGCTGTACTTAGAGGAGGTCTTTGGTTTCAACACGTTAGTCCTCATAAACATTTAACCTGCTACCGCACTGTGCTAGCTGATTGCCCTCCTGCTAATCACATTACTACTATCGGTGAGGATGAATCAGGAGAATGAAGGACGAAGGCAACGACAACCTGAATCAGCAGCTCACACGATGATGGCAAAACACTGTTTGAGCTTCGCACTGTTTTCTGATATTCATCGTTCGATTAAAAACGGAGGAACTGATATGTCACAGCACACTTCCAGGAAATTACTTTGTTTGTTTCTGGATGTCATGAAATCTTGAATTAAATTTTCTCAGTAAAATTTTCCCTTCAAATATCATTTAAACAATAGTATTGCATTTATTCATCATATTATTATTATTTCCATCCAAAACAGCCGGTGAGCCCGGCGCTCTGACACTGGACCCATTTCTACACATATCTGTAGGAACAAGTCGGCTTATTAGTCAATCATCAATATTGAAAATCCACATGATCCCGAACGCTCGGCGTGCTCGAATGTGTAGAACGTAATTATGAAATAACTCAGTTTTTGGGCATGTATATAATAATCTGTGTTTCCGTGTTTTTGACAATAACACAACGTCCAGTGATAACAAACGTGTTTAATGTGGATTAAATTGTTATCAGGCGGAAAGGTTTGGACCCAAATGCAGGCAAGGAGGCAGCAGGGATGCAAGCAAAACGTCATTTATTGCGACTTGAAAATAACGTGACTTAGCAAATTTATGCCGGCAGACAAACACAAATGCAACTAATCAGACAAACCAAAGGACTTAAGTACACAGAACTAAACGAGGGACAGGTGAAAACAATGACTAACTGATCATTGAACAGAAACAGGAACCCCCACAAAGTGTACAACATCAGCAGTGCAGCCGGTTTTCCCTCCTAAATGAGTTAGCGCAGCGGTACACACTCTTCCACGTCTAGTTTGTTTTAAGATGTTCATGTAGTAAAATTCTTACGCAGGTTTCAGGCCCGTTTTTTACGTCAGCAGCTTAATAAATGAGGTCTGATGCTACAAACCCTGATGTTCCTGCTGCTGGAGGAGCTTCTAGAAGCTTCTGGATCCTGCAGAGGAAGCAGTTTTTCAGTGACTTCTGTGAGCAACACATTCTGATTAGAAGCAGATGTTTCTTCATGCCACTAAACCTGACAACTAAAGGGTTAAACGGTTTGCATGCCTGCAGCTGGTTTCTGCTTTGTTGGACTGAATAAAAGCGACTCGGTGAGACGATACGATGGACGATCGGTTGCATTGTTTGGCCTTCATGCTCGGCAGCACAGTGAAAATGTTTGTTTCAGGAATTCGCAGCACGTAGACCAGCAGCAGCAAAAAGCTGAAACACCATGAAGCCCAAGTCATTTATTCCACATCTCTGCCTGTCAAACACGCAACAAAATGTCAGCGTAATGAAAGGACGGGAAGGTCTGTGTGTGTCTGTGCAGCTCAGCTTCTAATCCCAACCACAGAACAAACCTGTTTCAACACAGTAGCAACAACTTTTCTCTCTGCAGAACATTTAATTTCTCCTGCTAGTTTCATACAAATGCTGAATTCAGCCACCAGAAAAATACATTCCTGCTGCAGGTGCATTTAAAATTCAGACAAGGTATCTTCTAAGTATGAGATTAAAGTCGTGCGGAAAAAAAGGTATCATGATATTAAAAACATCAAAAGGGCGTGTCTTTTTGATTGACAGGTATCAAACATCTGGCAGCTGAAGTGAATTCAACGAGGGGTTTGGAGCCAAGATGAGTAGCTTGGTGTGAAGAAGTTTCTGGATGCAAAACTTTGATGAATAAAAAGGTTTATTACAAAAAGTCAGGCAGGTCCGCAGCATCTGTGGGGACTGGGGGGGCCAGGTGTGGAAAATCCCACTGAGCTGTGTGTGCTCACAGTTTATAGGATGCAAACCGAGGACGTTCCTCAGTCTGGCTGATAACCAATCACGAGTCCATACTGGGTGTGAAGAGCTTAATAGGAAACATATGTTCATTGGACTATATGCTGAGAATCAGACACTTCACTGCAAGAAGGCAGAATGTAGCACAACAGCTAACAGGTTAGCGCTAACAGCGCCTTAGCTTTAACCCACCTGGCTGTATTAGCCGTTTAGATCAGAGTTAGCTCAGTTAGCTTTTAGCTACAGACAGCTCAGAGTTTGATAGATGCACACACTCACACCCCCCCCCCCCCCCCACCCCCCTCAGCTACAGCTCTTTATTTAGTTTTTTCTGGTAGCGACAGCACACATGACGCTGTTCCCACCGACTCTGGACGACGGTAGGAACAAGCTTTGCTCTGCAGAAACCTGCCGGGAAGCTACATCTATCTGTTATGGAGTGGAAACATCTGAAGTAGATGCAATCATTCTCTACATATCTGCTGCAGACATGCCAGACATGTCCCAGATCACTAACTCTCCTCACAAAAATACAACTTTTTCTTAATTAAGCTGTTGTTTAGACGTTTCTTCTCCACATTCAGGCTGTTCAAGAGTTTCACTGAAACCTCTTTTTGTTTTTCGTATCGCTGTATTTTACATTCAAACCTTTCTCTAAAGTTATCCATCAATATTTTGTGTTTTTTTTGCATCAAATGTGTTTCTAAGATCTGGAAATGAAGCAGATGCATGTTCTTATTATTTATTTGTGATTTATTCAGTCAATGCCTGCAAAGTTACAGGTTACTTCTCAGTCCAGATTAGTTTTAATGAAACTAATATTTTATCAAATATTTCTTTCAGTGCTTTTCAGAATGGTGAGAGTTAAAAAAAAGGTCAATAACGAGTGAAATAGTTTTTCCATTCATTAGAAATTTGACTTGTTTGTGAAAAGTTAAATTTGTAGGATCAATAACAAAAGTAACTTTTTTCATATCTATAACATGATAATTAGTGGACGTCTTGTTTTTGCACCTTTAACTACATAAGTGACTGTGATGTTAATGTTTGTGTGAAATGAATGTGTGGAAAAACTACACGTCACCTGTGAATGACGTCAGTTATGCGACGCTGGCGAGCGGCAGTTAGGACCCCCCAGTGACACGGTAAAGAAATAAAAGCCTCGCGCTTTGAACAGTTGAACTTGCTTTGTTAGACAACACGACCATTTCATCTGCATGTGTTTGGAATTAATTAGGATTTCTTGGATCTTGTATTTCGTGTTTTTTTTTGCCAGATTTGATTTAAAACTGGGATAAAATCTGTTTCCTGTCTCATATGTTTGTTATAATATTATGTTCTCCTGGTTTCATTCCAGGTTCATCGTCTTCTCTCCGTTTTCTTCCTGTTTCCCTCTGAGCCCTCATTTCCGCCACCTGCTCATCGTTTACATGAACTCCTGGCTTTGCTGCTTGCTGTCTGGTTTGGTCCAACTCCTGCCTCCTCATCCTGCAGCAGGTCCTTCCCCGCATGACTTATTGTAAAGCACAAGCATAATATCTGAGGATGTGAGCGAATCAGGCTTCCAACACAAACAGCGTCCGGACGGAGGCTCAGGTTCAACAATCTGCCCTCTTATGAGTCTTAGAGACAGATTTGACTTGATAAAAAGTGTTCAGGATGAATAAAGTTTCATTTTTGTGCGTATATTTGTTGCAAATATTCCCAGTTTTGTTTGTTTGTGTGTTTTCTGCATCTTTCTCTCCGACTTGGACTTCAGGTAGTTTGTGTGAATGTTATCTCTGACCATCTTCACCACTTTGTGCCTCCAGACAGTGATTTGATAAACGAGTCGGCTGATGAGACTCAAAATAAACCTCATTTAAAAGGAATTCTCCTCCTTGTGACACATGCTGTTTGTGTAGACGTATTAATAGTTCTTACTGGTGTAATACAGTGGGACAACAGAAAGCAATCAGCAGCCGTAATGTGATCAGCACCTCTGACTTCTGTCCACACATTGATCATTTCACACAGTTAATGGAGCCCGTCACTCACAGCTCCTCACAATTACTGCAGCAAATCATATTTTTAATGGAACACCGGCTTTAATCTCACATACGTGCTCACATAAAGCTCACAGTCATTTATTCAGCAGAGGCCTCCAGGCTTGGCACACTCGGCTCTGTAATTGAGATGCAGAGAAGCTCCCCGACTGCGTTCAGTCATTCCTGCAGTTCGGTGCGACTGACGCTGAGAGTTCACAGCTGCTAAACGTGAGACTCAAACGGTAGCAAACAAATAAAGTTTAACATACTGTCAACACTTACGTTACGGTTCACAACTCGTCCAGTTTGGGTTGTTCTGAGTCCCAAAGACTGAAAAAGTTGTGCAGAACCAAAAAACCATAAATAAAAACTCTGAAATATAATTTTTTACCATCTTATGAGACGATTTTTCACGAGTCAACATTTCCACATCTCCGCACAAGAGGTTGGGGGTCACATGACCATTTCATTTCAGAGATGAGTAGAGTAGGTCGTCTGGGAATGAATCCTGGGAAATAAATGCTTGTTGGGGTTCAAAAGTCACATGAGTAGAAAAAGACAACCTGCTGATGTTCGTCTTCCTCTTACCTCGTATCTGGGTTACGATCATCGAAGACAATGTTACGACAGAACTGGCATCATTAACATATTTCTCTATTTTCTGCAGGTCTTATTTCTTATTTTCCTTTATCTGCAGGTCTTCCTGGATAGCAGCTGTAATG
>JBAMHX010000022.1:772455-785230 GCA_037177515.1 Pseudomugil tenellus
GGTAAGCGGGCGGTAAACGGTCAGTAAGCGGTTGGTAAGTGGTCTGTAAGCGGTCCGTAAGCGGTCGGTAAGCGGTCGGTAAGCGGTCAGTAAACGGTCCTTAAGCAGTCGGTAAGCAGTCAATGAGCGATTTGTAAGTTGTTAGTAAGCGTTCAGTTAGCAGTCGGTAAGCGGGAGATAAACGGTCCGTAAGCGGTCAGTAAGCGGTCGGTAAGCGTTCAGTTAGCGTTCAGTTAGCGGTCAGTAAACGGTCCTTAAGCGGTCGGTAAGCGGTCGGTAGGCGGTCAGTAAATGGTCGGTAAGCAGTCGGTAAGCAGTCAATGAGCGATTTGTAAGCGGTTAGTAAGCGTTCAGTTAGCAGTCGGTAAGCGGGCGGTAAACGGTCCGTAAGCGGTCAGTAAGCGGTCGGTAAGCGATCAGTTAGCAGTCGGTAAGCGGTCGGTAAGCGGTCAGTAAACGGTCAGTAAGCCGTCAGTAAGCGGTCGGTAAACGGCCGGTAAGCGGTCGGTAAGCGGTCAGTAAGCGGTCGGTAAGTGGTCAGTAAACGGCTGGTAAGCGGTCGGTAAGCGGTCGGTAAACTGTCAATGAGCGATTTGTGAGTGGTCAACAACATTTCCAACATTTCGTCCACCTCTGATGGAGCGGCTGCCCTGCGGCTGCAGAGTAGAACTGAATCGCCACTAAATGACCCTCCATCTTCCATCCATTCATCATTTCCAGCATAAATGATTCCTTTATGTCTTCGCTTAATCAATGCAGGAAGATACGCGAACGAGTTGGGACGACGTTTTCACTGATTTCCCTGTGCACGCATTTCCCCGGCAGAGCCGCGCACAGAGGCAGTCTATCTCAGGTGAAGTGTCATTAAGTTTGGAGCCCATTTTTCATAATCCACTGGAGCTGCACAGATCAATACCTGTATGTGTGTAGAGGTGTGTGTGTAGAGGTGTGTGTGTAGAGGTGTGTGTGTGTAGAGGTGTGTGTGTAGAGGTGTGTGCAGTAATGTGTGTTTGTGAGGAAGCAGAGGAGGCTGGTCACGGCTCTCTAATGCAATTTAATGCGAGCTGACCACAGTAATGACCAGCAGGAATGGAAAGCAAACATTCCCGGGAATCGCCGGCTTTAACGTTTCCACCACAACGTGAAGCGGAAGAGACGCTTCATCGGGATCAGCTGCACTTCTGCTGCTTTAAAACCACAACAAATAAAATGCTGCGGCTGAATCAACATCTGGAAGAGCGGATCACCGGGACGCCTGCTGGGTCCAAGCGGAGCTCCTGCTGGACGGGAATTATCCGTTAAACTGCTGCATTCCAGATGGGATCATTTCCACTTAATGGTGTTTGTTCTTACTGAAAGAGGAGCCGGAGCCGAACCCAATACGATTCTGCAGAACTTTTTAAATCCTGATCGGAATGATGATCAGAAGTTCGAACGAGCCTCATGTGACTTGCTGCTACTGAGATGTCGTAAAAACCACAAGTCTGAAAATGATGACATGTATGTTTCTTTGTACGCAACTTTCACTGATACACGCTAACTTCACGCTAACTTCATGCTAACATCAGGCTAACTTCACACTAACTTTATGCTAACGTCATGCTAACTTCACGCTAACGTCATGCTAACTTCACACTAACTTCTTGCTAACTTCACACTAACGTCATTCTAACATCATGCTAACTTTATTCTAACTTCACACTAACTTCACGCTAACGTCATGATAACGTCATGCTAACTTCACACTAACTCCTTGCTAACATCATGCTAACTTCAGAAGCGTCTCGTCCCTTCATGCAGGAAATAATCACACAGCAGGTTTTAACCGTTGCCTGAAAACCAGGAATGTTTTCCATAAGATGTAAGAGATGAGATTCAGAGGTTTGAAAATGATAAAATGACAACATAATTTTTTAGCGTGTAGATGAACAGTGGGCGGAGCTTACCAATGGTGGGCAGGGTTTCCCAGCATGCTTTACATGAGTTTAAATGATTTAAGATTTAGCTTTTTTTTATCTTATTGTTAGTTTTTGTGGGAAATAAAGCGGAACCATTATTTAAACTTAGTTTAGTTGTTACACACACACACACACACACACACACCTCTACACACACACACACAAACACACACACCTCTACACACACACACACAAACACACAGAACTTTTTAATAAGACACAGTCTGCTTTAAACGATAAATCTGATGATAGCAAGTGTAACGCTGATGTGATTTTTATCCGGCTAACAGTGCGGCTTACCTTTATGCTGTTTAACTCCATTAGCTGGTTAGCTCCCGTTAGCTCCTCTTAGCTCATTTAGCCCCTCTAGTTTGATAGGTGACAGTCATCCACCACCATGCTTACAACCCCCCCTCTCAGCTTTTTTTTTTTTGGCAGAGCGATGTGAGACTGCTAAAATGGCCGTTGGGAACCGCCCACTGAGCTTGAATCCAGCTCATCAGAAACCTGCTGGTGATGTCATGGAGGCTCCGCCCATCATTTTAGATGCAGTGCCTGCCAGAAACATGTTCACCGGAGGCATGTTGACCAGGAGAACGGGTCAACCGGAGAACAGGTCTCGTCATTAACTCCTTTTCTCTGGTTTCAAATAATTTTTAACTGTTAATTAAACCAAAAGAGACAAAAGAGCTGCTTCATATGAATTAGTTTTAACTTATTTTGATCCAGAGTCCGTTGAGAACTTATTGTAACCTGCTTCTAAGGGTCAGACGCTAAAATCAGCATCACTCTAAACCTCAGATTAGCAGAATAATAAACAAATAGTGAGAAAAAAGTTAATTTCCATTTTCACAATTTTAAAACTCAAACAAATTTCCTTCGACTGAGACAAAAGATTATTTAACTTTTTCTCTGTAAGCAGAAAACAGGATAAAATAAGCAGCTTTTAATCTCAAACATTGCATGGACATGCATCACTCTAATTGTTTATCTGGGTTTCCGTGGTAACAGAAGGCGGGAAGAACTTTAGATGATGCATCAGGTTCAACAACTCCATGTTTCCTGTTTCCTGCATTTGATCCGAAGTCTCCATGTAAATAAACACAAATTAAGTTTTAGTTTCAGGTGAAAATGAAGATGCAGCCGAATAGAACATGATGCAAAAAGGACCAAAAAGTTTCAGCCGAAAACTCCATGGACGTGATTTTTAACTATTTTTTCTTGATTCCACATTTAATGCTTTGAAACAACTACTAGAATAAAAAGTGGAAGATATTTTATTTTTCTTTCGTTATGAGGTGAAATTTATTAAAACAATTTGTTTATTTCGTTACGTCTTTTCCTAAAAAAACAATAGTGAGATTTTTCCACTCTTCTTAAATTACTTTATAATTTTTATTATGAGTCAATTATTATAATTTCATATAATTTTAACAATTTAAAAGTTTGTTTGATGTCGCTCATTTTTTTAAAAATAAAACATTTTCCTTTTAAGTATTGATTGAAAAATGGGACAAATTTAGTTTTCATTTTGTTTTTAAGTATTCTGTGTTTTCTATGTTTTTAGCTATTTCCCGTCTTTGAAGATGAAAGCCCTGAAAATGGATAAAAATATATTACAAATAAATATTTTCCTCATATTTAATCACTGATTCTTATTAATTAATCATTTTTAATGTTCAAAATTTGATTGCTTTTACAGCAACAAAAAAGCTCAAATTAGATCTTTTATTAAATTGTTCCGAAAAAAAAATCAAAATATTGAGTTTAAACTTAACGGAAAATCTTCGCCCGTATTTCTGGAAATTACCCGTCGAAATTGAGGACAAACTGAAATTAGGAATTTAAACCTTTTTGATCAGGCATCACAGGAACAAAAATATGAATGTACATTAAAGAAATAAAAACGTTTTCAGTCAAGGAGGAGGTCATCGTGTTTTTATTCAGACTTTTGGATCCCAGATGTTGCTTCCTGTTTTACAAATTATATTTTATTTACTTTTACTGTTTAATATGCATCCAAGCAAAAGGAGAGAAATAAAAAAAATCCAGAATGATTCTCTCTGATATCCGTCTGATCGGCTTTAACAACAGCTGATCGGCAACATCAGAAACCTCTTTGACCCCCCCGCCTCATTCTTAGACAGACTCACGTCACAGATATATTTTAATCAAATATGTCATGAGGTCAATAAATAACTAAACAAGAGCAAAATGTTTACGCAACAACAATTCAATTAGATTTCTGTACAGATGTTGTGCAAAAAGGTGAATTTCAGAGACATTAATGTTGTAATAAGCTGAAAAACTTCAAGGCACATTGAACATGATGGACGCGAGCGGTTAAACGTACAGCTGATGTCCGTGAAACTCCATTTCGTGAAGCAGGCGGAGGCTCTGCAGCCCGTTAATGACACTGACCTTTACATTTGTGCTGCTGAGGAAACGGTTTGCATATGTTCCAGCAGGAATCCAGCGGAGGCCGCGCCCCCTAGTGGTCCGACATCACCGTCCCGGCTTTTACATGCGTGTCTGAACTGAAACGCGAAAAACTCGTAAAACCACGAGGTTTATAAAAGATCCAGTCCGCTGTAGAAATCGTATGAACGCTGTACAGTTCAGTAAAAACGCTCCGGAGAAACATCATGAGTGGCGGAAGTCTGCATCCTGAACGCCGTTCTTGCAGTACGCTGGGCTGTTGTTCCCTGGGGGGCAGTCTCTGAAGCCGATGCCTCCATTGGGGGTGTAAATGGGCTGAATGCGGAAGTCTCCCTTGAGGAGCTGCTCGTTGTTGAGCGAGACGATCTGGAAACCCGTTTCAGTCATTTCCAGGAGGGAGTTGTCCTTCTTGGTGCCCGCCTCGCAGTAGTCGTCTTTTCTGCGCCCCCGGTTGTATTTCCACTCGGAGCGGCTCTTCGTGTGCATGTGCCAGCAGAAGATCCCAAGCAGGACCACCAGGACCACGATCACGGCCCCTCCGATCAGCCCGGCCAGCAGGAACTCCGACCCGCTCTCTCTCTGCGAGGCCTGCTCGGGTCCCGAGCGCCGCCGGTTGTTGTTGTTGTCGGGGCTGAAAAAGGCGGCGGTGGTCACGGCCTCCGTGCACACCGTGTCCGCCTTCGGTCGGTAGTTATTGAATTCATCCAGGGGAATGACACAGATCCGATACGTGGACTTTGGTTCTAGATTAGAGAGCCGGATCCCCCGGTGATCCCCTCCTACTATCCGCTCCCTGACCGTGTCCCCCGTCAGGCTGGGGCCCATCCTCGCCCAGGTCACCTTGTAGGCGGTGACTGGGAACGCAGCCATCCATCTCACGTGGATGGCCGAGCCGTTTAGCGCCGTGAACTTAACCTGCAGCGGCTGCTTAGTCCTCATTCCCTCCTCTCTAGTTGTGTAGATGGGATACAGGGTGGGGCGTGTGGGGAGGGCCCGTCTGGTTGTGGAGGCTGAGGGGGAGTCCGTGGACTGCGGACAAGGAACCAGATCAGCGCTCAGCTCCCGGATCACCATTCCCCGGAACTTTTCCGGCTTGTGGCACATGAATCCGCGGGCGTTCAGCGAGGCGGGCAGTGATCTCAGCCAGGACACCACCCACGTCATGGCGCAGTCACAGAGCCAGGGGTTGTTGCGGACGGAGAGCTGTCTGAGGCTCGCCAGGCCGTCGAAGACGCCCGGCGGCAGCGACTGCAGCTGGTTGCTGGACATGTCCAACCGCTCCAGCTTACGCAACCCGGAGAACGCGCCCTCGGGAATCTGGCTCATCTGGTTTTCCTGAAAGCTTAATTTGATGAGCACATCCCCGGGGAGGGACGGTGGCGGGTAAGTGAGGGAGTTCCGAGCCAGAGACAGCTCCCTCAGGGTAACCAGGTCCCGGAAGGTCCCAGGTGAGATCCCCTCATCTGTCAGCAGGTTTCCGTCCAGCAGGAGGCGCTCCAGCCGCGTGACGTTCTGAAACGCCTCCTCGGCAATGACTGCGATGCGATTCTCGTCCAGCCTCAACTCCTTCAGGTCGTCTGGGAGGCCGATGGGGACGCTGCTCAGGTGGTTCTTGGTGAGGAAGAGCATCTTCAGGCTCACAGCTTCCCGGAAAGCTCCCTCCTCCACACCGACGGTGGAGATGGAGTTATCATCCAGGTGCAGCTCCTCCAGCCACAGAAGCTGAGCCAGAGCCGCTCTGGAGATGGTCTGAATGTTGTTCTCCTGCAGATGGAGAACTTTCACATTTTTCGGCAGATTTATTGGGAACTCATCCAGTTGGTTGCCATAGAGATACACCGTCTCCACGGAAGCCACGAGGTGGAGCTCCACTGGGAATCCAGCATTATTGATCTGATTGTTGTGGAGGTACAGGGTCTTATAACCCTCGCCGATTCCCAGAGGCACCGAGGTCAGGCTGCGCTCGTTGCAGTAAACGAAGGTCCCATCGCAGCGGCATTCCTCGGGACAGTTAGAGGCCCGAGAGAACTGGAGGTGAAGCCCCAACAGGATGGGAATCCACGGTCGTACGAAGGAGGTCCAGTCCTTAATCCATAAACACCACTGTAACTCCATTTCCACCAGTAAAAACCGCGTCCAGACAGCAAATCAGGTAAAAAAAACCCAAAAGAATTCAATCAGAAACAGGAATTCCAGCTGCGGTGTCGCTGCACATGGTCCTCAGTAATCCCTTCGACATTCCCAACACAGCAGGAATAATGAGCTCATTAATAAAATTCCTTCACCAGCCGCGAGCTGAGTTAAGGCCATCACATCGTGTCCACCGCCACTCTGATCGATCCATGTGCACGCCGCAGGGTCATCCTCCGGTGATCCCAAGAAACCCGGAAACCTGCTGCAAAAAAGACAATAATCAGAAAATGGGACTTCATTCCTTCCAAATGCATCTAAAAAGCAAATGATTTATTTTTCCCGCATCCCACAAATGCAACAGAGGGCTTTTTAAATTGGAGAAGCAGAGCGAAGCGAATACAAATGGCTTTAGATTACTTACACATTCCTCACACAGCTGGAGGAGAAGGTGTGGGCCAAAAGGTGTGATGGGAAAACAAGTTTGAGGACTTTGATCAGAATAATCTCACAGAAAAACCCAGAAACCGTTTTTTATCCCTAAAAACGGACAGAAAGGAATGTGCAGCAGGTTTATTCTGCAGAGATGTGCGATTCCAGTCAAAGTGACCTGCTGCTGTTTACTCATTCATTAAGTTTGGCTGCAGGACGTGGATGAACGCAGCCTGCCAGCACTGATAAGATGAGACAAATTCCTCACAGCGGGACACAACTAAGATGGATGTGAAGGTGCTGCTGATCCTACAAGGTCACACCTTCATCATCCAGGCGGAGGAGGAAGAGTCCAGCAAGAGAAGCGGATCCTGCAGCAGGTACGGGCATGACGATGATGAAGATGAAGAATGATCAGTGACTGATAAAAACGGACGCAGTTCGTTCTCATAATGTGCTGATTTGCGGCTGCGCTGTTTTACAGTGATCCAGTTCTGATGACCCGGAACCAACGCGGGTCCTGTAGGTGAAACCCGCAAAAACCCGCAGAAACAGGCAGCGTTACAATTTTGAGCAAAAACTGCGGCATTAGTTTGCGCCTTTTAAACACAATCACCACTAGAATCTGCGCATTATTTCCAGTCAGTTCTGAGATAAAAAAGTGTTTCTAAACTCGCAGATTTCCTCCTTTCTTCTTTCCGCAGATTATTTTCCTGAGTTTGAATTAAATGTTTATATAAAATGGCAAATTTTCATTGTTAATAAAAACAAAAACATATTTTCCTTCAGCTTCAGCTAAAATTGTCTTTCTCACCGTGAGGAGAGCAGAAAGTCTCGCGCTTCACGCCCCGCAGGTCCGCGTGTCTCCCCGCAGACAGCTGCTCTCACAGCGGGCTCACAGTTCTCCTCCTCTCCGCTGCTGCTGATCGGTTTGTCTGTCTGGTTCCGAGCCACCCCCCCCAAAAAAAAAAAAAAACAGGATCAGGAGGAAGCTCAGGTCAGAAACGATCTGTCCCGCATGCTCCCCGCGCCTGCGGCCGCACCGCGCCGCACCGGCGGCGGAAACTTCAGAGGACCCGCAGGCGCGCGGGGGGAAGCGGGACGGAGGTCCGCGCCGCCCCGCCCGCGGCTTCCCTACATGGACAGTCCATGATCCGAAGAAACTGTTCCAGGATACCTGGCCCCTGCTGGAGCCGCGAGACTCAGTGTGTCTGTGCTCCTGCGCGCGCTCTGCTTCTCTCTCTCTCTCTCTCTCTCTCTCTCTCTCTCTCCCCCCCCACCCCCCCATCACAACCACTCCCCCCGCGTGTGTGTGTGGCAGCTGGTGTAATTTTGCCTTGGCGGGGCGCTAATACCAAACACCAAAATAGACATGTACAAAAATCGAGAAACTTTAGAAGATGGTTTCTTATTATAACGAGATGTGTAACCCTAACCCTAGTTTCAACAACATTAATATAATGAGTTATCTTTTTTTCCTGTGTGGAAATGCGTTCCTCCAGCAGGTTTCGACTTATTAAAACGCACCCCTCTTGCGATGTTACGGTTAAATTTCAGTATTCAGTGTTTATAAGCTCTGAATGTAGCCGCTAACTTTTAGCTAACAGTTAGCCTAAATACGGCCGGTCTGACTCGTTATAATTAAGAGGTTTTGGGTTCTTTGCAGCCCTAATGTTATTATTAAGTTCATATAATATTATGTATAGAATATCACTGAATGTGCACTTACCGGATGTAAAATAAAGGCCACAGATGTAGCATAGAGGGACTTTGGTTGCCACAACTTTTTTCGCTAGGGTCTGTTTCCACCACGCTAAGATGGCGAGCTGCGTTGCTATGTAATTACATCAAAATGTCCGTCTAACAGAATGTAAATCAGCTACGTTCAGCTCTGGCCGCAGGAGAGCAGCGCCCCGACTGAGCCCTATCTCTTGTATTAAGGAGAAGCAACTGCGCAAGTCCAACTTACAGAGTCTATGGGCAAAGATTCTTACGCCCCAGGGAGGAAACACATGACCAGTTAGTAACCTAGACGAACATAAACCTTTACTACCTAACTATATAAAAACATTTAGCTTGCTAATCTTTCGAATCATCTAATTAAATTTATTTATTTTCTCTTGCCGGCAGTCGTGAGTGGTGGGGCGGCGCCCTAGCGCCCTCTATTGGCCAGCCGCCACTGGTATTTGGTGCTAAAAATCAACGTTTCTAGATATTTATGAAAGTTTTTGCTGATATTCAGAAGGAAACAGATGAACAAAAAAATAAGTTCATAAATATTTATGTAGAAAACATAAAATACTTTAGAAAAAGGGATCATATGTGTGAAATCCCACACACTGCGCCTGCGCCATGGCATGCAGCTGGAGGGGGAGGGGCTTATATCTCACCTGCACCTGAACAGCCTGAACAGAGACAACCTATCACAGTCTGAATTAAACAACATCCATCACCTGATTCTCGTTCTCACTCATCAGATTATCTCATCACCATCTGTATCTATATCCAGCCCTTCGTGTGCCGTCAGATCTGTTTGCAAACGAATCTTCGGATTTTCTGCAGCTGTTGATTCATTTTCAGTTTAATTCTAAATCTGCTTGATTCTGATTTCTGATTCATTTCTTCAGAAAAAAGCTCCTAACTAAATGCAATGATGTGTCGACACATAACTTAGCAAAGAACCAGATAAACCTGGATCCTTTGGCTCTTTGTCCTAAAATAAATATCTTTTGTTCTAGTGATGAGAAGTTCAGATCTCTTTTCAAAGATTCAATTCTTTTGATTCGACTCTTTTAGATGAGTCGAGTCTTTCGACTTCTACGCGGTTCTTCATTGAGTTTAACTCAGAAGCAGCAATTACAAAATGATTGTAAACAGTTCATTTTATAAAACAAGCCCTGTTTTTGACCTTTTTTTCCGTAGAAAGTAGTTCAACATTTTATTCAAATCTTTGAACAAGGAAGCACAAAAAGTTTTGACACTTTGAATTTACCCATTTATCCCTGTATTCTAATTAAATATGATCTTTACTTCTATGAGCAAGATGTTCCTATCAAAATAAAGCCCCACACTTTCTGAAGATTCGACTCTTGGGAATCGGTTCATAGCACCAAGTCGTTCATAAACGACACATCACTAATTTGCTCCCTTTTCTTTAGTTTCATGTGTGAAAACCTGCAAAGATCCGACAGAAAACGGGTTTTAAGCAGAAACAAAGCGATTCCCTGTTAGCTGGAAAAGTGACATTTTGTTGCACGGAGTCAGAAACTGGACAAAAGAAGAATCCAGACAAAACATTTTCTTTAATAAATTGCTTCTCTTCAGCAAATATTTGCCCCCAGCAGACCATAAAGGATTTAAAGCTGCATCACTGAGCAGATAAAACACACACATTAAGACAAAACACACACTTTTCCCATGAGGTCTCTCTGCAGGCTGAAGTCTTGAAAGCTTAATCTGCTAACACACTCACACAGTCTGTTCACACTCTTTGGGTCTCCACTCGCTGCCAAACGCGACATCTGCTGCTGCTCCAATCTATGAAATTAAAATTGGGACTAAATCTGCTGCAGCGCAGAAGGTCCAACATGACAGCGGTGGTTCTGGTCCGCTTGTTGCTGCCATGTCAAGGTAATCTGCGTGAACCCACAGCGACCTGGACAGCTGCTCGCAGGGGGGATTAGCAAAGTAGAGGAATGGATTACCTGGATATGTGACCGGATTACAGATGTGCTTATTACCAAACAAGAAGCTCGGATTAATTTAGAAAACAGTCTTTAAAAAATAAAAGTCTAAAATTCCACACAGCTGATATGGATGCTACACGTTAGCGTGTTTACTGGCTGTGCAATCAGGGCCGTTAAAAAGAGGTGATCACCCAAAATGATCTTACCTGAGCTGCAAATGACGGTTTGCGATGAAAACAGCTGATTCTGTTGTTAAAATGTGTATTTATCTTTTCTTTAAAAAGGAGAATTTTGTGGATCCAAAATGGCTGAAAACGCTCCCGACCAGGTGAATGATGTCGAGGTGATGCTGCTTTATGTCCATGATCTTTTGGAGAAGTTGGAAGTGAAGAAGCGGGTTGAGAAGCACATATCCAAGTGGTTCAGGTTGCATTTGAAACAATCCGATCTGTGTGGTTCTGAACAGATCAGAAACTGGTTGTTTAGAGCCAAACAGGGTTTGGGCCAGTTCAGCCTGCCGCCTGCAAGTAGCTTAAAGGTGTCCCTCAAGGTTTAGTTTTAAGTCCACTCGTCATTATGTGCTCTCTGTCTTCCGTCTCTGTGGTCCTTGTTCAGACTTTAAAAAGGTTTAAAATCTTATTTTCGAGCTTGTTCGCACACAGAAAGAAGCAGATTCCTTCCTACAAAACCTGTTTGCAGCATGTTTATGAATATTTAGGATTTAAGACGGATAACATGAGAAAACTGGGATGAATCCAGTCTCACACCCAGCTTGCTTCTTGCATGCAGCAGGTTTAGAAGCTGATTATGATCTAAATATCTTTAAGATGATGATGATTTCATTATAATTTCAGATGAAGATCTGTGTTATTTGAGGGGAAATGTGAAATATTTTTTAAACATGGCTCAGTAACAGAAAACAAATCTGATTAATGAGCTACGGCAAGCCCATTGATTCACATGTCCACAGGCAGACCCGGTGGGCCGCTGTTCTGATCCAGAGTGATCAATAAGCGATCACTGCTGTGCTCAGTGAGAACGGCTCCATGCTGCTCCTCATTCTTCTTCTTGTACTTCTGTCTCATAACAACATAACTATAAAGCAAACTTGACCCAGATGATGTAAGAAGTCGGTTTCACAGCATATCAGATGAATACTGAAGAGCAGAAACATTCAGAAGCAACATTTTCATATGAATTATAAATGTAATGAGAATATGATATGTTCCTCTTTCCAGTCTCTCTGAGGACACGGGCAGAACATTCTGCTTTAGTTGTGGTTTTTTAAGAGTCCTGTAAAACTGGACAATGAAACAAGCAGCTGGAAGCCAAACATAGAGCCCAGAGGAACTCCATGAACTCCAGCTGCCATTAGAAAATGTATATATTTCATGCTGAGTCATCAGTCCTGTTTATCTAGATTTGTTCTTCAGATGGTAAAAGGCTGATTTGGTTTGTGCTTTTATACTGATGCCAAAATGACACCAAGATTTCTGGATTCATGTTTATTTTAACTTTACTGACTGATGCTCAAGTCTAATCTCTGGATGTCATTTGATGTGTAAACTCACCAACTTCAGATTTATCTTAAGCAAAAAGACACATCTGGAACATGTGGGAAGAGATTTCAGAGACTTACAAAGTGAAAATTTACCTGCGACCCGTGGGTCGTATAGAGCAGAGCGTCATCAGCATAAAAACCCAAAATTCAGCTTGTTTGAATGAATTGAGCTGCTGGGAACATGTAGACCAGAAGTTCCAACTCTAGTCCTCCAGAGTTATTATAACGCAACATAAAGAGGAAAAAAAAGAATGTTTATTTGTGTTTTATTTTTTTTAAACATGTTTATTTATGTCCATAATCGTTCAGTTGGACAGCACAAGTGATCCAACTGATACATCTGTAGACCTCCTGCTACACCAGTAGACCTCCTGCCACACCAGTAGACCTAATGCTACACCAGTAGGCCTCCTGCTACACCAGTAGACCTCCTGCTACACCAGTAGACCTCCTGCTACACCAGTAGACCTCCTGCTACACCAGTAGACCTAATGCTACACCAGTAGACCTCCTGCTACACCAGTAGACCTCCTGCTACACCAGTAGACCTCCTGCTACACCAGTAGACC
>JBAMHX010000022.1:894015-904446 GCA_037177515.1 Pseudomugil tenellus
TATATACACATATATATATATATATATATACACATATATATATATATATATATATATATATATATACACATATATATATGTACATACACACACACACACATTTCTACAGCGAGATGTTCTATCCTGTTGTATGCATAGATATATATGTACACACACTGTTCTGACCCGGTAACCCTGCTGTGGTGCTGGTCAGTTGGAGCCTCAGCGCCCAGAGAAGAAAACTGGTCTGAAACCGCTCTGAACCCGTCCACTCACCTGGTGCTGTGAAGATCCGTAGATATGTCCAGTTTCCACTGAGCCCAGTTCCATTCTGCTGGTTCCATTGCTCTGGTAACAGCAGAACCAGAACCTTAAACGTCTTAGTAAAGGTTGGTGGAGAGCTGTGGGCTGGTTCTGAATGGGTTTGGCTTTAGCAGAACCTACTTTGAGACGGTATTTCTGCGCCTCCTGTTATTCCGCGTGATACCATGAAAGCGAAGCAGCTACGTGAACGTCGTTACGCTGATGACACTCGGCTTTATTCTACGGTCTCACCAGGAGATTCTGGTCCCACGCGAGGCTTTAATTCGTACCAAATCATTATCCGGATGTTCCACATTTCTATTTCTAATGCGTTCAGAATGAAAAACTGTTAAAAGATCCATCCAGGATTTCTGGTGTCATTTTGGCTCAGTGTACCAGATCTGCCTTTTATTACCAGAAAAAATCTTTTTTTCCCAGTCGGAGCTCATCTGGTCCAGTTTCCATCCCAAGTCCCTTTTCTTTTCCTGACACCTGGAACAAACCAGTCGGACCCAAACCTCAGTTCTGGTAAAACAGGTCTTAAACTTTATTTTCAAATGCTTTTAATGAAGATGTGATTTTTTTCATTTTGAATACATTTACTCAAATATGTACAGTGATGATGATGAAGATGCACTTCCTGTTAACATGGCGTTGTAACGTTCCCTCGGGTCGGGTACACATCGTACGTATAAAATGTGCTGTATAAATACTTTGTCTGATTTCCGGATCTTTCAGACTGATGAGGAAAATGAGCATCTCTCCTTTTAGACCGGTAGGAGGTCCGGAACCCGGTTCTTGTCAGACCGGGATGTGAATCCTGACGCAGACGGGACTTTATTGGATATACGGAGCTACGATTAGAAACAAGAACAGAAAGAAAACTACTTAAAGGTCTCTGGGATCCATAAGGTGCAGCTCGCTGTTACAGTATGTTGGACTTCACTTCCGGTTTGGACCCAGACGGGTCGGGCTGCAGCTCCTGATGACCCAGAGTTCCCACATGGATACTAGGCCAGCGCTGCTGGTTCTGCTGGTTCTGCTGGTCTGGGAACCGTCACTGCTCCGGCTGCTGATCATCAGCTGATCTATGTAAAACCACCCAACCTGGACCTCTATCAGAACCAAAAACCGGATCTACAGAACCTGTAGCTTCACAGTGGAAGACTGCCACCTCCTGGAGCTTCATCACTAACAAACATCTGGATCAGAACATCTGTCTGCAGAACCAGAACCACAAACATCACAGAACTGGTTTGACAGCTGAACTAAAATCTGACACGAGAGGCTTCTCTGAGCTCCTGAACCGGGTCAGAACAATCCCAGAACCTAGTCGGGTCAGTAACTGGAGCTTCATGGTTCAGAAGAAGGTCCTGCAGAACACGCAGGCCGGGTCTGTGAGGTTCTGATCTGAGTGGGTTTTTCCCTTTAAGCTGCCATCAGATAGCTGCAGGAGGTCCAACAGAACCCCCAAATGGTTAAAAACCGGGCCGGACCTGGGAACATGTGGTCCAACCGGAGGAGTCAGCAGGTCATGTGACAGGTTCTTACAGTGCGTGTGTCAGCTGATGACGCACCCCAGCCCAGACAGCAGCAGAACCAGAACCAGAACTCATGGCGTGTCCCTTTCACTGTGACATAAGGTAACGTACGGCGCCAAGTGCAAAGCTCGTTGTGCTACGTGTTCACCCAACATCTGCCAGCGGGACACCGCCGCCGGACCGGAACCGCCGCCGGACCGGAACCGCCGCCAGACCGGAACCGCCGCCGGACCGGAACCGCCACCGGACCGGAACCGCCGCCGGACCGGAACCGCCCCGACCCACTGGGCCTTCGCACCCCCCTCCCTGCCTGACGTGAGTTAGATCTACCTGCTGTGCGTGTGCGACAGGTGAACCGGTCACAAAGCGAGTCGGATCGGACCGAACCGGACTCTGAGGTAAGGACAGACTGCACTCTGCTGGACCGAACATCAACAACAGGGTTGAGAACAAGAACCAGCTGCAACTTGGCTTCCGGTTCTGGTTGAAAGTTCTACCGGACCTAAAAAGTCCTTCTGGATCAGAACCGCCCAGAGGTCCAGAGAGCCTGGAGAGCTCAACACTCATAACTGGTCTGCTTATGAGGCGTCTAAAGCATTTAAATGATCAGTCCAGAACCTGATCCAGTACTGGTCCTGAACGGGTTTCCTTCAGATTCCCAAAGAAAATTATCCCGAAAATGTTCCAAAAAGAATTCTGTTGAAATAAAAAGCAGGTTCTGTACAGATTTAGATGTTCCTGAGAGGATTCTGATGGAATTCTGAAAACATTCCGAACGGATCTGGAATTTATTCCCAAATTATTAAAAAAATAGAACCGATTCCGAAAAGATTCGGCATGAGTTCCGATCAGATTGTGAACAGATACTTAGATTCCAAAAGGATTCGGAATATCTGAATCCATTACATTCTGTTCGGGTTTTGAATCGATTCTGAACTAAATCAGAACAGAATAGAAACTAATTCTGATCTAAATTAAAAACGGATGATGATAATATTCCAGATCCTGATGAGATTCCTTAAAGATTTCGTAAAGTCAAATTGGATTTTAACAGATCAAGATATTATTTACAAAAATATATTTTTTTAAAAAGCAGATCCAACTTATTGTGAAAAGATTCGGAATTCGCTGAATAGATTTAGATCTTTTGTTTCTTTCACATTCAGAAAGGATTCCGAACAGATTCCCAATCGGACTGAAATTCATGGAAAATGACCTCGGGGCGTGTCCGAACCCTCTCAGCCAATTAAACTGCTTCACATTTACACGTTGACTGGTGGGTGGAGCCTGATCAGACTCCTGGAACTGACCAATCAGAGCAGACTAGCGGCATGTGGGAGGAGTCTTGAGTCCCTGAAGCTATAGGAAGTTTCTGCTGCTGCTCTGTGTGTGTGTGTGTGTGTGTGTGTGTTGAGCTCTCTGGGCCACCGTACAGTCTGCAAACAGCTCTGAGGAAAATGTTCAAATAAAAACATTCATTTAAAACATAATTGATTCATGGATCAGACACTGATCTCCTCCAACAGCGAAGGCACTGAGTGTGTGTGTTGAATACTGAACATATAATGCAATACGTGTGTGTGTGTGTGTGTGTGTGTGTGTGTGTGTGTGTGTGTGTGTGTGTGTGTGTGTGTGTGTGTGTTGAGGTAGAAGCCACACAGACAGAGTGCAGACTGATTACCTCTGCGGGCCTGACCCTTCACCCATCAATACTCTGATCAACCAACCAAAACTAACCACTTCCTGTCCCCGCCCCCTGCCGTCATCCAGTGGGAGGGGGAGGAGTCATATGGCGGCTCTTCTCAGCAGCGACAGGACGACCAAACAAACCAAAAGGTCAAATAAAGAGGTATCATAGTTACAGTGCAAAAAAGATGAAAGTTCAAGCTTAATACAAAAACATAGCACCAAACAAAAAGAGAGAAATGCATGCGATTATCTGAGGTATTCCGGTGAGGAAGGGCGAACTGAAGCAACGGCGTCACATCAGCTTTGGTAGGAACGGCCTCGGATCTGCGAGATAATGCCACCAGCACGTCGCCGCGCTCACACACACTCACACACACACTGAGAAGCCGTCCAGTTGTCACGGTTTGCACACGAGCTACGACATGCAACCAAGTGCTTCAAACTACCTTAAATTACAGCAACTGGGAATGTTGGAATTCCTCGCTCAGGATGTGAAGTTTCACCTCAGACTTCCAGACGTGTCCGTCCGCTCTGCTAGGCGGGTGTGACGTCCTTAACAGACTCTTAGGGAATAAGTGCAAATGGGATCAGAACCCGGTGAGGACCGGCCGGAACGTCGGCGGGGCGTTTCCACGGAGCGCCGCCTGACGACGCGTTGCTAATAAAGCGGTCATGTGATCACACCAAGCAGAAAGGAAAGATTGTGTCAGCGCAAACAAAACAAAAGGTGAACCATGTGATGTCAGATCAGTCCGCCGTCTTCCCGGCCGCCTCCGCCGGGGCGGGAAGCTGCTTCTTCTCCGTCAGCATCCGAAGCTTTAAGTGTTTTGGACCTGAGGTTGATTGGCTTTGAGGCTGCGCAGCGCTCGCCGCGCCGCCGCCGACTTGGCGATCCGGTAGCTGCGGCCCACTCCTTTAAACTTGCCCTTCCCGACCACCTCCACCGTCACGCGCACCTTCCCGTCGTACGTGCGCTCTGCAGGGCTGCAAACAGGAGAGGAGGCGTGACGCGACAGCTCAGAGACGTGGCAGAACCGGGTCGGTCCGGCTCGGGTGCCGACTTCCTACCTGAACTTGGCGGTTTCCGGCTCCATCTCCAGCAGCTCCCGAACCGGAGAGCGCGGCACGTTGGCTGAGAATTTCTCTGGAAGATGAGGAAGAGGAGGGTGAGGAGACGGAGCAGCTAATGACACGTTACCATGACGACGCTCCTCACCTATCAGAGGCCTCATCATGGGGTAGTACACCTGCCACACCGTCTCCAGAGACATCCCGCTGTCCATGTAGACGGCTCCAGCCAGAGACTCGAAGATGTCCCCCATGGCCTTCGGGACCTCGATGTCTTCCTCCTTCTCCTCGTCTTCCTCGGAGCGCCGCAGCTTTAAGGAAAAGATGTCAGCGGATGCGCACAGAAAGCTCCGGAAAACCGGACCGTTTATCTGCATTTCTTCACTCATTTATAGAAATAAAAGAATAAAATGAAACTGATTTTCAGACATTTCTGGGTTTTTATCTGATTCTGCGTCTTTTTCCGCCTTTTATTGTCTCCATATGGAAAATACGCAGGAATTTCTCTGCAGTGATATTAAAGTAAATCATATATTTGCAACACCTGAGCGGCTCCACCTGCGGCTGCTTATATTTTATCTTCATCTCAGTCAGAAACATTTTATACGGTCTGGTTAAATAAATGTTCACAAAGCTGCTTTACGTTTCAAACTGGACTCGGTTCCGCTCGGGGGAACGTTTCTGATTATTTACTTTCATTATTTTATGAATCATATTGTATTTATTAAGTTGTTATTCAACCGTAACGTTTAAATAAAGTTTTTTCTTCGTGTGTGAACATCTGGTCATTATTTTTATAGCAACATGTAAATAATAAAATTACGGCTTAAATATCTTTCTCTGGACGCAGAACTGTGTGTAACTACAGACACACACATCTGGTCTGGACAGGCTGGTCATACCGGTACCGACCCGGTCCCATCGGACGCTTCTTTATTTCTTTCAGCTGCTTTTAGCTGCGTGTTTGTGTGGATGCGCCCCGAGGCAGAACCAGAGCGGTTCTGGTGCCAACGTTCTCATTTCCAGGTAAATTAAATTTAAAGGCAGGTTCTGCTGGGTCCCGGTATGACTGGAATAGGAACCAGACTTCGGACTCACCTCAGAGTCCATGCCTTGCATCTCGTTCTTCTCCAGCTGAAACTGCACAAAGTCGTCGATGACGTGGAACAGCTCCGGCGAGATGGCCTTGAAGTACTTGTGGTAGTCGTACTTGACGGCCAGGGAGGCAAAGATGGTGTTGTTGACGAGCGCCGAGCGCAGGTCCGTCAGGACTCCGGGAGAATGCTGCCGCGGGTCTTCGTAAAGGTGCTTCGTTATGAGGTAGTCTAGAATTGCATCACCGAGGAACTCCAGCCGCTGGTAACAATCTGAGGAGGGAGCCACGGCTCGTCACATTACAGAAACCTGCTCTGAGGTTTAACAGCAAGAGCTAGAAAAGTATGGAGGCTGAAAGAGGCCAAAATGCTGAAAGGAAAGCGACTGGACGCACTGATATCTGGATATCGGTGCAAGGACATCCGATACCCATTCAGATGCTTTATCAGATTATTGTGTGTAAACTTTTCCAAATACTACGATGTTTTCGTGTCTGCGGATCCACAGATCTGATGTTGTGTTTTTACATCTGTACATATGAAGAGCTGCATTGCTGTCGTCACAAAGTCTCTCTGTTAGAATAAGGATCATTTTTCTGCCCCAGCCTTCTTTTTTACCCCTACGGTTCATTTCAAGCTGTGGGGGCATTAGCATTATTCATCTGAGTCATTAGCAAGTTTATAAAATATGTTCATCAATAAACTATTTAGCAACTTGTGCTAAATGCACAGGCTCTACGCTAAGCATGCAGGCTGTTACATTATAAGCTAATGCTAAGCATTCAGGCTTTCACATTAGCAGCTAACGCTACATAAAGAGCCTCTCCCATAAGCAGCTTATGCTAACCATGCAGGCTGTTACATTAGCAGCTAATGCTAAGCATTGATGCCCTTACATTAGCAGCTAATGCTAAGCATTGGCTCTTACATTAGTAGCTAATGCTAAGCATTCCGGCTGTTACATTAGCAGCTAATGCTAAGCATTCAGGCTGTTACATTAGCAGCTAATGCTAAGCATTCAGGCTGTTACATTAGCAGCTAATGCTAAGAATTCAAGCTCTTACAGTAGCAGCTAATTCTAAGCATTCAGGCTGTTACATTAGCAGCTGATGCTAAGCATTCAGGCTGTTACATTAGCAGCTAATGCTAAGAATGCAGGCTTTTACATTTGCAGCTAATGCTAAGCATTCTGGGTATTACATTTGCAGCTAATGCTAAGCATTCAGGCTCTTACATTAGCAGCTAATGCTAAGCATTCAGGCTCTTACAGTAGCAGCTAATGCTAAGCATTCAGGCTGTTACATTAGCAGCTGATGCTAAGCATCCAGGCTGTTACATTAGCAGCTAATGCTAAGCATTGAGGCCCTTACATTAGCAGCTAATGCTAAGAATTAAGGCTGTTACATTAGCAGCTAATGCTAAGAATTCAGGCTCTTACATTAGCAGCTAATGCTAAGAATTCAGGCTGTTACATTAGCAGCTGATGCTAAGCATTCAGGCTGTTACATTAGCAGCTAATGCTAAGAATGCAGGCTTTTACATTTGCAGCTAATCCTAAGCATTCAGGCTCTTACATTAGCAGCTAATGCTAAGCATTCAGACACTTACAGTAGCAGCTAATGCTAAGCATTCAGGCTGTTACATTAGCAGCTGATGCTAAGCATCCAGGCTGTTACATTAGCAGCTAATGCTAAGCATTGAGGCCCTTACATTAGCAGCTAATGTTAAGCATTCAGGCTGTTACATTAGCAGCTAATGCTAAGCATCCAGGCTGTTACATTACCAGCTAATGTTAAGCATTCAGGCTGTTACATTAGCAGCTAATGCTAAGCATCCAGGCTGTTACATTAGCAGCTAATGCCAAGCATTCAGGCTCTTATATTAGCAGCTAATGCTAAGCAGTCAGGCTGTTACATTAGCAGCTAATGCCAAGCATCCAGGCTGTTAAATTAGCAGCTAATGCTAAGCATTGAGGCCCTTACATTAGCAACTAATGTTAAGCATTCAGGCTGTTACATTAGCAGCTAATGCTAAGCATTCAGGCTGTTACATTAGCAGCTAATGCTAAGCATCCAGGCTGTTACATTAGCAGCTAATGCCAAGCATTCAGGCTCTTATATTAGCAGCTAATGCTAAGCAGTCAGGCTCTTACATTAGCAGCTAACAGTGGGCAGTACAATCGTTCAAGTTAAGGGGGCTGAACTACTGTGGGTCCCTGAACAAGGCCTTAATTCCACATCTGCATCTGTCTGCAGATGCTCTTCATAGATTTTATCATCATCATCATTAATAATAATTTAATTTGACAGAAATTTTAAGTTTGATAAATAATCCAGATTGTAACTAATTTATTTTCACTTTGATCTTTAGGCCAGCTGACGTCACAGTGATGAGACTAACTGCTGGATGTCCAGACTATTAGAGCAACGTGTCTGCATCCTGTGACGCGTTGCTGCCACTGGGGGGCAGCAGCAGAAACACGCGCAGGTTCTGCTTCAGACATCTTTTTCTGGCTCAGACCAACCTGGAACCACGGCAGCAGCTCCTGGTGCTACTCCTGACCCAAAGTCCTGACCCAGAACCCCAGAACCCTGACCGGGTCTGACCTGTGATGGTGTTGTAATGGTAGGACGCGTGGGTGAAGGCCTGCAGCAGGTACGCCTTGTTCTGAAAGGTGTAGCTGATCTTCCTCTCAAAGTTCTCGAAGCCGGAGATGAGGTGTTGGAGCGTTCGCTCTGCGTCGGGATGGTCCAGCATGCAACGGGGCGGGATCTTCAGCCAGCCGTAGCTCAGGTCCACCGCCGAGGTCCCCCTCTCCAACGGTAACACCTGCAGCGACAAGCGCACACGTCAGTCACATGCATTGGACCGGACCGTCTGCAGCCAGCCAACGGGTCCGGCCCACCTTGAGGCCCAGAGAGCAGAGGAACATCTGGGCGGCTCTCTCGCCGCAGCTGGTCAGGTAGCAGCCAAGCAGAGCCTCCACGCAGTCGGCGATGCTCTTGTCGGCGATGCATTGCTCCGTGTGCAGGTCGTAGGAGATGGACTGCTTCCCGAGCTCGGTACCGCAGTTCTCCTCCGACGGGTTCCAGAACCCGACCACGAAGTCGTCCTCCTCGCCCGCCTTGCTGGGGTCCAGGTAGCACATGGCGTCCCATGAGCTGTAGTCGAACTCCTCCGTCGGCGCCCCGCTGGACGCCGTCTCTGAGGGGTAGTGTGCGGCGGAGGGGTGGGGGGGCTTCTTGGGGGTCTTCCATTCATACGAAGGCTCCGCAGTGGGGGAGGGACCCGGCACGGGGCTGAGGGGGGAGGGGAACCCGCTCAGAGAGATCTTCTTTCCGAACGCTCCGGATCCCAGCAGCATGTTGTCGATGAACCGGATGTGCTCCTTGTAGTACTCCAGGTCGTCCTCCATGTTCACCTCGTCCTTCGGCTCGTCCTTCATCATCAGCTCGTCTTCCTCCTCATCCTCGTCATCCTCATCGGCGAAGTCGTTCCCAGACCTCCCGTTGGACAGCGGCTCCTCTTTGTTCTGCATGACCAACACAAACAGTGAGGACGGTTATTGCTGCTCCACAAAGACATGAATCAGCTGTTGCCATAGCGACTACAGCAGGGCAGGTAAACTTTGCCATACAGGTGACGATATCAGAGTTGCGAGGTGGGAGGCTGCCCTCTGGTGGCCAGATCAGGTCACTGCACCATTTATCCTGAATTTTATCCATATTTTCGGTCCTTAATTCTATTCTGGTCTATTCTGGTTTCTATTCTGGTCTGGGACTGGTTCAGGCTACTCCTACTGGGAAACGAAAGCGAGTCGCTGTGGTGCATCAACCAGGAAGCTAAAAGAGGACGAGATGATCCACAGCAGCTTTGAAAACACTGTGGAACCAGATTCATTAAAAAAATAATACTTTCATTTAATTTAATTTGTTTATTAATATTAGCTGATTTTAATCTAATATTTTATTTATAGAAAGTTCAATTTAGTTTAATCTTTTTATCTTTAGTCAACTCGTTTATTCTGCTTTAACTTTTTATTTACTTTTTAAAATTCTACTTAGTTTATTTTGACCGTCTTAATGAACTATTTTTATCATTATTTTTATTTAGTTGTAGGACTTTAGACGGGTCCTGGGTGAGCCCTGCCTCCTGCCTGATGACTGCTGGGATCGGCTCCATGAACTGGATGAAGAAGAAAATGGATGAATGGATATTTTTTAAAAATATATATTTTACATTATCTCACATTTATATATTTTTTACTTTATTTTGAGCTATTTACAATTTTTCCATTTTAGTTTATTTATATTGCTTTTTATTTTAAATTTCTATTTTCTGTTTTTTACTTTTAATTCTTTTAATTTTCCGGATGCTTCCTTTGCATCATGCTGGAAAATTAAAAAGCTGACAGTGAGGTCAGAAAGCTGCACCGACCTCCTCCGAGTCCACCCGGTCAGCGCTACTCTTGTCCTGGTTCACCACGTATCCGGGGGGCAGCCAGTTGACGGGGGGATCGAAGATGGACACCACCATCCTGCTGGGGAGACCCTTCTTCTTCCCCAGACGGTACAGGTTACAGTTGCTCACCTGGACAGAAGACGCTGCGTCAGAGTGTTTTCCCGAGAAGCTTCTGGAAGCTGTGTGGGGGGGGGGGGGGGGGGGGTCCCCCCTCCTTTCTTCCCCTTTCGCTGGGTCGGCCCCCTTGGGCTTCGGGGTCGTTTCAAAACAGGTCTTTGTTTCTGGCTTTTTTCAAA
>JBAMHX010000022.1:929003-941365 GCA_037177515.1 Pseudomugil tenellus
GTTTAACCATCCACCTGTTCACCCGTTTAACCATCTACCTGTTCACCTGTTTAACTATTCACCTGTTCACCCGTTTAACCCTTCAACTGTTTAACCATTCACCATTTCACCCTTTCGCCCTTTTAACCATCCACCCATTCACCCATTTAACTCTTCAACTGTTTAACCATTCACCATTTTAACCATCCACCTGTTCATCTGTTTAACCATCCACCTATTTAACCAATTCAATTCATTTGTATAGCGCCATTTCATCACAATGCTGTCTCAAGGCGCTTCGCAGAGATCAGCCAATTCAAAAAATTGCCTTATATAGGGAACCAGTATAGGGAACCATTCACCTGTTCACCCGTTTAACCACCCACTTGTTCACCTGTTTAACCATTCACCTGTGTACCTGTTTAACCATTCACCTGTTCAACAACTCATCTGTTCACCAATTCAAAGCTTCACCCATCCACCAGTTAATCTGTTCAAAGACTCTCCTGTTCAACAGTTTTTCCTGTCGTCATGGTTACCTGCCTATCCGTTCACGTGTTGAAACATTCACCTGGATCAAACCAGGGTCTTTATGGCTGCTGGTGAGTTTCTACATCAGCTTCTCCATCCTGTTCTTTGGCAGCGTGTTGTGTTTGCAGCAGATTCCTGTTCACACCTGACCGGGGCATGCAGAAGGTTCCGGTTCAGCTCCCAACAGCTGGAGTCAGCTGTGCAGGTGGAAAACTGTTCCGTTACCACTTTCATTCCAATGGAAAGCAGGATTCCTCTCCTAATCCTGATGAGAGGAAATCCTGCTCTTAAACGGAGGAAAGCTGCTGATTTACACAGGAAGTCGTGTGCAAAACAACTTTTCTGTCAGTTAGAAAACATGGCGTCATTATGTTCAGTCCTGATTTATAAATATGTTAAAATAATGCTGCAACACCAGAAGAAGCTGTAATCTGATAATAAAACGTCATCAAAAGATGCACCTTTCGATTTAACCTATAGATTAAACTACATTAAACTTCCCTAATCTGAATGGTTTGCATGAACTGAAGAGGACAACCTCCTCCATACTGAGTCACCAAAGGGGGGGGCAGTGTAGGCTTACGCTGCTGCTGGTTGTAAATCAGTAGAAGATGTTCCAACAGGAAACAAACTGTGGTGGACATCTACAAGAGGAAAATGTCGCGAGTTCTTCTTCAACTCTGGGATGTTATGTCGTATCGGGTCAGTCACATGACCCAGACAGAAAACAGCCGAGTCATTTATATCTTTGTCAAGTCCAATTTAGTCAGTGTTTTGTCCTAAAGGATATCAGAATGAAACGATACCGTGTTGATACCGATCTTCCGAATCCCCTTCTGGTTCGAGTGAAAACTGAACTCTAAGTAAAAGGTTTGGTTGCTTTCAAATAAAAGCGACGCTAAAGCCTGTTACATACCCTGCCAGAACGTTTTCTTGTTTTTAAGGCATGAGAACAAAAGCACATCCTTTTGTTCACTCAGACATGGTTTGGGACACTTTCTATCAGCCAAGTCAAACCTTGACATGATTCTTCACATAACACCTTAAAATGGAAAGCTGTTCGGATAGTTTTAATGACCAGCTAATCCACGTGGTGAAAAGTATGAAAATGCAAACATGTGGCGTTTAAAGACGCGGATCCTGTGGTGTGCACATCCCGCCCTGCCACGGACGAAATTTCTCATTAAATATGAAATAAACGAGAATTTCTTTCTTGTTCTTGTGGCCGTGAAAACAAGAAAAAAGTTGTGGCTGTTAACAAGCTTTAAGGCGGACACAAAGCCATGATGTCCCTCCTCTGCCACCTTAATTTCAGTCCTTTTTCCCGCTTCCAGGACTTTAGTGGATTCAGCCAATGTAGTAAATGTAGTACCATCTTAAACCACGAGGGGCAGTGTTAAGTAATACAGCTAAAATTTAGAGAATGGAATAAAAAAGAAGCTGTTATGTATATACTGCAAGCGGGAGCGTCCGTTACATTTTAATTTTTACTTAAAGGGTCAAACAAAGACTTAACATATAAAAAAATTAAGAATTTTCTTCCCATCATTTCTTGGGTCAGACTGAGCTGCATTCACTATTGGGAAAAAAATAAAACCTTCGTGGAAGTACCAAAAGCTCCAATCTGAGTTAGCTGAGTTAGCTACAGGTAGCTCAGAGTTCCATAGACATTAATCATCCACTCTCTCACTTTTGTAATCAAATCTAGGAGTGTTAGGTGTAAACGCACCATAAAATTAATTTAAAAAGTACGAAATAGGACATAAGTTCACATTTTAATTTTAATTTCTTACAACTAACTGTTTATTTTAATTTTGTCAAATTCAGGAATGCAGGGAGTTTCAGCAAAGCTGCAGCACCTCCTGCTGGCAGAAGGATGACACTACAAGGCAAGAAGTTCATTAATAAAAAAATTGCTTCTAAAACGTTAAATATTTTAAGTAAGTAAGTAATTTTTAAATTAAAAATGTTCTCATCAAATTGTTTCCTTTGATATCTGGTGAAGGAATGCTGGTCATATGACATTGAGGTCTTACAGACGCCCTTGGCTTGATACATGTCCTGTCGCCGGGTAGATTAATGGTGATGCTTAGATGAACCAAATGTTTCCAGGTGTGTTTGAGTCTTAATAAACTCTGCAGGGTTTTTCTATGCTATGTGTAGCCAAAGTCCAGTCAGCAGTCGGAAGAAACATAAGAACCCAAAATGATTGTGTTTCTATTCTGACAGGATGTTTTCAGCTTTGGTGTTTGATTTGGTGTTTGTTTATGTGTTTGAGGAAAAACTAAATTAATCCTTGTTCGGTTTAATACAACCTCATGATATTTTTTTTTTATCTCTGCGCCCTGAACTCTTCACTGGTGGTGTTGAAGTTTCAGCTTTTCTCCCAGAGTTGGAAATCAATTCAGAAATCAATATTTCTCCTATTTACAGCAGCAACAGAAGCTTCTCAGAAAATTATAACTGTATAAAATAATAATTTCTTCACTTCATTTTCACACATCAGCAGAAGTTTAAAAAACACCACAAATCTTATGAAGTAAAACAAAAACTAAACAAACAGAAACAAGCGTTAAAATCCTTCACATAGTGTCAGAGTGAAGTCAGAGCAGTGCAGAAGGGCGTGGCAGTTAACTTGTATGTGTTCACTGATCCAGGGTCAGTCGTACAGGTTCAAGGATCAAGGTTTAGCAGTCCAGACTCAGGGGTTCAGATTCAGGGGTCTAGGTTCAGTCGTCTGGGTTTAAGGGTTTGGGTTCAGGGGTCTAGATTCAGGGGTCTAGGTTCAGTCGTCTGGGTTCAGGGATCCAACTTCAGCTGTCCGGGTTCAGGGATCCAGGTTCAGCCGTACGTGTTTAGGGGTCCAGATTCAGGGGTCTAGGCTCAGTCGTCTGGGTTTAGGAGTCCAGATTCAAGGGCTTAGGTTCAACCGCTCAGGTTTAAGGGTCTGGGTTCAGGGATCCAAGTTTAGCTGTCCGGGTTTAGAGGTCCAGGTTTAGGTTCAGAGGTACAGGGTTAGATGTCCAGGTTTAGGGGTCCAGGTTTAGGGATCCAGGTTTAGGTTCAGAGGTCCAGGGTTAGATGTCCAGGTTTAGGTTAAGGTGTCCAGGTTTAGGTTTAGGGGTCCAGGTTTAGGTTTAGGGGTCCAGGTTTAGGTTTAGGGATCCAGGTTTAGGTTCAGAGGTCCAGGTTTAGGTTCAGGGGTCCAGGGTTAGATGTCCAGGTTTAGGTTTAGGTGTCCAGGTTTAGGTTTAGGGGTCCAGGTTTAGGTTTAGGGGTCCAGGTTTAGGTTCAGGGGTCCAGGTTTAGGTTTTGGGGGTCCAGGTTTAGGTTTAGGGGTCGAGGTTCAGTAGCAGGCTTGGTAGCGTCTTCAGGTCTATCTGCGGCAGCAGCCAGAAGGAATAAAGCAGCAGCCACAGCAGCAGCAGCAGATACAGCTCCCAGTTTTCCCTGCAAACACAGACTGGTCAGTCAGCATCCAACTGGACTTTACTAACTAGCAACCAGTAAACATCTGGCCATTGTCTTTAAATCCTAAATTTAATCCTTATTAACCAGGATTTAACTAACCAGGACATTGACTAACTAGCAGTGATGCACTGTGCTTCTCTTCAGCCTGATGGACACTAACCAGTACAGATTGACCCGCAACTGGGAACTGGTCACATGACCCGCTGGTCTACAAGTAGACATAAAAACCTGTTACCAGGTCCAGGTTCTTACCAGAAGTCCTCGTTGTTTGCCCTTCTGGGTTCAGCTCTCTGACGGTTCTGAGAATTTAAAGGAACAGACTCACTTATCACACGTCCCCACAGTGAGCGCACACACAACAGGAAGTGGAGCATCAAACCCACCGTGGACTCGGCGAGGTGAGGCCCCTTCCTGTGACGGAGAACCGGAGGGATCTGAATCTCTTCTGGTCTGGTGGAACTTCCTGCCTCCCTCCTGCCAAGACAAAATTAGTTCAGTGGTGAACTGGGTTCTGCGTGTTACTGACACCATCCAGCGGGTGTCGCTCTAGAGCAGCAGAACAGATCTGGGTCATGAGAACCGGTTCTGTCTGGTTTTATGGTCTCCACAGCGACAGTCCAGTACATTTATAGACAGCTCCGGAGGGATCCGACTGAAGACCTACCTCATGGGCTCTACTCTTCCGCCATCAGAGTTGCTGAGCCCTTCCCCATCAGCGCCCTGCAGCTCCCCCATCGGGTCAGGGAACTCCTCACTGGTCTGGCGGATTATCTGAGAAGGGAAGAAAAGTTAGACGTCCAATCAGGAGGAGGGAAAAGAAAATTCTGCAGTTTTCTGACTGGTTACAGTCCCAGTTCAGAAAACCGGACTCAGTGAACGCAGCAGTAGTCCATAACAGACCCGACCTAGAACTCTTACCTTTACATCCTCCTGATCCTCCGTCAGGTCTGGTGTGTGATTCTCCGGGTCAGAGTCCCAGACCGGCGCCGGCTGAAGAGGAGAGAAGCTAAGACAAGAAGTGCATCTCTGTGTGTCGGTGTCAGGAGGTTCTGGAAAGACGGGCTCGTCTTTGTCAGGGTAGAACAGATCCATGGGTTCTACTCGGTCACCAACAAGGTCCTCCGAGGGAGAACTTTGATGAAAGTTTGAGTAGAACAGGTCCATATTCGCCGGTTGCGAAAACAGTGTCCCTATCGGACCATTTGGTTTTAAGGTACCTGATTCCAGCAGGTTCTGGTGGGTTTCATCTGAATCCAGAAGGTTCTGCTGGTTGTCGAGTGGATCCAGAAGGTTTTGTTGTTTGATAACTGGATCCAAAAGGTTCTGTTGGGTGTCAATTGGATCCAAAAAGTTCTTTTGGGTTTCAACTGGATCCAGAATGTTCTGTTGGGTGTCGAATTTATCCAGAACTTTCTGTTGGGTGTCGACTGGATCTAGAATGTTCCGTTGACTGTCGACCGGATCCAGCAGGTTCTGTTTGGTCTCGACTGGGTCCGGAATGTTCTGTTTGGTGTTGACTGAATCCAGCAGGTTCTGTTGAGTGTCGACCGGATCTAGAATGTTCTGTTGAGTGTCGACCGGATCTAGAATGTTCTGTTGAGTGTCAACCGGATCCAGCAGGTTCTGTTGGGTCTCGACTGGATCGAGAATGTTCTGTTGGGTGTCGACTGAATCCAGCAGGTTCTGTGGGGTGTCGACTTGATCCAGAAAGTTCTGCTGAGCGTCGACCGGATATAGAATGTTCTGCTGAGTGTCGACCGGATCCAGCAGGTTCTGTTGGATCTCGACTGGATCCAGAATGTTCTGTTGGGTGTCAACTTGATCCAGAAGGTTCTGCTGGGTGTTTACCGGATCCAGCAGGTGCTGTTGGATCTCGACTGGATCCAGAATGTTCTGTTGGGTGTCAACTTGATCCAGAAGGTTCTGCTGGGTGTTTACTGGATCCAGCAGGTTCTGTTGGGGATTAACCAGATTCAGAATGTTCTGTTGGGTGCTTCCATTCTCACTGTGATTAAGGGCATCAGTAGGTTGATCCTGGTGTTGGTCAGATTTCGGATCTGGACCTTGGTTCTGGTCAGAAGCATCAGTGTTGAAAGGGGGTAGAGCTATGACATCACTTCCTGTTTGAAGACCATCGTAACCAGAACTGTCCTCGTGTCTGGTTCCTGTGTAGTGGGTCCAGTTGCAGCCATCGGTATGTTCCACATTCTGGGTCTCTGAGCTGTACACCAGTTCAGAATGTTCTGGTTCTGTATTGTCTAACACTGGACAGGAAGCTTCCTCTGACTGGACTCTGGCATCATCTGCCCTGCAGACTTGGTTCTGTCCATCTGGACCCGTGAATTCTTCAGTCTCTCTATCTGACTCCTGGTTCTGCTGGTCTGGGCCAGTGGAGATGGAGATCAGAGGAATGTTCAAACTGAACCTTGGTTCTAGTACCTGATTGGCTGAATCAGAAACATGGTTCTGGAAACCTCTGGTTTCTTCAGCACCTCGTTTATCTTGTTCCTCTAAAGTTTCAGACCCGGTTCTTCCATCTTGAGAAAGTCCTGGTTCAGACTCAGAGGGTGTCTCTCTGTCTGGTTCTTGTCCATCCGGTTCTGCTCTTTGACGGATCTCTCCCACAGGGGAGAGGACCGGCTGGATCTGCATTACCTGATCAGCATCCAGGTCTTCAGTGCTGGTTCTGGTCTGATCATCTGCCTCACAGATTGTCAACAAAGGTTCTGTTGATACTTTTTCTTGTTGAACTGGATCTGTTTCCATCTTTTCAGACTCCATTTCTCTCAGATCCAGTATCAGGTCCGTTTTCTGGTCCTGGTTTTGCAGGTCTGTGTCCTCCTCTTTTAGCGGTTCCGCCTGGTTCTGGTCCAGTGAGGGCACCACTTCCTCTATGTAGGAGCCGCTCATGGACTCATCGGGAACTCTGTCCTCCAGGGATGATATGAATCCTTCATCCAGGGCGGTGACCTCGACCGGCGTGGCCCGGTACAGATCCGCTCCGGCGTCCCACAAAGACCCGTCGCTGCGAGTCTCAAGAACCGGCTCGCTGTCCACCCACGAGTCCGGCGAGTTAATGGCCGAGTCACAGATGACCGTCTCTGAGTTTCCAGACTCGGGCGAGCAAGCGGACGTCTGCTGACGGAAATCACAGGCTTTGTCTGGAATTTTGGGGTTTCCATGGATACTAGAGATGTCTTCAATGTTGGGGGGGTCGGCTAGGAAGTCCTCACTAGACCAGGAGCGTGCGGAGGCCACACGTAGCCGTCGCGATAGGACGCTGCGGTCCTCTGACACAGAGGAGATGAGGATCTTGGGAGGTGGTTGGTCCTTCTGGAACATCAAGGTGTGGCCCCTCACCCGGCCCCGGGGAGCCCCGCTCCGGGCGTGATCCCAGTTCCCGTCATGGAAGTTGAGTCGGCCCATGGAGACACTTCGCTCAATCAGCTGGCAGGAATCCTCCGGCTGCATAGAGAGACATACATCAGCACAGAATCGGGGGTTGGGGTTGGGATCAGCGTTGCGGCCTACCTCCTCAATCCCAGGGAAGTGCTCCAGGAACTGGGACACGTACATGATGATGGACTGCTCATCCGGAACCTTGACGGTCACATCTACGAGGAAAACACGGAAACGAACGAGAGAAATTGCATTGAGACGGTGCCACCTGATCCGGGTTTCAAACCTGGGGCATACACTCGCTTCAGACACGCTTGTTTGTTGTGATTCTGATCTAGCTGTGCCTAAGATGTGTTTACATCCGATTTGCTTAGTATTTCATTCCCCAAACCTGCATTTTATCTGAGGAAGAGGTGGAGGAAGACGCAGATACGATGCAGAAAGGACAGATTAAAGGGTCATTAATGCAAACAAGTTTCCTCCATCTCCTGCATCAGTTACGTGTGCACTTTGGTCCGTTTTCAGGGAGGATAGCTACGCTGAGCTTCACTCGGAAATGTAGCAGCACAATCTGAAATGGCTGGGGGGAGGGGGGCTGTGTTGAGTCATATAAGTCCTAGTCTGCTCTGCTTTAGCGGCCCGGGGGCGCTCTACTCCGCTGGAATGCTTTTCCATTGCAAATCCAATCCAAGTCCAGACGCTCTATTGTGGGAGGATTCCCCCGGCGCATTCCTGGTAGAAAGTTACCGATGTCATCTGATAGCGACACGACGCAACAAAACACGTTCTCTGAGATTAAATGTAGGTTATTGTTTAATTTTTATAATAAACAAATTTTTTAAAAAAACGTTCGCTGAGATACCACATAAGACAGAGACAAGATGGAAGGAGGTGAATCAGTCTTTTACCTGCTGCTCGGGTTATGGTTTATAATGAGTAATAAACTCACGGCGCAAATCATGAGACGTCATCGAGCAAGACGACCTGGAGACGCAGTCATTATCATTACTGTGTACATCACTGTGTAGTGACATCACTTGCTGCCAGCCAATCGGTCTGCAGACCTCATGCTACCCGCACGGCCCGACAACGAAGTAGGTCCAAAAAGTGTTTGGTTTGACAGATCGTAATGGAAACGCTCTGAGGCCTGGCGGACTGGTGTAAGGCCGGGCGGACTGGTGTAAGGCCGGGCGGACTGGTGTAAGACCGCGCGGATGGGCGTAAGGCCGGGCGGACTGGTGTAAGACCGGGCGGATGGGCGTAAGGCCGGGCGGACTGGTGTAAGGCCGGGCGGACTGGCGTAAGGTCGGGCGGACTGGTGTAAGGCCGGGCGGACTGGCGTAAGGCCGGGCGGACTGGTGTAAGGCCGGGCGGATGGGCGTAAGGCCGGGCGGACTGGCGTAAGGTCGGGCGGACTGGCGTAAGGCCGGGCGGACTGGCGTAAGGTCGGGCGGACTGGCGTAAGGTCGGGCGGACTGGCGTAAGGCCGGGCGGATGGGCGTGAGGCCGGGTGGACTGGCGTGAGGCCGGGTGGACTGGTGTAAGGCCGGGCGGATGGGCGTGAGGCCGGGTGGACTGGTGTAAGGCCGGGCAAGGTCGGGTGGACTAGATCCGTGTGGAAAGACACTTTTCGTTTACATGAAACCAAGGAAAGGAACAAACCAGAGAAGAAGAAAAGGAACAGGAAAAAGATGAAGACAAGTTGAAAATAGCAAAACTTTGTTTTATTGTCCTTTTTCGGTATTTGGTAGTTGGATGGTTGTAAACAACTTCATAGAAGTGCATTATCGCTACCAACTGGTGTAAAAACTCTGGACTCAGCACTGCCCACTAGTGGTGAACTGACTCAACAACCAAAAGGTACATGGACATATGGGGACATCTGAAAATGGACGGCTACATTTTTGTCTGTAAGGTAAATAAATGGATGTTTCTTCCTCGTATTGTCTGATGCGAAAGGCAAACGTTTCTCTAACTGTGCTGTCTCCAGATTGGTCTCCTTCATCTTCATGGCATAACGATTTAAACCCGGATGGGAATAAGTTCTGGACCAGGAACAGTGTTGTTACCTTCGGGCTCCAGCAGACGCGGTATTCCCAGGCTGTAGTGAGCGATCCGGAAGGCGTCCTCCAGATTCTCTCTGGAACTCCTCAGCAGAGCCTTCCTCATGTCCACCAGACTGGAGTCGATGGACTTGATGACAGCCAGAAAGGCCAGTCCGCTGGTCCAGCTCTTCCCGAAGTCCTGGACTGCCACTCCGTACCTGGAGGAGGAGGACAGGAGCTCAGAGATGTTCCTATTCCCTCTTCAGCATATTCACGTCGGATGTTCACCTCCGAGTTCTCCTCTGGACCCACTGCAGCAGCTTCTTGATGGCCCTGTTGTTTTCCTTCATGGCGGCGGCTGCAGACGGTCTCTCCTCGGACGGCGTACTGCTGTGGGACGCGTCCGAGTCGGAGCTGGTCGGGATGGAAGACAGGCTGGAGGAAGACGGGAACTGACTCCGGATGTTTCCAGTCAACTCTTTAATCTAAGTGGAAAAAAGCAGTCAGTTTATTTCACCTTCAGTCCGATCCGAGTACCAGACCCGATCCGAAAGAGACCCGTTCCATTTACTGGTCCGGTCTTTGTCGAGGTCGGCGGCTTTTTACCTGGAAGAAGAGAATGATGTTCCAGATGAGTCCGAGGATGATGGAGGAGTTTCCATCGGCAACATCAGCTGCATCGATACTGACCAGCTTCACCTGAAGACACACACATACACACACTCCATAAGGATGGTCCGGACCATCCAGAGGTTCTGTTGGTCCGAAAGGTTCGGACCTTCGTCACCAGAACAGCAGCTGACTGTTAAACTCACGTTTCTCTCCTCAAGGAAGGACAGAACCTTAGCGATGTTGTGCAGTCTGAAAATACGATGCGACGACTTTTTGAAGCTGTGAAGCTGCAAAGTCAGACGGGAGATAAAGGAAGCGTTACGATAGTGCGCGGAAAACAACAACAACAAACAAACAAACAACAATGACAAAAACAACAATAAAAAAACAACAAAAACAAACAAAAACCAGAAAAACAATAAAAAAACAACAAAAAAGAAAAATAACTAAAACAGCAAACAACAAAAACAAAAAAACAACAGCAACAACAACAAAAACAACAATAAGAAAAACAACAACTAAAAAACAATAACAAACAACAACCAGAAAAACAATAAAAAACAACAAAAAAGAAAAATAACTAAAACTGCAAACAACAAACAACAAACAACAACAAACAAACAACAACAACTAAAAAAACAACAGCAACAACAACAAAAACAACAATAAGAAAAACAACAACTAAAAAACAATAACAAACAACAACCAAAACAATAAAAAACAAAAAAGAAAAACAACTAAAACAACAAATAACAGCAACAATAACAGCAAAAACCACTAAAACAACAACATATCACAAAGAAACTGACCAGTTTGCACCCGGAGAGTTCCTCCAGCAGAGACATGAGGACGTGTCCATCCTGGATGTCCTGGAAAAGGTCATGGACCTGCAGGGGGGGGTCACACTGTAGGGGGGACAAATGGAAGGAAGGAAGGAAGGAAGGAAGGAAGGAAGGAAGGACACAGTTTCTTATTGACTGAATTCTGACGTAAATTTTACCATCAGAACAGAAAAACTGATCAGCCGTTTGAGACGATTCTTCCTGTGCTTGTTGCCATGGTGACGACAGCAGCAGATCGTTCCCTGAATTTGTCTGAATTATTTCAGTTTTGGTTGCTCAAGAACCGGTAACTTGTGGTAACTTTTTGCAGTCCTCAGAACCTCAGACCATCTCTGTCCTTCAAACGGACCAAACAGAATAGAACCCAGGATCCAGGTTCTACTCCAGGTTGGTGTTTGGTTCTGAACCAGATGATCGCGACATCAGAGGAATGATTCTGCGGTTTGTTCTCAAACTGTAGTTCAGGCGTCCAAACTGCAGGGGGAGACCAGAGACCTGATGGAGCAGGTTCTGTCCCAGTTTAGACCAACACAAACATTCTCCACACTCTTATCGGAACCAGTCGTCTGGAACACTGCAGATGTGCTGCAGCAGGCGGGTCCGACTAGAACTTTCCAAGAAGCCCGAAAACAAATGTGTGATTGTTTCATGAGATCTGACACCAGGCCAGACGCAGACAGAAGAGACGCTCATTGTCTGAGAGAAGACAAAGAGTCCATCAGTCGCTCTGAACAGCATCAGAACCCGAGGATCGGACCGGACCCAGAGATGGTCCTCAGGTGAACCAGCAGCATGTCTCACCTGTAGCTTCACCCCCCCATTCTTACCCTAATGCCGGAACTTTAACACGTCCCTTCAGCTTCTGACGTCAGACCTATAGCACCCCCCCCACCACCACACACACACACACACACACACACACACACACACACACATACACACACACACACACACACAGTTGCCCCCATTCCACCAGTATCTTTTCTACTCAGCTCTACCAAGTTTCAGGATGTTTGTATTCGAGTAGATATTACTACAGGTGTGTATTACTGCAGGTGTGTATTACTGCAGGTGTGTATTACTGCAGGTGCGTATTACTGCAGGTGCATATTACTGCAGGTGTGTATTTCTGCAGGTGTGTATTACTGCAGGTGTGTATTACTGCAGGTGTGCATTACTGCAGGTGTGTATTACTGCAGGTGTGCATTACTGCAGGTGTGTATTACTGCAGGTGTGTATTACTGCAGGTGTGTATTACTGCAGGTGTGTATTACTGCAGGTGTGCATTACTGCAGGTGTGTATTACTGCAGGTGTGTATTTCTGCAGGTGTGTATTTCTGCAGGTGTGTATTTCTGCAGGTGTGTATTTCTGCAGGTGTGTATTACTGCAGGTGTGTATTACTGCAGGTGTGTATTTTTCTGCAGGTGCGTATTACTGCAGGTGTGTATTACTGCAGGTGTGTATTACTGCAGGTGTGTATTT
>JBAMHX010000022.1:1121068-1131447 GCA_037177515.1 Pseudomugil tenellus
TTACATGCATGTGGGTTAGTATACATGTACTTAGTCATATTACATGCATGTGGGTTAGTATACATGTACTTAGTCATATTACATGCATGTGGGTTAGTATACATGTACTTAGTCATATTACATGCATGTGGGTTAGTATACATGTACTTAGTCATATTACATGTATGTGGGTTAGTATACATGTACTTAGTCATATTACATGCATGTGGATTAGTATACATGTTAGTTTTCATCAATTCAAGTTGGAGACACATCAGAAAACATCATAGCAGCGTCGGATCCAACACTCACCCGCTCTTTAGCTTCTCGGAACGACTCTTCCACATCCACGAAGCTGAAAGACGCTACGGTGTGGAACTGACTGACCACAGGAACAAACCTGTCTTCTGCAGGTTTACTGGATTGAGCTTCTTGGTACAGCAGCTCCTGTAAGATAAGCATGAACTCTGATCGGTCACATGAATGCATCCTAAACGTGCACTTACGGGTTTTAAATGTTCTTCTGGGGTCACTCACCCCAACGATGCTTTTCAGACCAGCCCTCAGATTGCTGATGTCCTTCTCCAGTTCCGTCATACTGCAGACATTCACACAGTTTAACTCAGACTCTTTACTTCAGAAGATAAGTTTAAACTTCCTAATATGTTGACAATGTTCTGAACAGCCATCAGAACCCACTACTGCAGAGGTCCAACTGAATGGTTGACCAAATTGACCTCTTCACAGCTAAAACCTGCATTTTCCTACTAAATTATATTCTATTTAATTGTATTTATACATTTATTTAATGTTATATAATGATATTTTATTACATATTACTTAATTGTGTTGTATGCAAATGGAGACTGTAAAACATGTTATTTGTATACTGTGTGTTTTCTTTACATTGTTGTATATTTACCATTGTGTGGGCTCTAGTGTCTATTATAGACCTTTTCCATTAGTACCTGCTCTCCCTGGCTCTACTTGGCTCTACTTGGCTCTACTAGGCTTCAGGGTGTTTCCACTATAGATATTGCGTACTTAGTACATCTTTTTGCAGTACTTGCTTCCTTGAGGTTCCAAGCAGGGAGAGTTGGCCTCAAATCCTGACCACAGGCTGGAGTAGAAATTATCCCGGAGCTTTGGTGGAAATAGAGATCCAGGCGGCAGCTTCAGAACCAACACCGATGTACTTTCTGCAGCTCTGATTGTTGACAGCTATATAATATCTATGATTGCCGTGTACTTTCTGAACCTCTCCCACATCGGAGGGTCCCGAATTATAATGAACAACCAATAGAGTCAAGTAGAGCTGAGCTAGTCGAGTAGAGCAGAGTTGGTACTAATGTAAAAGCCTCGTTATTCTTGAGCAGCAGAGGAAAAAGTGCGCCAAGGAGATATCAGAATTGAACGTTTTACCTGGCTGTGCCTAAATGAGCGTTCAGCTACAACAAAACCAGTTATTTTCATTGTCTTATTGTATACTATTGTTGCTGCTTAAGTTAATTTTTTGATGGTTTAGTAACGGTGCTGCTCTGGTCCGTTGTCTCCAAGATCTGGAAACTCGAACAGAAACTGTTAAACTTTCTGCCTCCAAACCAGCTCAGGAGGCCGAGTGGAGGAGAAGCTGTAGCTAGCCAGTGACATGACAGTTTGATGTTCAAAAACAATTCTCTCTGTTTCTTCATACTTGACTTTAGCAGCTTCTGGAACGTTTTGCAGCTCTTCACTGACGGCTGAAACTGCAGGAAACTTGGATTCCAACACAGAAATCATGTAATGCAGAAGAGTCATATTTCTGCAAACAGACCAACAGTCAATCATGATAAACTCTTTGATGAGACTGGATTTTTATCCAGAAAACTGCGCTGAGCTCAACTTATCAGTGCTGGATTTGGTGTCAGCCATCTTGTTCAGGCTGGACACTCTGAATCCAAAAGCATTTCCTCGTTGCCCTTTGTTCATGTAGTTTCCAAAGGCCAGAACCACCTCCAGAAGCTGGCGCAGCATCCCACTCTGGACCACCTCCTTGGATGCTAGACTCAGTGCTGAGACAAAGATGGGACAAGGAGGAATGTACCACATAGTTAAAGACTGGACGTTAACATAAGACTCACATCTCCTGTACTCCACAAACACCTTGGATTTTTGGTTTAACTTCAGCCAGCCTGTCATTAAATTTCTTTTTGAAGTAGAGAATCTGGAGTCGCTGCTGGTAGTGGTTGATTCTGGAGAAAACAGACAGAACACTGACTCAGAACTTTTGCAAATGGCACCACTTTCAGTTCTCATGTGTCAAACATCAGGTATAAAGTGTGATATCTTAGGTATTAGGTCATGTCTCACATATCAGGTGCCATATCATGTATCAGGTGCCATATCAGGTATCAGATGTCATATCATGTGTCATATCAGGTATCAGGTGTCATATAATGTATCAGATGTCATATCAGGTGTCATATCATGTATCAAGTGTCATATCAGGTATCATGACAGGTATCAGGTGTCATATCATGTATTAAATGTCATATCAGGTATCAGGTGTCATATCATGTATTAAATGTCATATCAGGTATCAGGTGTCATATAATGTATCAGGTGTCATATCAGGTATCAGGTTTCACATCATCTATAAGGTGTCATATCAGGTAACATGTGTCATATCAGGTATCACGTGTCATATTATGTATCAGATGTCATATCAGATGCCATCTCATGTATCAGGTGCCATAACAGGTATCAGGTGTCATATCATGTTTTAAATGTCATATCAGGTATCAGGTGTCATATAATGTATCAGATGTCATATCAGGTATCAGGTTTCACATCAGGTAACATGGGTCATATCAGGTATCAGGTGTCATATCAGGTGTCAGGTGCCATTACAGGTATCAGGTGTCATATAATGTATCAGATGTCATATGAGGTGCCATATCATGTATCAGGTGCCATAACAGGTATCAGGTGTCATATTATGTATCAGATGTCATATCAGGTATCAGGTTTCACATCATGTATCAGGTGTCATATCAGGTAACATGGGTCATATCAGGTATCAGGTGTCATATCAGGTGTCATATCAGGTGTCAGGTGCCATTACAGGTATCAGGTGTCATATAATGTATCAGATGTCATATCAGGTATCAGGTTTCACATCATGTATCAGGTGTCATATCAGGTAACATGGGTCATATCAGGTATCAGGTGTCATATCAGGTGTCATATCAGGTGTCAGGTGCCATTACAGGTATCAGGTGTCATATAATGTATCAGATGTCATATCAGGTGTCATATCAGGTGTCATATAATGTATCAGATGTCATAACAGGTATCAGGTGTCATATCATGTATCATGTCACAACTTACTTATCAGGTGTCATATGTCAGGTATGTGCGTGGTTGTACCTGCTCATGTCATACAAGAAGCGGTCAGCTTTAGCCATGCGGTCCAGTTCATGCTTGTGTTCCTCCAAAAGTTCAATGTCACTTTTCTCAGGAACAAACTTTAAAAGCTGCACATTCAAACACACCCATTAATGCATATAAGCCTATCTGAAAGTGTTCTTTTTGTCATGAATTGAACATTAGATGTTTATAGATTAGTATAAGTGGTTTGGACCTCAGCTGCCAGAATCTGAACCACCCAACAGAACCATTGTACTGAGAACATGGAGAATAAGGGTTTCTAACCTGCTCCAGCATGTCTTTGGGCAGATCTTCCTGCTCGTCCATAGTCAGGATGGCGCGGCAGATCTCCTCATTGGTCAGCTTCAGTCTGTGACAGAGATTTATTTAAGTACAGCTTGATCATCATCATCGCAGTTTCACAAAGTAAGAAATCTCAGCTCACATGACACATCTTCGATCTTTTCAGTTGAAAAGAAGGGAAATATATTCAGATACACAGATATCTGATAACACAGAGATAAATGACTTCATTCAGTCCATAAAAACAGAAGGAAGATGTCTGAGCTGAGGTCATACTCAAACATCTGTTATCCTGTCGCAGTTGTTCCCGTCTCAACCGGATAAAACCATCAGAGATGGGAACCAGCTGATGTTGCTGGCAGGTCCAAAAGTCCACACTACTCCTCACATAGTGTCCTATATATTGGTCACACCATTTTCTAGGAGTGTCTAAATGTCCAGAGAGAAAATCCAGAGAGAGGAGTAGACTCAAAGCATTAATGAGCATTGATGGTCACTATACAAGTTAATATAGACCACAATGCATTGCAGGTGGGAGCTTATAATGTTGCAAATGACACAAACATCAGAGCAAGTTAACAAAAAACTTTGGATCATTTTATTATTTTTAATTGAATAGATATGGAACAACGAAAAAGATAAAATATCAAGGAATAAAAAATTTTTGGATTGAATTTGGAAAGGCACCTTGGAAAGGTGTGGTTGCTATAGTTACAGCTGGCTGGTAGTCCTGTGATGTGGCATGAGGAGAAAATACTAAGCTTCCTGTCCAAATCACCACCAGAATGACGGCACTACGTAGAGTGCTATATAGTTTAGCCCTCTAAATGCAGGGGGTAAGGGAATAGTTTAAACATTCGGACGCATTCAACATTTTCTGTGTGATGTGGGACCATTTGTTTCCATAGCACACTAACCGTGACAGAAGGATGTTGCAATTCTGTGCTCGGCGGCCATCAATCACCGACAGCTCTTTGATTTTCTTGACGGCTGTTTGCTCTTCTTCTGTGTCTTTCTGAGGGGAAAACACATATTTTATGTAAACTGACAACATGAGAGATTTTAATAAAATAAAGGTGCCATCAGTAGCTCAGGAAATGTTCTTCTTTAGTCATTTCCTGTCTCATTTAATTCAGTGTTCACTTAGTGTCCACAAGGTCACTTAGTCCTGCTGAGTGTATGATGTTTGAATGGTGTTGTTAGTAATAGCTGGCAACAGCTGCTAACAGCTGCTAGAAGCAGCAAAGAGCAGCTGGTAGCAACTGTTAGAAGTACTACTAGTGCTGTCAACTAGTAGTAGTTATTAGCAAATATTTGCAACTGTTAGCTAACCTTAGCAGCTGTTAGAACCGAGTAGCAGTCAATGGTAGCTGTTAGCATCTGTTAGAAGCCGTTAGCAGCTAGCAGTTGAGAAAACCCATCAGTAGCTAGATATTAGCATCTGCTGCTAGCAGCTGACAGCCATTAATAACAGTTAGTGTTAATAACGCTAATTTTATAATAATCTGATCAGCACAGGAATTTCTGGGTGACTGGTTAAAGCAGCCTTACTGATTACTGATGGCATAATAGAATCTGAATTCGTTATTATTTTGGCAAAATAAGCTGATTTTGGGCTTTTAGGTGTGTTGAACAGGATCTACCAAAAAAAATCTATCTTTTTATTAATGAAGATTTTGACTTTTTTCAAGCCCTACTTTTTTAACTTTTCTTCACCATTAGGTGTCCAGAAACCGAAATACATGGATGATGTAAAAAAAAAAATCAGAATTTGACATCTTCTTTGCCAGTGAAGCTGATTTTTGGTATATTGTTGCTTTATCCTTCCTATTTCTGAGGAAGCAGCTAACAGACATTAGCAACTGATATCTAAAATTAGAAACTGCCATCTGCTGTTAGCAGTTGCTAGCTAGTTGTTAGCAGCCATTGACTGCTAACAGCAATTAATAGTGATTGTTTTTACTTTATTAATCCTAAAAAAAAACCCAATAAATCAATCGATCTCTGAGAGCTTTACTAAATAGCGGTAGTATTTGAACTTGAAGATCCATCCCACCTGTAGAACCACTATGTTACACCCACAAAAGACAACTTTTGGCAACTATTAGCAGTTGTTAGCAACTGTTGGCAGCTTTTAGCATTGGAAAGATGTTTAAGTATGTTTAAGAGTGTTTTAGTACTGTTGGTCTCTGGTAAGCTGAGAAAGTCTTCTGAAAGTCGTCCAGATCCAGAACTTTAAACACGTTCAGGTCATCAATGTCCTTCCACATGGTCTCTTCAATCTTGTTCTGAAACAAACAGCAGTATGTTTATTATGCCATTCCATAGTCTCTCCTTTACACCTTCCACAATATAAATTTATCGTTGTCTATTGATATATATACGTTTCACTGATTACCACTAAGTAAGGAAGAGTCTAAACTCAAAATATGGATCAAACACAGATACAGAAATGGTTTTAAAAAAGAACATCTGGACTTGTTTCCATTTCTTTTCCCCCCCAATAGTCTTTTTATTGGACACATTTGAAAAAAGATCACTGAGTATACAGTAGACATTAGTCAAGGTTAGTAGTATTGGCAGTAAAACTAGTTTGAGCTGTGCAGAGGTAACTGGATCATCCAGCAACACCATCAGAACCAACAGAACCAGGTTACCTCAGGCAGTTTGGTCCAGTTAAAGGACTTCAGCGGATTAGATGGTTGAGGAATGTTCTTCTTCTTTTGTTGTGTTCCCAGAGGAGCTCCTGGAGGAAGAGGAGGTGGGGGAAATGGTGCCATGCCAACAGGTGGTGGGCCTCCTGGAGGAGGAGGAGGTGGGGGAGGTGGAGGAGGTGGGGGAGTGGAGGTGGATGTGATAGGAGCAGGAGGAGCTAAACCACCAGTGGTGAGTGGAGGTCCTCCTGGATGGCTGGAGGTCTAACAGCAGGAATAACAGATGTTAATGCTACACAAACGTACAGAAATCTCATATTTGTGACGTTGTTGGACGTACAGAACTGAGCTGATGCAGACGAGCAGAAAGTTCTTCTACTTGTCGTTTAGTCTGCTTGTGGTCGTTGCTCTCTCGCTCCAGTTTGTCTTTCATCTTATTCAGCGTCACCATCATGTCTTCCATCTCCTTATTCTTGGCCTCACACTCCCTCTCCTTTTTCTCCAGGCGCTGCTGCAGGTTCTGATGTTCTGACAGAAGAGAGGCGACAAATTCCAACAGAATTTATCTTGGGATCTGCGTCCAGACCCAGTCTAACATGACTCATTCAGAATATTTTGTGTGAAGAACACTGATTTTCTTTTGGTTGATTATTTAATAATGCATGATTCTGTAGACATCATGAAAAAAATTTGCACACAGCAGAAGGAAACCTTTTTGCACCAAATATGAATCTTTGTTTGACCCAAATTTGGCCTAAATCTGAGTCTCCACAAGAACATTCCTCCTGTATCAGGACCACTTCCGACCCACAAAATACTGACATCTGGATCACATATGGCCCACAGGAAACTTGCCATAATTCAGGCCAGGCTGTGAACTAACATCTGGCCCACATCTGGGCCACGCAATGTACGCCAGTGTCATAAATGAGGCCCAACAACCCAAAGTAGCAGGATTTGCCCCAAACACGTCAGTTACCTTTTCTCATTTCAGCTGTTTGTTCTTTCCACTGTTTGACTTCCTTTTCTTTCACCAACCTGTAAACACAAACAGGTGTGACTCAGGTGAGGACATTCTTTTTACATTTCTTAAACCAACAGCTGCCTGCTGGATTAACGTAACTCTTCCTCTTCATCATCACACAAATACAAGTCACCAAAAAACAGTTGTTTTCTGTCACCTTTGTTTTATAGGAACGTTTATCAGGACATCAGAACTTACGCGCGACCAATGTTTGTAACATTGAAGTCCTCTATCGGAGTGACGTCGGGATCATCGCCTTTTTCTGTCTGCAGAACCAACTGCTGAATTATCCGGTCCAGCAACATCCAGTACTGAAGCGTCCGGTTCTGCTTATCTGCAGAGAGACAGGAGTAAACATGATAGACGGCAACAAGGAAGAAGACATTGCTGAAGTAGAAGAGTAGATACATTTGAAGAAGATGAAGAAGAAGTAGAGAATGGTGGAAACAACGAAGTGATGGCGTGGAGGAGAGAAGAGGTACAAATAGAAATGAAGTCAAGAAAAAAATAAAGTGAACGAGGCTGAAGAAGTAACGAAAAAAAGGAAAAAAGTAAGAAAATGTAGAAAACAAGGTTGATGTACAAGAAGTAGCAGAAGAAGAATGAAAGTATAATGATAATACAAGGTGAAGAAGTAGAAGTGGGATAAAGAAGAAAGAAAGAAAGAAAAAAGAGAGAAGCAGTTGAAGAAATTGAAAAATGGAGAAGAAGAAATGGGGAAAAGAAGCAGTAAAAGAAACAAGAGAAGATTCCATGTCATGTTATAAGAACATGCAGATGAAGATCATGAAAATGCTGAAAAAGAAACTATAAAAGAAGAAGAAAAAGAAAAAAGTTAATCATAAATGAAAATTAGTAAAAAGGAGTAGAAGAAGATGAAGCAGTAAAAGTAGAAACAGGATGTGCTTAATGAGAAAACAGTAGCAAAGCAAAATTATAAAAAAGAAGTGAAAGAAAAGTTGTAGATGAAGAAGTAGAAGAACATGATGATGGGAAGAACAAAGTTGCGGAAGGAGAAAAAGAATCAATAGAAAACGAATATTTAGAAGTGGAAAAAAACCAGGATGAACAAGTAGAAGAAAATGAAAAGGAGAAGAAGTCCAAGATAAAGATGCAAGAATGACATTAATAGACAAGTCAGGAAGTTGATTAAGATGGATTTTAAGCAGTACAAGAAGAAGAAGATGGTGATAGAAACTGAGAAGAAAAATGAAGAAGAAAAAAGCTTTAAATAGAAGTGTAGAAGAAGAATAAGATAATGGAAAAACTGCAAAGGAAATAGTGGAAGAAGAGGACGTGAAGATGAAACAGAAACCGAAAAAGTAGCAGAACAAAATGAAGAAGGAAATAATAAAAGACGAAATGGGAAAAGAAGACGTAAAAGATGAAGAATTAGAATAAGCTGAAAAAGAGAAGGATGAGAAGACGACAGTGAAGAAGAGGTAGTCGCTAAAGAAAATTACAAAACGAAGATGCAGCAATAAGGAGAAGAAGGGTAATGATGCGTGGTCTCACATGACATCATGAGGCAGTGCTGCAGAGCTGACAGCAGATGAGGAAACGCTTCTGTGTGGTTCAGCTTCTTCCTGATCACCTCGAACATCTGAGTCGCACTTTTAGTGTTGACGTGACTCTGACACCAAAAACCACCAGAGAGAAAGTGAAGAAGGAGCAACTTCCTGCATCTTTTCCTGATATTTTCATACAGGGAGGATCATTACCACATCCAGGAGTTTGGACATCTGGTGCTCGTCCTCGTTCCTCAACATCTCAAAGAAGTCCAGATGTCTGAAGGACACAAACGTCCACAGGAAGTGAATTCAGGTGAATGAAAGAACATGCGGGTACGTGTGAAGGGGTACCTGTCCAGGGTGAAGTTTTCATGGGAGCGCAGTTTGTCGATGCACGGCTGAATTCCCAGCATCAGAAACTCGTAGCGTAAATGGATTCTGAACTCCAGACTGGTCTGCAAACAGAAGAGGAGAACAGAGATCACCTTGTGGTCCGGCTGTCGCTGAACACCTGCCGAAATGTGACAAACGTTCACCTTTCCGGCTCCCTGACTCAGCACAGCGTTGATGAAGGACATGATGGCCGTCTTCAGATCCGCTTCATCTCGGTAGCGACCCGTGAACCTGTCTAAGTCGGTCATCAGGTTCTGGACATGGAGACAGAAAATATGATGTCGGACGGTTTACCAGCCGCGATCAAAAGTCTAAAATAAAAACATCAAAAGGTTTCATCCAAGTCAGAACCAAAGCAGACCTGGAAGCGGGTTCTCTCCGAGGAGAACTTCTGGAAGTTCACCATGGCCTCCAGAACTTTCTTATGTCCTCCTGGTACCAGACATACAGCTCCCATGATCTCCAGCGCCGCCACCTGAGGACACAGAGGACAAACTCAGAGACACAAACAGAGACACAAAGAACATCCTCCTGGTTCTATAGAAGAACATCCTCCTGGTTCCATAGAAGAACATCCTCCTGGTTCTATAGAAGAACATCCTCCTGGTTCTATAGAAGAACATCCTCCTGGTTCTATAGAAGAACATCCTCCTGGTTCCATAGAAGAACATCATCCTGGTTCTATAGAAGAACATCCTCCTCGTTCTATAGAAGAACATCATCCTGGTTCCATAGGAGAACATCCTCCTGGTTCTATAGAAGAACATCCTCCTGGTTCCATAGAAGAACATCCTCCTGGTTCTATAGAAGAACATCATCCTGGTTCTATAGAAGAACATCATCCTGGTTCTATAGAAGAACATCCTTCTGGTTCTATAGAAGAAGAACATCCTCCTGGTTCCATAGAAGAAGAACATCCTCCTGGTTCTATAGAAGAACATCATCCTGGTTCCATAGGAGAACATCATCGTGGTTCTATAGAAGAACATCCTCCTGGTTCTATAGAAGAACATCCTCCTGGTTCCATAGGAGAACATCATCCTGGTTCTATAGAAGAACATCCTCCTGGTTCTATAGAAGAACATCCTCCTGGTTCTATAGAAGAAG
>JBAMHX010000022.1:1227842-1238129 GCA_037177515.1 Pseudomugil tenellus
CGGACTAGACAAACAACATAAACCAGTGTTGCTGTGAGTTTGATGATGAACCTGAGTTCTATGGAGAAGAAACTATGAGTGTAGAATTAACATGTATTAAGTAAAACTGTGATGTTCCTTAATCATGTCTAAGATTGAACCGTTTCTAAGGCCTGGATGAGATAGTAACTCGCCAACTATCAGTAAGGACCAATAATTCCTCGCTGAGGAAATGGAGTTCGTTCAGAACCGCAGCTTATGACCAGTGGACTGAGTTTGGGTCCGGATCCGTTCTGGGGTGCTGAGACGGTGTTGTTCCGTATTGGCACCGTTGAATCCGGGAGAAGCCTGTCTTTGGGGGTTCGCAGCTTTCAGGGGTTCCTTCTGGGGTCGATGGCTGGAGGTTGGAGACCGAAGGTGAAAAGTTCAATAATGTCCAAAAGTGAGGTGGTTTTAAGCTGTTGTGGAAAATCGAACTTCCGTTAGGAGGCACAAGCTTGGTTGCAGAGTGGAAGTTTTAATTCCTCCTAGGTCCTGAGTGAGTCCCTATGTGTCGACCATGTGGCCCTCCTCTGTTCTCCAGTGAGCAGGACAAATCTTTTCACATAAGCATTAGCAGAAGCAGGTAGCTTTAGAGCGTGATCCAGGGGGGCCAAGCGGGCAGAGCCAAGAAGGAAGAGCAGAGTGCGTGTTGGTCTTTTGAAGGTAGGCGGGCTTTGGCTGAGTGGGCAGGTCTGCATGCTGCCAGCCAATCAGGGATCTCAGCTCATGGCTCATGGAACAGAATTACCTGAGCATTAGCTTAAAACCAGGAGATATCACATTCAAACATGAAACATAAATTAAAGTATTAAAGTCCTTAACTCAAGAAATCAATTAATAAACGCACATACATGAAACAGAAAGAAAAGGTTGGAACAAACAGGCGAAAATGAGTCTTTTGAGATTTATCACATTTATGGTCAATCTGTAGCATGTAGGTGAGATTTCCCAAAGATAGGGGGAGAGCACGGCCTCCCCATCTCTCTGTCCTTTGATGAGTTGATCTGGTTTCCTGGAGACAGTCTTGAAGTGAGGGGAAGAAAGGGGGGTAATTCCTTTTGTGTCCCTGCGTCCTGTGGAGAGAGTCTTGTGGTGGTGAAGAAAGGTTATCAGTTTTGTTGGTCGTACTCCACGAATCAAACACATCCAGCTTTCTTGACTTTAAGGTGGTCGTAAAATTTCCAACATTTGTTGACCCGTTCATCAAAGCGTTCTAAGAAGGGGTCTGTTGAGGGTGGGATCGTTACAGGGGGCTAACCATCAACAGCTTCTTGTCAACCTGTTTATTCTGGTCAGGTGTACTGGGAGCATTGGGGACCACAGAAACATGTGGACTGGAGTTTGACACGTAAAGCTGCCGCTTTGAAAGTGAACGTTTGAATTCAGAACGACGTCTTTGGCAGTTAAAGACGGACGTCCTCCATCACTTCGTCCCCTTTCGGATCCATTTGTGATGCTCGTTACCGTGACCTCCATCTGAACGTCGGGTCGTTTCATCCCACTTTTACATCAAGTGTAAAGTTTGTTTCCTCACGTCCACTTCATCCTGTTCAACTTCCTGTTACAGAAATATGTAAGCAGCCAATCACAGCGCAGCATTTAGACATGGGGAAGCCGACTCGCTAAAAACAGTAATAACATTTTAATTCTCAGGACAAACTCGCTGTGTTTGTGTGCACCAGGAGGAGGCGTTCCTGTCCACACTGGTGCGCTTTGGAATACGAAGTGGGAAGACTGGGCACCTGGCCATGGAGGTGGATGGCTTGACCTTTCACCCCACACACTCCGACATCATCGCCAGACTGCTGAAGGCGACGCTGGGCTCCACCATGCAGAGCCCCCCATCAGCTCCTCCTGCCGTTAGCAGTCTTTAAAACCAGTTTGGTACTGGTGGATCTGAGTCAGGAGGAAGCTGTTAATGCTGGCGGGTTGAAAGGAACACGTTGCCATGGTTACCTTTCTGCTCGCTTCCTGGACGAAACAAAACTCTTCTTCTCTGGTTTTTCATTGAGCTCTGAAGCTTAAAATCAAAACGATGATTCAGAATCGTACTGGAAGAATATTTGTTTCAGATTTTAATCAAATGAATCCCTGAAATGTCTTTAAATCCTGAAAATGAATCAAAACCAGCGTGTTACATATTACATTGTTGCTGTAGAAACTAACTTTGAGGGTCCGAGACGTCCCCTCCTGGACAACAGACAGTTGTCTTAACAACATTTTTGATGCACTCCAGATTGTCGCTGATGATTTTCCTCCTTCGCATCATGAAGACGATTAACCTGCTGCTGTTACAGGAGATCTCTGTCTGATCAGCTAATCAGTGCATTGATTAGCGCTAGCTTAATGCTACCGACGCTCATGTTGCTGCTAAATTGAACTTGTGCTCTTTGTGCAACAAGGCCGAAGGAAAAGCTGAGCTCTGAGAAGCTGCTTGGCTTGCTTTTGCTCCTGTATTCAGACTGGAAATCCATTCTTCCTGTTCTGAAATGATCATATTTTATGTTAAAATGTTGCGTATTAAAGCGTATTTAGTGATTTTAGATCTACAGGTTGCAGCTCTTTGTTCCTCTCCATCCTGAAAGGTTCAGTTTGAAACTTGGATGGGTTTTCTACATGTTTTAACGTATAATCTGCATTTTCTCATCTCATGAGAACGAAACGGAAGAATGTTTATTTGGCAATGAACCTTTAATAGAAGCAAACTTTTCACCCTTCACAGAAGCATCTGAAGCATCTGAGATGAATCTTTTCTAAAAGCCTTTAAATGGAAGCTGATTGCATCCAACACAAGTATTTCCTTCCTTACAGCCCCCCCGAACCCATCATTACTGCTTTTATCCCTATTAAATGATTAAAAATGCCATTTAAAATAAAATGTGATGGTTTAAAAATCAGTGCTAATGACTTAGACTCGGGTCCATGTGAACAGAAACATGCAGAACTGACCGTGCGCTCGCATCGACCCGTAGACACGTCGACTAAAACGACTCTATCTGCATCGTTTTATGTGTCAACTGGCTCTGTCGGCTGTGGCGGTTCACTGTGTCAGTGTGGGTGGGGGCTAGCTGGCTCCAGGCCTGGGAAGCGATGCAGAGCCCCCGTAATTCATCATTGCTTCTGTCTTTTTTTAGTTATTTACTCCCCCGTTGTAGTCGTCCATCTATTTTCTGCAGCTTATCCAGGGTCGGGTCGCGGGGGTCGCTGCCTAAGCAGGGAAGCCTTTCCCCAGCCACAGTCACCAGCTCGTCAAAGGGGGCGATCCCGATGTAATCCCTCCAGCGTGTCCCGGCTCTTCCCCAGGGTCTGGAGGAGTTTGGGTTTCGGTTTCTACCCACAGCTTCAGCTTTCTTCCCTCTTTATCATCTTACTTCTGACTGCTGTTGTCATAGAAACAAAGCAGCACAGATGGGGCCCATATTACCATGAGTTTATAGTACTTTTTTATAGATACTACTTGCCACAGAAAGGAAAAATATTAATTACAGACTGTAAAAAATAAAACTCAAGAGCATTAAAACTTGAAAGAAATGCTTTTTAAGACAAATTATACTGGTTAGTAAATATTTTTTATGAGAAAATGAAAGTAATATGATAAATACCATAAAACTTGCATTAAACGATTAATGTGTGACATCTGATTGGTTGCCATAATCATGTGACACAGCAGGATTGTACTGTTGCTGAGATTTGTGTGCAGTGTGTTTCCTAAAGCTGCCAGTGAAAATAGTTTTATGTACTTACTGTAGTATTTCATTCATATTTTGACTGGCAGATATTGACGTATCGCTCAACCATAGCACCCCGTCTGATGCTGGGAACCAAATATGTGGGCGAAATCTGGATTTGTGAAAAGAACCCGTACATGTTGACATGCCATAAAGCAAACATGTGCATTTTGGTTTTTATGAAAAATAAACCTGGAAGAAATATGTTTCCTAGAAAAGATGCCAGCGTTAACATGTATAAAAAGCAGTGGCTCTAAAAAGCACCCTGTGGTACTCCAGAGGATTGAGGCATTATTAGATAAAACTTCTTAAAAGGAAATGAACTTGAACTGTTTCAGTCCTGATTTAAAACCAGATTTTACACATTTTAAAACATTTTACACATGAAATGGCATCTAAAAATATCTGAGCTTTTTCTAAATTGATGGTTTTGAAATGACTCAATGGCAACTCTGGTCTTGCAGGACCACCGTCCTGCACGTTTCCTCGCAGCAGGTAAACTCGCATCACATGCAGGACGGTTGCTTTCCGCTGCTCTGTGGTTGGAACGGCTGTGGCAGTGCTGAGATATTCTGCTTACATGTTGAAACCAAAATAAGCACCAGCACAAGATGCTGGAAAAGATTTGAAGCCAATAAGAGACTCTGCTGCACACAGTTTGGGTAAAAGAAGAAAACAAACGCTTTCAGTGGATCCAGCCTCTCATTTCGCTGCCTGACAGGTTTCTGATGTTTGTAATTTACCCAAATCAACTCGAGGCCTCAGACGGGATGGGTGGGAACTACGGAGGTAAACAGCCAGGTTGGTTTCCCAGTACGGGTTTGAAGTAAACTAGCAGAGTTACCGTATTTGTAGCCTGTGGGTGTATGAGTCCAGTACCAGGAACTAATCTGATTCTGGTGGGAATATTTAGTGACATGTTGGAAGAGATGAAGCGAAAACAAACCAGATACAGTTTTTACATGCATGTTATTAGCTCAGCTCATGTCAACCACATGCAGGCACAATCCTGCCTTTAACGTCGCTGTTTACTTACAATAAACCCAAGTTTTACTGGATTTTAGCTCCAAAAAATTTTGTAAATATTTTATAAGAAACCAGAGAATCTGTCTAGTTTTAAGCTCTTTTTCTTTTCATGCTGTGACCTCTCACCCCAACATGACCCAACTTTAATGTGACTTCCTGTTGGAGGAGTTAGCCAAGATTAACACACACCCTCCTAACACTCGCCCCGAGATCACACACATCTCACAATACACACTCGTACACTTCCTGAGGGCTCCTGGTCGCACACAAACACATTAAAACCTCAATTTTGTCAGCACACTTTGAGCTGTCACACAAACAAAAACACTCTTACGACACCAGAAATCCCTCCAGAGGAAGAATTAAGTTGTAGAAATAAACACACCCACACACAAAAAGCAGCTTTGTCGTCACACGCGCTCATTTTCATTTCAGCTCCTCATTCATCCGACAGCTGTATTAATTAATGTCCTTAAACCAACAAACATGTCCTGAAGTCGCTGTTTATATAAAAAGATGAACTGTCAGAAGATTAGATTTATAAATGGTTGGAATTATTGTCTAAAAAGTAACTTGATTTTTACAAATTGATCGCAAAGGAATCATGAATTTCCATCCGGGGATTAATAAAGTATTAGTATTATTATAATTATTATTAACAACACAGCTATGTTACCATACCTGGATGCTAACTCTCTGCTATCAGAAGCCTGTTTGTCAACAGAAAAAGATTTGTTCATTCTGGTAACATGGCTGTAAAATATGACATCCAACATTAAACATTAAACAAGCATATTACACATATTTCTTCTTTATTTCCTGGATATTATTATCAGCATATCCAACTTAATGCTTTAAAAAAAACCCAAAACCATCTCTGATGGGATACTTTTTAATGTCTGACCAGAAATTCTTCACAAGTAAGCATCAATATATATTAAGTTCATCTCAAGAACTTTTACCTGATATGAGTCGGTTTCTGTAAAATCCTTTGTCAATAATTTAACATTTTTAAAAACATTTAAAAAAAATAAAATGTCTTTTGGACATTTGACATTGATGCTTACACATACACACAGCAACATGTATACACAGGAAGTGCTTTCGCTTAATAGTTGACTAAAGCAGATGTACAGTAGCACACCCCTCATCAGCCAATAACTCAGCATCAGAATGAGGTTGTTGGTTTGAGTCTTTACTGGGTTTTCACACAAACCGTCTCCAGTTTACAGATTAGGTCTGAAGAAGAGAAAATATCCTGAGGTCAGAGGAGACTGGTCAGACTGGTTAGAGATGATAGAAAGGCAACAGGAAGTCTAATCAGCAAGACATGCAGAACATCATCTCTGAACACACAACACGTCCAACCTGGAAGCAGATGTTCCCCAGCAGCAGGAGAACACACCGAGTTCCACTCCTGCAGATAAGATCATGTGGGGGAACTTCATCCACTTTGATCCCATTAGTACCAACATGGTTCCACCAGCACAGCCTACCTGCTGACCATGTCCATCCCATAATGAGCACAGTGTAGCATCTTCTGACGGAGACTGGTAGCAGGATGATGTACCATGTCACAAAGTTCACATCGTCTCCATGACGATGGCTTCAATCTCCTCCACACTCTACAGATCTCAGTCAAACAGAGCAGCTTTGTGATGTGGTGGAACGTTCTCATTGTTGATGAGGTGGAATGTTTCTCAGTAGTAGAACGTTCTCATTATGATGTGGTGAAACATTCTCATCATGATGTGGTGAAACGTTCTCATCATGGTTGATGATGGAACCTTCTCATGGATGTGGTGGAACATTCTCATCATGGATGAGGTGGAATGTTTCTCAGTAGTAGAACGTTCTCAATATGATGTGGTGAAACGTTCTCAATATGATGGGGTGGAACGTTCTCATCATGATGTGGTGGAACGTTCTCATGATGTGGTGGAACGTTCTCATCATGATGGGGTGGAACGTTCTCATCATGATGTGGTGGAACGTTCTCATCATGATTTGGTGGAACGTTCTCATCATGATGTGGTGGAACGTTCTCATCATGATGTGGTGGAACGTTCTCATCATGATGGGGTGGAACGTTCTCATCATGATGTGGTGGAACGTTCTCATCATGATGGGGTGGAACGTTCTCATCATGATGGGGTGGAACGTTCTCATCATGATGGGGTGGAACGTTCTCATCATGATGGGGTGGAACATTCTCATTATGGATGTATGATCAGTAAGATTAATGCAGTTCTGGATTAAATCTTGCTCCAGCTCTACATGAGGTGAACATATGAGTTATAAACCTTTAATGTAAATCTTTTTTAAATGAGATTTTCTAATAAATAAGTTTTATAACTGAACAATATGTTACAGGTGGTCACATGTTGGTGTAATAAATCAGAAAACAAACATCAGTACTTCATAAAAAAATAAATAAACATGTTTCCTGATACAGAAATAAACCAGAAAGCACTTTCAGATATATTGAACTTTACCCCCACAAGCAGGTTGTCTGTCTGTTTGTTTGCAACACAACTCAAAATGTTATGGATAGATTCTCATTAAAATTTCCAGGATATCTCTGTTGTAGGACCAGGTTAATGGGGGGTGGGGGGGGGGGCTTTTTGTCCCCTTGCAGCTACCGTAACGCAGTTTGGGATTAATGAACCACTTGCGTTTTTTATTAAAGGTATCACATCAGTTTTAACATCCTGCTGCGTCGCCGTTGTCTTCCTCCTCTCACGTCTACAAACCACAGAACGTAAACAGTTTATCACTTCAGATTCAAGTTGTAATAATAATGTAAACGCAGTTTTTTGGGCTGCCACAATGGCCCTGTTTACAAGGCACTTTTAATTCCTCTTTAATTCCGAATAAAAATTAATTCCGCTTCAAACAGATGTAAAGTAACCATGTAAACATCTACTTCGAAATTAAACTGGCAGGTTTATTCTCATTTTAAAGTGGAATTAAATAATTCCTGTCTCATGTAAACCCTTAATTCCTCTCGTGGTTAATTCCGGTCGTTCTGCGAGTGCTAACCTTCTCCCGCAGCAATGACGCACATGCGCATCTTCTACTTCCTGTCTTGTTGTTTGGTAAACACAATAAAGTTTTGTTTTTTTTTAAAAAAGTTTGCCTCCCGTCTTCGATATATTCGGCCCGTCTATTTTTCTTCTCCCCCTAGGCTGCTCCATATAGTGAAGTTATATACTTGTGACAAGCTTGTACTTGTACTAAATTGAATCAAAATTGAAGCTAAAACGTTTTTTATTAGACAGTTTTCCATTTAGCAGCTAAGGCTAAAAACAGAAAGAGAGTTGCTGCGTGATTATGTCACTTCCGCCATCACCTCGAAATTAAGAGATTAGAATAAACGAGATGCCATGTAAACCTTTTATTCGCAAATAAAATTTCCATGTAAACTCAAAGCTTCACGAATTTCATTCGGAATTAGTTCATTCGGAATTAAAAGCATCATGTAACCGCACCCGCTGAGCCTTAGGCCTGGGATATACTTGCTGCTGGCGACACTTCTTTGTACGTGTCTCAGCACCCCGCGTTTTCAGTCTGTTCTGCCACATAGGCCACATGCGTGACGGGAGGTAATGCGTCGCGTGCACGAGATGAAATTACTTCACTCTCATGCTCATGGGAGCACGAAGATGAGATCAGAGGTAGCGATCCAGCAATTCAATTCAGCTTTATTTATATAGCGCCATTTCAAAACGTCGTCGTCTCAGGGCGCTTCACAGAGATCAATTTTAGCCAATTCATAATAAATAACCTGTAAGGGAACCAAAAGGATTGGATCCAATCTCCCATCCTGAGCTGCATGAGGCGACAGTGGGAAGGTAAACTCCCTTTTAACAGGAAGGAAAACCTCCAGCAGAACACGGATCAGGAAGTGCAGCCATCTGCTGGGATCGGCAAGGACAGGAAAGACAGATTAATATACACTGCAGCATGGCAGCAGCATGCTTACGTGCTACATGCTAGATGCTAAGCAGCAAGTGTCTACACAGTCGTACACAGCAGGTATATCCCAGCCCTTACTGAGTGCATTCGGTGGAGTCACTGTTTGTTCTCGTCTGCATCTCTGAGGTTCTGCTGGGTCCTTCAGCAGGCAGTCCTCTCTGTTGGTTGCTTCTGCTCCTGTGTACCGATCTCACAGCCGGACTTTTGTTTGTTTTGTGCGATCAACGGGATGAGCGTTTTCGCGTCCACCTGCGTGTTTAAAGTAGTGTTGTTGGGGGTGGCTTCTGAGTTGGCGTTCGTGCTGGTGTGCGTGAGCAGCGTCACTGTTGGCTGGCCGTTGTTTTCTTCTGTGGCCACTTCGCGGGAGTCGTTGGCCGGATTGCTAGGGCTGGCATTACCACGCCGAAAGCAGCAGCAGAGTATCCTGGCGACGGGCCGGACGATGGCTCTGTACAGACCGCGGCGGGCGCTCTCGCTAACGAAGCAGTAGAGCGCCGGGTCGGCTACACAGTTGAGGGTGGTGAGCAGCAACGATAGGTGGTAGAAGTTAAATATTCCTGGAATATGAAAATAACAAGATAATTCACAGGTTACATGATGTTACAGGGTTCTGATATAATTTCAGTTATTAAACAAAATATTTACTTTCTTTCCGCAAATCACAAACCAAACAGCAAGTAGTAATATTTATACTATATTATAGTAATACAACTTTTCCAAACGTATCACTCTGTGCACCAACCGCCAGGATCGTGCCCAGAACACCTCACCAGGGAGGCGTCCAGGAGGCATCCTAACCAGATGCCCGAGCCACCTGGCTCCTCTCGATGTGGAGGAGCAGCGGCTCTACTCTGAGTCCCTCCCGGATGACCGAGCCTTTCACCCTATCTGTAAGGGAGAGCCCAGCCACCCTGCGGAGGAAACTCATTTCAGCCGCCTGTATTCGCGATCTCGTTCTTTCGGTCACTACCCAGAGTTCATGACCATAGGTGAGGGTAGGAGCAAAGATCGACCGGTAAATCGAGAGCTTCGCCCTCTGTTTGCATGTGACTGTTGTTTGTGCTTATGCACAAACATCACCCTGGCGGGGAAGGAGCCTGAGCTTGTGCGCGAGGCTGAGCGGTTCCGAGTAGATATAGTTAGACTCACCTCGAGTCAGCTTGGGTTCTGGAACCAATATCCTTGAGAAGGGTTGGACCTTATTCCACTCTGGCGTTGCTTTCGGTGAGAGGCGCCGAGCGGGTGTGGGCATACTGCTTGCCCTGCTGCACTCCACCCTTTTCCAGCTGAGGACCATGGTCTTGGATTTCGAGGTGCTGATTCTCATCCCAGCCGCTTCACATTTGGCTGCTAATTGCTCAAGCAAGAGCTGGAGATCATGACTAGACGAAGCCAACAGAACCACGTCATCCGCAAAAAGCAGAGACCCGATTCTGAGGTCACCAAGCCGGATCCCGTCAATGCCTCGACTGCACCTAGAAATCCTGTCCATATAGGTAATGAACAGGATCGGTGATAAAGGGCAGCCTTGGCG
>JBAMHX010000022.1:1304359-1317994 GCA_037177515.1 Pseudomugil tenellus
AGCTTGACCTAGCCTGGCGCAGCTTGACCTAGCCTGGCGCAGCTTGACCTAGCCTGGCGCAGCTTGACCTAGCCTGGAGAGCAAAGTTTATTCCTCTAAAATAAACTAAAATATTTAAATCTGTTAGTTTGTTATTTATTATATTCCGGTTGACTGTTTGTTTAGTAAACTCTCCGTTTTATCTATTCAAATAATAAATGGAAGCAAACAACTTCAATGGATCTTTACGTCATTTGGACTGTTTTCCAAAGGGGGTGCTAAGAATTACCCAGTTTTAAATACGCGGCTATATTCCCACAGCCAGGAGAAACTAAAACAACGCTACGCTACCTAGCTTGAGCCGCTATTCTGGTGAGATCTCTTCAGCCGGATAAGATTTTATGCACTAAACACGGTTCAATGGAAACACCAGGAAATCATAAAAGCGATGTTTAAAAACTTTACAAACATCACTTTTATTTTTGTCTTCTGGAACAACCTGGCATAAGATTCATACCAGACTTAGCTCGTGTTGCGATTGGGGGGGTGTATCAGCAAGAATGTGTACTACAATACAGGGATAGCGATATGATATATGGCCATATATTGTAAAGCTATAAACAAGGTGAAAATTGCAATTCTACTTAACTAGAATTTAATAGTAGTAAAACTCACAGCCTAGTAAATGTCCAACTTACTGAATAAGAACCGGGGGCGGGGGGGGTCTATTTTCCTAAAATATTTAAGAAAAAACTATTTTTGTACAAGATTAATTAGGAAATTAAAATCTGCCTTGTGAGTAAAAATAATTACAATACTTATTTTGCATGTGGATATATTGTCTCTAAAACAAATATTGCGACATACTGATATTTTCTTACAGGCCTAGTTGCTAAATTTATTTCGTATTCGCATCTTTCTAGAAATTCTTTTTTAAAACACACGTAGCAACAACTCCTACATGCATGTGGTGTGAAACAGCGACTTCATGTCAGGTTTATACTTCATTTCTCCAGATTACCGTGTTATTATGGGAGTTTTAACCGTGTTCTGGTTCGGTCTGGTTCCCGTTACCTTGTTCAGTAGTGCGAGGACCAGTTCTACGTCATTCTGACTCTGCTGGTCAGGCAGGAAGCCTCGAACCTGCTTCAGCGACAGCAGCAACTCCTCCAACTCTGCAGAAACATCATCACACCAAACAAGCTCAAAGCTTCTGTTAAGGATTCGCTAACAGCTCCGTGTGTGTGTGTGTGTGTGTGTGTGTGTGTGTGTGTGTGTGTGTGTGTGTGTGAGGAGCCTCTGGTGTGCTGCTCTCCCACCCGGAGAAATTCCCTCCCTGATACATTCCTTTTCCTCACCCAGACCCTTCACTCTCCTTTCATTAAATCTGTTACCATCCCTCGCTTTTCCACCTCTCATGCTGTCACATAAACAACCTGCTTGTTGTGTGTGTGTGTGTGTGTGTGTGTGTGTGTTACCCAGCAGTGCGTGTGTGTGCTGGCTGTCGAGCTGCTGTGATACATGCGAGTCTTGAAGGAATGTGGGGTTGTCGATCCCGATGTGCGGATTCTGGGAGAGCTGCCTGAGTCTCAGTGAGGCGTTCAAATCCAGTTGTCGCCCCTCTTCCTCTCTGCGACGCCGAAGATCCTCCTGACGCAGACATGAGCAAATGAGTTAAAGAGAAGCAAAGGCGGGCTGCTGAGGTAAACACGCGTCAGTGGTCGTTTGGTCACATTTTTATATGTTTTATTATTAGTTTATTAGAAATCCAGAGCGACAGCGTCAGTACTTTGTATCTCAGCAAACACACAACCAAACTCTTTGGGTGGTCTATTCTGGGTTCAGGGAATTCTAGCCTTTCCAGAAGGTTTTTAATCCAGATGTTAAGTGTGGCGTGTTTTTCAGGGCACTTCAGCATTTTCCATGTGACACGTTCATTATTCAGTTTATTTTGTGATTATAAAAGTGTAAATTATGTCATCAGCCTTTCATACTGAAGCTTGATCTAAACAGACCAATCAGATGCTTTGATTTCTTCTTCTTTTGCTTTTTTTTGTTTGTTTTTTTAATGGTGAAATCCAAAAATCGAAAATAAAGTAATAATAATTCCCCATGGCCAAAACAAAGGTAAATAAACATTTACTAAAACGTTTCAACCGTCTGTCTTGTTCCAATCAAAGATTGAGGAAGTGAGTGGAGAAAAAACATAAAAATATAGATATATTTGGTTGTGTTAGAAAGTTTTTTCTCCTGATAGCCAAGACATAAGAAAAACAGATTTGAAAATAAAAAAGCTTGTAAATCTCTGATTTCTTTTACAAATTTAATTCTGTGACGTTCAATTTCCATTTTTATACTTTTATAACTACTGATCCATTCATGTGACATAATTTCAGACTATATATTATTATTTCCTGAAAAAAAAGATGGTCGTTACGTGACTGTACATGAAAAGGTTGAGAAAATACGTGCAGTCATAGACAGAGAGGCCAGGCGGACCAAAAATGTCAATAAATGGCTTGGTGTGTTAAGGGTTAATTACTTTATTATGTTTTATTTTTACTGCTGTGACAAAAGAATTTCCTAGATTGTGATAAATCAAGTATCCATCTTTACATCCACATAATCTATATCCATCAATATCTAAATCTATTTATTTCTTTCTGGATATTGATATCCATCTATTCATCCATAAATATCTCGTCCATATATATATATATGTGTGTGTGTGAAATAGATCACCTGGTGATAAAAATAAATAAATAAAATGAAGAATTTTTCATTTCATTTTCCTGGAAAGCAGAGTTTTCTGCTGAATCTGTTTAAATAATAGTTTTACTTCAATTCCTTGAATAAAAGTTGCCGTCCTGATCCATAAAAACACATCGATCATCCACATGTTGACCAGATGAAAGCGTGACTTAAGGGAATATTATAAAAGCTGCAGCAAAAGGCTGATGTTGACGCTGAGACTGGGACTTAGTGTCTTTTTTCTGGTATCTGAACCCTGCAGTTTAACATATTTGGTGGTTTTAACTCAAACAGCAACTTCAGGGGCCTTTTTTTTGTTTAGACGCTCTACAGTCCGGCTTCAGCTCCGTTATTCCACATAGATCAGTCTGATCACAAACTTATAATAACACACATCATTAAAATAAACATTTCCTCCTTCATATAGAAATAAATCTGTTTAAATATGTTTGCTTTAAACGTATTTGCAGAATATTTTACTTCCTGCAAATTCAAATGCACCTCATTCCCATCAAATCTTTAATTCCAGGTTTTAGTGGACGCGCACCATCCTGACGCGTTGCAACAGACGAGATGGTAAAACATCAGATACTCACATCAGTCAGGAGTTAAGATCACATTTTCTGCATTTCCACCCTGAAAAATCTGGTTGCTGTTGCAGCGTTATGAGTAAAACAAGTTTGTGTGTCTACCTGGTGTTGTCTTATCCTCTCCAGCTGTGCCGATCGGCGGACAGGCAACGTCCGACTGCCGAGTTCTCCCGGACAGTCAACGGCCATTTCCCGGTGTTGCCGTCCTCCCCGCAGCTCTTCATCTCCGCCTCCTCCCTCCCCGCCGACATGGCCGTTCAGATGGGAGGTTGTCATCGCTCGTAGCTCCACGGGTGTGTTGGTATTGTTATGCTGAGATAATGAGAAGTCTAGGAGGGCAACTCGATAAACAAGGCGGCCATGACACCATCCGCTGCAGAGAAAACAGAAGCAAAGACATCCTGTAAGAGTTGATTACCTTCTCACATTCGCTAATGTAGCGTTACGTAACAAAGCGTTAGCATTAGCAATGTTTGATGTTAACTAGGGCTGCGTTTGGCTGGGTGCCTCTGTCAGGGCGCCAACATGGGGGTGCGCGATCGCAGCACATGCAGAGAGCGCATCGCACCCGACCAAATCAGCTTTTCATAAACAACAAAAGTCCAAGACGTCTTCTGGCATCTTCAGCAGCAAATGTTCAGATTCAGGACATCAAAATACGTTTATTGCAAAATTGTAGAAGCACAAGGACTGTTTGAAACAAAGTCTATGTAGTCAGAAGCAACGGCGAGGGGTATAAACCCAAACACCCCCAATCCTACAACAGACACAATACAATAACATAAAGCTGCACATGTTCAGCCACAAAGCTCCACCCGGTGTTAAAACTGTGAACCAGCACAGTATGACGTCACAGGATGCATCCTGAGGTCATGACCTTTTATTTGCATTTGATTTGAGGTCAATCAGACAAATAGTTCCAGAGATATCCCCCACTTTCCGAGCAAAACACTGGAGGTCGCCATGTCACCTTTTCTCCCCCGTTCAGGAAAACAGCATATTTTTGAAGGGGGATTTAATTCGATATATTCACGAAATGTCTTCTGGGACGACCTTTGCTGTTGTTGGATACATACAACTCGAGGAAACTTCCAGATTTTATGAATGGAGCAGGTTATGACCATAAAGTCACTCGCATGATGATGCAGAGAGATGAGGTGATTTCACAACAATGAGTCGCAGCACTGAAGTTAAAACTCCCACCAAGAGGATTTTCTTCTGTTATTATTTTGTTGATCATAAACCGACAGAACTGCATCCGGATTGAGAATCATATCTGAGCTACGAACGATCAGCAGCAAATTAGAGGCGAAGGCTAACTAGTTAGCATGACACCTGCTTCCACCTGCAGCACAAAGAGCCTGTAAGTACTCTGATTATTAGTGCAGGTTAGTTCATGAAGTATATTTTATTTCGTACAGTATTTTGATGACCATAGGGTGGACTTAAAAATGTAATGTGTTGTTGTGTGACTTTGAGAAAGCGGCTGAGAACCGTGTGGAGAGAAGTATGGCTGCAGTGAAGTGAAGTGAAGTAAATGAACAGCTTGATAAAAAGGAAGAAATTGACTATAAAACCATAAATAATTTGCTGCAGGATCCGATTTACATTGGACCGCTGCCAGAACACGGACTTTTTGGCAGTTTGCCAAAGTAAATATGAGCCACAGCGGAGGCTGTAGCTAGATGTCGCATCGACTAGCTAATGAAATAAATGAAGTTTAAAAAGATTTCACTGAAAATGAAAAGGAAGCTGGGACACGGAAGTAACAATAGACCCAAAAGAAACCCACAGTTTTAACATCCTGAATCCTGATCATGGTGAACGTAGCTAAACAACAGGAGCCCTGAACTGTCATCTAGCTATTTTGTAGAGAAGATGATGGGACAATAATCTGTCCGTTTTGTCGTGTTTTGAGTAAAATGCAATCCGTGTATCCATCTTTGAGATTTGGCCATTGTTTGAGTAATGAAACTGTTATTTTTAAGTTTTTTCTGAAGCAGTATTACCTTTTAAAACAGTACTAATTTATCATTATTGTTAATGTAGCCAGAAGAGCAAAACAATTTTTTATGCAATGGATTATTGGAACGGGGTATGCCAAGAAAGTGGTGGATAACAATGACATACTTAGATTTTTAAGGTTGCTAGAGGAGGAGGTGTTGAAATACAGGTTCAGCAAAGCCAAGTGTCTGTACTTAGAGAAACTACAACAGCAGTAAAAGGTTTTGGTGATGGATTAAAAAAAATTTACCAACAACAGAAAGGAGAAGTGAAATGAGTTGAATTTATTGTAGACTTCCACATTGACTGGGCAAACAGGAAGACAGTTCTGGATGTTCTCAATTCTGCTCCTCCTGGCCTACATGCTTTAGAGGCAACCCTTCTTTAACACACCTGAATTAAATGAATGGCTCGTTAACAAACTGCAAAGAATGTAATGGACAGGTTCATGAGTCTGAGTCAAGTGTGTTAAAGTAGGTTAAACTAAGACATGCAGGGCAGGGGTCATCAGGTACCCCTAATTCAAATCAAGTAACTTTCTCATCAAGTTCTTTGCAGCCTGTTAACGAGCTTTTATTTCATTCAGGTGTGTTTTAAAAAAAAGGATTTCCGGTAAGACATGCAGGGCAGGAGAACTAGGGGACCAGAGTTGAGAAACAGTGCTTTAGGGCAAGGGTGTCAAGAGTCCAGTCCTCGAGGGCAGGTGTCCCTCCAGGTCTTTGTTGTGCTCCAACACAGCTGAATGAAATTAATAAACGTTTGACAAGAACCTGTTGGATCCATTTGATTTCCATTAGGTGTGTTAGTGCAGGAAACAACTAAACCTGCTGGACACCGGCCCTCAAGGACCTGACTTTGACTTATGCGGTGTAGGGTATAAATGAAGAAACTTACATGAAGAGTTGTGTGAAGAAGAATCAGGAAATAAGTAAGGCCCCAGTACTAAGCCAGTAAACAGAGGTAAGCAGTGCCTTTTTCTTGAGTATAAATCTGGGGAGAAACCGAAATATGAAATAGTTATCCAAAAACCGGAAGATGGGCCTACTCGCTAAACAAGTCCAGGGTCAGAACCAGCAGGTAATCCAAGTCCATAATCCAGAATCTTGATCTAAAACAGGCAGAGAACACAATAACTCGCATATCCAGAAGAACTAGAGGCAGAAAAAAGGGCATGAACACAGGCACCATGACAACATCATTTCTCCACTGAGGTCTCTTTCAGGAGGGGGCTCATGAAGCTACAAGCTACAAGCCCTCTCCATAAAAGACTTGTGCATAGCCCACAAGCTGGAGGAGTATTAGTACCGCTTTGAAGGACTGGATGATGGATGCTCAGCTTTAATTGTCTCGTGATCTTTTTTCATAAAGACTGTGACATTCAGCTTTTTGGAATTTAAAGCTGGTCGAGCTTCAGCTTTTTTGTGAATGACTAGCCTTCCAGTCTTCTTATTATTTTTGAGCCACCTTGCAAATACACATGACTTTAAATCAGCACTAATCTCTGTTGACAGTAATTTTGCAGCCCGGTTTGCATATATTGAACCTGATGGTGTTAAAAGACACTGTGTGTACAGTCATTTCTACATGACATCTTACACATTAAAATGAACGCTTCACTTTCTGATAAGAAAAAAGGTTTTGGCGTAAAAGTTGAAGCAGAGTCTCCAGTGTTTCATCAAATGTAAAGTCTTACTCTGTGACAGAATATATGTTTAGTATGCAGCTGCATTTTTATTCTTTCTTTTTGTAGAATTTAAAATCTTCTTGCTTTCTTGGGACACTTTTATGTTTCTGAAATACCTGTCAATCTAACAACCATTTACACATCGTAATGACTTTGGCATGTCAGTTACTAGTATGGTAATTTCCTTAAATCCCATCAAGCACCAAAATAATTTAACTGAGCTATATGCTATGTGAAACATTTTTTATGTACAAATGCAAATTCATGGTACACGTTTTTCTTCCATGTTTGTGCTCTAAAGCATTACAGAAAACTCTGAGACATCTGTGTCCATCATTCAGCTGGCTTGTTGATACAATCTGAGAACAAAGTATCCTTGCAGCAGAGATAAAGGACTGTTCGATGTTTTATTTTTGCTTAATGCAGAAAAGTATACAAAGAATAAGAGCAGAGAGAGGTTCATGTTCATAAAGGCCAATATCAAACCATCCAAAAATTGTCTCGTTAGCAGCAAATGCTGTTCTGTGACTGTAACATCATTATGTGACACATCTTCAGGTCATGACCTTTCATTTGCTTTTGATTTGAGGTAAAAGAGATGAAAAGTTTCAGAGATAAAACCAAAACAGTTTTCAGGTTTGAGTGCCCCCTTCTAGCCGACCTGAAAATGATAAATCACTCATAATCTAATCCTCTCTATGATATCTATCCATATGCAAAACATGAAAACTCTAAATTGAATATTGTTCAAGTTATTGAGTTCATACGAATGATCGCAGTGGTCGGGGCGGAACCATAATATCGTCGACACTCTGTTCGGGGATATAATAATGTATTAATACACACGTCACAGAAGATGCTGTGCAATTGGATGGTCGTATCACAGCAAATAACAGGCATTAATGAGAACCTTCCACAATATTTTCTCTTTTGCCATAAACGTGAGACCAATGAGGAAAAACATGCATTAATCTGCTTTCCTTTTATCAAGTATATACATATTAAAAACATCATTGTGATAATTAATGAAAACCTAAAGCTGATCATGCAAGTCTAGATGTTTAATGTTGCAGCTGCACATGGCTCCACCATGGACACACCCATTGCAACCAGGTTTCATCGTAGTCTACTGATTTCTCATTCCAGACCTCTGTGACTCATTCACTCACCTGCTACATAATCAACTCCTCATCCCTGCCTCATCTTCTCCTCGTCGCCCTTCCCTTTTTCTCCAGCTTCGACACACCTGCCCCTGTGGATGGTTTTAGTGGATTGCTCTCCTGGATTTGACCACAACTCGATTACTGGATTTCCTGCGTCCTGTCTTACTGGATTTGACCCTTGCCAGTCTGTTTCCGGCCTGTTTCCCAGTTGAAAACCCGCTTGTCTGTTGGCTTCTCCTTGGTTCAACTTCCTGGTTGGTCTCCTTAGTTCTTATCCAAGCGGGTTAACTGGATATTCTCTGCAGCATCTCCCAGCTACTAACTGGACTTGTCTCCTCGGATACCTGATTCAGATCCTTGTCTCTGAACTATTCTTGATGAATAATAAATTCTTGTCAAACCTTTCCGTCTGTGAGTTATCCTTCATTATATTTAACCAGGCGCTAAGTATTAACATTTTATTGCGTTTAATATTTTATCGATTTAATATTTCACCTAAAAATTGTGCCTTTCTCCCTACCACAGGAGGCTGTGAGTTCATCCAACAATGTGTCAGTGGTGGCAGGTTGTGAGTGAGACATGTACTGACCAGCAATAGCTGCAAAACCTCCGCAGAAGAAGGGGCACCTTCATGCACTTATATAACCTCTTGGGGTAAAGTCTCACCAGGAACAATACCCACTACTCTTAGCCTGTCCCCGCTGAGCTGAGAGTTGTCATTAGTCCATGGAGGATAGGCACCAACCTTGAGTTCAGGTCCCTCTCACCTGTTAGGGGTATGAAGGTCCACAGCCTGCATGCTCACACATGAGGTAATCAACTAGTAACAACACAATGAAGCAGAACTACATCAAACCTCCATCTGCAGCTGAACTGAGAGCCTCCATCCAACCTTCTGGGACAAATGGCATTTCCAACAAGACACAGGATAATTGATGGCATCCAGGCTCAGCGTGACACTCCTGCCGACTACTTCAATGGTAAAGGTTTTTTCTTTGTGCTACTGCAAGGTGTGGTGGATGATTGCATGATGTTCTGGGACATAAACATAGGCGATTCAGGTAAAGTTCACAATTCAAGTCTTTGCTAATTCCTCAGTCTACTACTGCAGCCAAGCAGGAACCCTGTTGCCTGGATGGACAGAAACATTCGAGGGAGTAGATGTGGCCCTCGTTGTTCTGCAGGATTCTGCTTACGCTCTTCTACCATGGCTAATGAAGCCCATTCCTGAGGGAAGAGGAATTACACCAGATCAAATACACTTCAATCATCGACTCAGTCCGGCCAGGATGACAGTGGAGAGTGCACCTGGGAGGCTCAAAGGAAGGGGGAGGTGCCTACTCAAGAGAAATTACACCCACATCCCTCTTGTCAGCAGAGTGATAATGGTCTGTTGTGTACTACGCAGCTATTGTGAATTACACCATGTATATTTTGTTGAGGAAAAAGATTTTGTTGGAGTAGGGGAGGGTAGGCAGGGAGGATGTGGTGATGATGCAGCTGTACAGCAGAATCAGGACAATGTGACACAGAAAATGCGCTGTGTTCCTCTTTCTCTAGAGGATGACCAGTGCACCAGTTCCTTCATACAGTGTGATCTAGTTAAAATAGTTGGTTTTGGGGGGAGGAGCAGCCCAAGGATTTAATTCAGGAGGAGAGGCAACAAAAGCGAGAGGACAAAGCTCCTGGTCACATTATCAATGCAATGTAATTATTTTAATTCGTTATTTGATTCATGTTATTAAACTTTAAAGGGCAGTTATTTATTTTACTGTTGTCCAGATTGCACTCTCAACTTGTTTTTTTGTTTGTTTTTTACTTTGGTTGTGTTTGTAACTTTGTAGAACTGATATACAATGATTGAAAGACAATATTCTGTTATATCACAAATAATTTACACTGGGCTTATTTGTGTTGATTGTTTTTACAGTATTTGGGTTACAGTCGTGTGTGTTGTGTGTGTGTGGCTGTGCACTTTTATTTGTAAATAATGAGAATGCGAATACACACGTACATTCACTAATCTTATTAACCTCCACAACAAGTTCCGCAAACTAGCGTTACTACATTACTACTACATTGAATAAATCAACACATCCTCAAGGCTTGTACACCGCACAATCAAAATATCAGTTAAGCATAAACTTAACAAGTGAAGAGTCTAAGAAGTAACACCCCGTCCACAGGTCATTAAGGTCACTGACAAGAGGTCTCAAAAAGGGATTAATATGCTCTTTAGGCTCACGAGAGTCAGGAATGATTCCTGCAATAACATTGTCCTGCTTGAATCTCTCTTCATAAGGCAGACCCACAACAACTAGAAACCTATATTTTTATCATAATGCTGAAACCTGTCAACGTTAGCAGAAGATGTGCTTACTATCATACAAGTGAAAGTTTTTCTTTTCTTTTCATCACATGCCAGCATATACAATGCCACACATATCTCGCCATTTCTGACATGCTTCATTAAAACCTGCTGTAAGTCCTCCTTACTCTACAGCATTTCTGTAGCAAAAGCTACATTTAGGGCATAAATATGCCAATTCCTTTTTTTTCATTGACTGTTTTTAAAAGCAACATTCCTTACAATGAGGTTTTTGTTCATGCTTTTGGAAAATAACATGACTACATCCTGCTGATTTTTTTTTCTTATTCTCCGCCCATCTTTTAAATTTACTGGTATTGCTGCCACCTTAAGTTTATATGCTTTGTTACAGGCAGAGCATGCTGCATACAAAATGAAGTAATCTTTTGAGCGAAATAATTCTTTCAGCCAAGTTTTTCTATAAATATCAAGCTTGAAAATATTAGTAGTAGTAATATGAGATGACTTAACCAGATCGAACAGTGAAATGTAAGAGTAAATAATTAAACCACGGGTACTGAACATTGTCAACATAATCGCTATCCCACTCTTCATGTTTCATCTTTTTCTCTGTCTCTTCAAACTGATTGTCTTCCTTACTCCATTCCACACTCTCTTCTTCATTGCTGCCTTCAGTATCTTCTTCACCTCCTACAGAGTCCTTATCGCTGCCATTGCTTCACTCTTCGCTGAATATTGTGTGCTTGTTGGTGCTATCAATGCTTCTAGCACCTAAAATTAAACAACCATTCATTTCTATCGTTTGACAAAAAAAAAAAAAAAAAAAAACATTTTCTGCTTTCAATCAAGTAAAATGGAATACTTTTCTGTTTTTTGTGGATGCTCATTGTACCAGGTTTTGGTTTATTGTGTAAAATATCATCAGTCATCCTTGGGTGCATGAACAGAAAGAAACTGACTGCGAAAGATGAAAGATGTTTCAGCTTTCCTCCAACTGGTATCCAACTATTCAACTGGTAAATCCACTGGAAGGAAGCTCAAGGTTTAGAACATTCAGAGACGCTAAAATCCCAGTTGTGTCTCCAATGCACCGACCATCCTGTTGGTCATCTGGATCATTGTCGCTTGTGAGTTATTTACTTGCCTCAACAGAAATATGGAACTGCTATTCAAGCTGAAATTGTTGTACTTGAGTTGAGGTATTGCATTAAACGCCAGTGTTTTCCCAAAGTGGTTTTTCTTAAGGACACCCTCATGCATCTACCAAACAGCTTCTATATGAACAAAATCTATATGATAAAAAAATAAATAAATGCAAGCAAGTTAACGTGAACTTGTCTCTGTGGATGTGGGCTTAATTTTAAAGTTCAGCAACTGATGTTCACATGTGCAAAACAACTATCTTGGAACTACTTACCACATGAATGAAGAATGAAAGAGTCCAATTTCCTATAAAAACTCCAACAATCAGGCACGTAGAACTCATTTTGCATGCCATATATAGCTTACTGTTCTTCTTTACTTTCAAGAGCAGCTGTGGTTTCTTTTCACTTCTATTCCTTTGTTTCATTTCACAATTTTCTTTAGGGTGTCCCAGTGAGATGAATATTGAAAAACCTTAGTCAGCGCATATTATGAGTAAATGAAAACAAAGGTAATAACAGGGTTGTGAGTTTTGCCCAAAATGTCTAATAATCAATATACTGTACACCTGATAAAGGACACGGTGCTATATTTAGATTTTTTTTATTTTCTTACACCAAAAAAAACTTTTAATATATAATGGTTTAATATATTTTCCGCGTAAAAGAGTGTTAAGTCTGACAACCAAAAATATCATAAAAATGACCAAAATAAAGTAAAAGAAGATAGCTATCAGGTTCCAGTGTTTTGTTGTCCACACGTGAGAAAAAAATACTTTATTCAAGTTAATTACAAGTAAGCTTTGATTATTAAACAATGTCTGATATATTTAAGAATAGCATAGTGAAGTATATTCGGCTCATACTGAAACGTATGAAGAAAAATTTGACTACATTTATACTATAACTTATACTTTTATACCACTTGTACTTTAGTATATGTTTTATTCTTTCTATCGCTAAGCACCACCAGGGGGCGCTCAAACCACTCTGCTGCAAATCCTTTGTGTTAACACGATAACTTGAACAATATTCAATTTAGAGTTTTTATTTTGTGCATATGCATAAATATCATAGAGAGGATGAAACAATTTAATATTCAGCCATTTATCATTTGAGGATAAATGGATGACCACCAGGGTGCGCTCAAATCTTAAACTATTTATCTCATTGACCTCAAATCAAGTGCAAATGAAAGGTCATGACCTGAAGATGTGTCACATCATGACGTTATGCCTGAATTTGTATATGTATTCACATATTGGGGAAATTGATGATTAAGGGTTTTCTCATATAAACCCGTAGCCATCGCCTCCAACAGCGTAAGCTTCGTTAATATATAATAAATTAGGAGAATCCAACATTGGGTTCCCACATTACACATGGAAAATTTCACAACTATCTGGTGGGCACGTGTCATGTTCGGTCGTTGTATATCCTGTGATCTGCGGGCAGTAGGCAGAAATTTAACTAGCATCTTTCAAGGATCCTATACACACAGCTGGGTATTTAGATTTAGAGATTTTTTAAGCTTCATTACGGGGCATGTATGAGGATATCGAAAACAGAATCCGACAGGTATGAAAGGTGAATTTTACGGTGTAATCTCAAGATATGCAGACATCACCACATGGAATAGTACATGGAATAGTACTGGACATTTGCACCGTTATTCCAGTGTTAGCTAAAGCGAGAAAGCGTCTCTCCCAAAGGTAGAAGAGCTGGAACCCAATGTACGAAGACTTGCATTGATTGCATACTAAAAGATGATGTATGACCAATTACAGAAAAGTACTTATGCCCCAAAATATTCAGATGCACGATTGCCTTTGTATGCTTGTTCCCATGCATCTTTTATTGATGAATCGCAGCTGACCTCGTTTCCTCCTTGTTACGTGCAGGTGACTTATGTGTTTTTTTTTTGTCTTCCCTGAGTCTCAATTAGTAATCAGAAACAGGAGGAATCAATTTGGGAGACCTGCACACACCTGTC
>JBAMHX010000022.1:1322123-1332376 GCA_037177515.1 Pseudomugil tenellus
GGAAAATTGGACCTATTAAACGGAAAAAAGTTTTTGGAGCCACTCTGTAAACATGTTTATTTCAGCTGTGAAATCATGTTAACATGGGAGTCTATGGGCGTTGCTCTCTATTGCAGCCTCTAGTGGTGGAGGGGGGAACTGCAAGTATTTCTACTTCCGTATTGGCGTCGCCATCGGCAACCAGAGATTGCCGCCTGCATTTTAGTAACGATTTAAAACCATCTGGCACCCTGGCAGACCTTACAGGAAGAGGGAAGCGCTACTGAAAAAGCTCATCATTCCAGACCCGGGAACCACTAAGAGCATCTGATCTGCAGATCTCAGCGCTCTACGGTGACGGTGACGATGTCAGAGCCCAGAAAGATAAGATGGTGCATGTAAGCATTTAAAAGCCAGAAGTCTTAAAAACAACTCTAAAAGAAAGCAGAGAGAAGCAACACAGGGTGATGTGTTCATGCCATCGTGTCCCCGTTAAATGATACTAACTTAATATTAACTTAAAGGGAGTTTTACACAACAATTTGGGTTGGTGGGGGGGGACTTACTACACTGAAAATCACTGCACACCTGCGCTGCCATGTAACAAGTCAAGTTGTTCACATTTACATGGATAAACAGACAGAAAGCGTAAGAAAAGAATAATTACTAAATGAAAAGACAAAAGAAATGAATATTATTTTACATAAATTTCTTTATTTCTGAATATATTTATATATTATTTTTAAAAAATGTGTGATTTGGATGAACAGCATTATTTTCTTTATTTAATATACTTTATTTTTTGTCATCATTTTTATCTTTTAACAGCACAAACAGAGAAACAGTCAAATCAACGAGAACAAATAAAAAAAAACAGAAATGTGCTGAGTTCTGCAGACGAACGAAGCGACCCGTAGAAGCCATGGTACGTCCACACGCTAGCTGCACGGGTTCACATTTCACGCGCTGCCATCTTCTTTATTTGTTTGCGATGTGCATGCAGCTTTCCACATTATTCTTTTTAATTTCACATTTTAAGAACTGATATTTAACATTAGCCCAACGATACAGAATCGTCCGCATCATGATGCGTCTAAAAGCAACTTTTCACCCTTACGTTACGGGTTAAAATCTAAAACGCAGGACATAATTCCACATGAAAAAAATCTTTCAGAGCGTTTCCAAAAGCCAAGCGGTGACCTTTGTGACCCTTTGCACCCCTAGTCCTAACGAAACACATCTGTTTCACCTTGAAGCACAGCGTAACCCAGATGCCGTTATATCCCAAACCTACACATATCTGCACTTTCTGGAGCCTGATTTAAAACAAAGGTCAACATTAAGGGTGACGTTGTGATAAGTCACACAGCAGTCCTGCACAAACACTGAGCTCGACAGTTTGGGTGTAATCTCATGCAGGCATACCGCTCTCCTCACAGATAAGATCCGAGGCTCTCGCATGTTCCTTTCTGCACAGCAGCAACTTTAACCTTCCTTCTCATCCCTCATTCATGGTGGCACGTATGTCCGGATAAACATAAAACTGCACCCGTCCAGAGGAAGCAAGCACAAGCAAGCCGGAAATACGACTTAGTTACAGTACATAGGTGTAAAGAGCCAGAACAAAACAGAGCATTCACATGATTATTGGGAACATTTACGTATTTGTTGTCTGCTGATGTTTGCCAAACAGGAGAGCAAACATGAACCTGTTGTTACGGCTGGGTTTGCTTCATTTACAGCGAAAAGCAGCCTGCCGTCACACTTACTTCACTCTCAGCTTAACTTTTAATCCCGACGTGATGGCGGAAATGATGTAATCTTCCGCAAATCGCTTCCTGTTCGTAGCATTAGCGGCTACATGGAAAACGATCTAATATAAACCGTTTTAGCTTCAATTTAGATTCAGTTTTTGAAGTACAAGTTTGTCACATGTATTCGACTTCACTATATTCAGGAAGTGAGGAGAAAAAGAAAAACAGAATATGTCAAAACGGGAGGCGAACCTCTTTTAAAAAAAACTTTATTGCATTTACAAAACAACAAGACAGGAAGTAGAAGATGCGCATGTGCGTCATTGCAGCGGGAGAATGTTAGCATGCGCAGAACGAAAGGAATTAAGGTTTACATGAGACAGGAATTATTAAATTCTGCTTTAAAATGAGAATAAAGCTGCCAGTTTATTCAGAATTAAGTTTAATTCCGAATTAAAGTGGTTACTTTTCATTAGTTTAAAGCGGAATTAACTTTTATTTGGAATTAAAAGTCCCGTGTTAACGTGGCCGTTGTGTTGTAGGACTGAAACTGACACAGCTTAACTGGCCACAAATTTGATTAACAAAACTAAATCTAAACCCTTCAGATATGAAATCGTCCAATGAACTGCCACGTAGCAAAATCTGGCTTTTCGACACACATTTCTACACACTCATATATTACATACATTTATATACATATATTGTCCTTTACGTGTTTAATCTAAAAGTATTTTTAGCACAAATTCCTCAGACATGCATCTAAACTGTTCCTTTCAACGGTGATATCTTCCTTTTTATATCTTTTACGTTACCAGTCGCTGCTAAGACTATCTCCAACATTTCATTTTGTGATAATCCAATTTCTTTTTCTTTACTGAACAGCTGTTTTATCGAAAGGCAGGTAACGCATTTATATTTTACCACAATAAGGAACTAAATTAAAAGCATTTCCAATAGATTTCAGTGAGGTGCTCCTTATAATTAAATAATCTATTGATGGTGAATAATTTAGCTCAGATTTAGGCCAAAATAAGATTTAAACAGCTGTTTTCCAGGTTTCTCTGGCTGTGTTGTTGGTCCCTGTGGTTGTGTTTTAATCCATCATGTCACCATGCTAAAACCACAAAAACCATTTAAATGATAACTTTACGCTTACTGTTGACTCACACCTGATACAACTGCTATTACTATTTATTTATATCCATTATTAAATCTCCTGCAACGACTTTACACTTTTAGTAAAACATTATTATTATTATTATTATTATTATTATTATTATTATTATTATTATTATTATAAGTATCATCGAACAGAGCTACGAAACAACTACATGGCAACACAACAGAACTAAATTAAAGGTAGCCCTCTGTAAATAATTACACATAGTCAGGTTGAAGATTCAGTATCAGGGAGGAGTGACAGCTAGCTAACATTAAGCTAGCTGACAAAAATAGTTTTGTTCTTTTAAATCTTTTGTCAAAGTGAGCCGCTAATTCGTTAAATTTATTGTTGTTACTTTTTTAATGTATCTTGTGCGTCTGGATTCATATTACTTATTCGTTAACTTTATTAAAGTTTATTTTACCTCACTCTTACCATGCTAATGTTAGCAGCTAACTGCTAGCTGTGCCTTCCTATGGCACCTGTTGATAACAAAGCCACTTCAGCCCGGAGCGGAAACACTGGGACACTCACCTCCGTGTCTCAACCGTCCACGTACTCCTTTAAAACGCTACATCCAACTCCAAACTCGTTGATATGCGTCAATTTTAATCCAAGCAGACGTAGTTGAAGCTTGAGGTTTTCTCTAATGAACAGTTTAGCTCTTACACACTTGTTGCTCGTTCATCGGCAGCGACTCTCCCTCCTCCTCTTTTCTGTCTGTCACTTCCAGATCAGGCAAGAGGGGAGGAGTCAACAGGCCATCGACAGCACCAAACAAAGATGCTGATTGGATAAGGCTGTGAAAGGAATTCAGGTTAAACCAATCAGATGCGTCGCTTCCAGCCAAGCTGAACATGAACGCAGCAGAATGGAATGATGCTGCGTTTGAGAACCGTTGGAAACTTCGAGTTCCGCAATAACAATAATTAACAAATAAGAAACAATTTAGGGGTTAAAGCAATTTGTACTTCACAAGCTTTTTTAAAACATATATTTAAGAAAATATTTAACATATTTTCCGTTTTTAAATTAACAGCAACAAACAACAATTGAATAAAAGTAAGAAACAAAGAGACATTTAGAGAATGTATGGAAATATATTTACAAAAATATATTAAAAAATGTACAAACTCTAGAAAAAATAAGTTTAATCTTCCAATTATCTTCCCATTTGTACATCTTATGCCTTGTAATTCTATTAAATCAACTGATTTAATAATTTTTAATTATTTCCTTTTTGTTTCTTTGTTTTAATTTTAAATTCTGTCTGTGTTTCAACCACCAGAGAATGAAATGTCAGACGCATGTTGGACTGAAACAGAAATGACTTCAGCAGATCGTTTGTTACAGAATAATCAGGATTATCTTTTATTTATTTCCAGTTTCAGTCGTATCGTTACAGAAAAACATCCTCCTCATTATATTTATACAGTATAACAGAATGCTGTGTCATTATATTTATACAGTATAACAGAATGCTGTGTCATTGCTTCATTACAAGTGCTGGTCATAGTTTATAGTGTGTGCAGTGTGACACTGAGTTCAGTCCAGTGTTACGAATCAGTCAGTACAAAGGCAGTTTCACAATAACCTGCTTCTTCTTCTATGAATCCGTCTGGGTTTGATTGGTCCTCCTTGGACAGGTGTTCTGATGCTGCGTTCATGTCAAAACAGAACTTTTAGAAGTTCCCCAATGCAGGAAAACCAGAGGTGAAATGTTTTAAATGATTACAACTATCACAGAATTAATGAAAGTGTTTGTCGTATGACCTGAATGCAGCATGAGCTCTTTGACTCAGTTCAGTGTGGTGCATTTGAGGTAACTGGGAGGTTTTTCAGTCAAGACCTGTGAGGAATAAATAACAGCATTGGCATGAAACAACAACAATTTTAGACTTTAAAAAACTGTTTTCCTTTATCCGTTAGATGAGAAGCAAAGTCCACCCAGGTGCACCACCTCACCTGGAATCACACCTGCCCAAAGAGAAAGACATGCCCCCCCTTTATGGGCATGCAGGTGTGAGGAGAGGGAGGCAATGAGGGAGGAGGAAAGACCGAGTTTGCAATGGTAAGATCAGAAAATGCTAATCACCTTCTTCAGGCAGATAAACGGCGTGTAAAACGTTTCTGTCTTCCAGGGTCATGAAAGTGTCGGACAGGACTTGAACGCAGCTTGTGGGTTTATCTGGAACTGATGGGAAGAGTCTGTCAGGGAAGCGACGGGACTCATTCGAGGTTTATTGGTGAACGTTTGAGATAAAGATTTCATCTGATGAGTTTGTGCATTGTTTCGTAAACAGTTGAAGTAGTTTAGTGTTGAATCAGCAGGAAACGACAGCCAGGTACGGAACACAAGAAGTGCCAAAAAACTAAAATAAAAAAAATCTGAAAGAGAAATATTAAAAATGGAAAAACAAACAAAAGTATGCATGAATGAATGTGGAGACTTTTATTTTATTTAATTACTTTCTTATTGTGTATGAAGAACTGGAAAATTTTCTTTTGTACTCGATTTTCAAACATTTTTATCTAAAATGTTTTCTATTTCCCTAATTCAGTTTAAAGACTCCACAGAAGCCATAAGTAACCAAAAATGCAAAGTAAATATAAATATTTTTTATTATATAAACCATATCTCAAAGCTAAATAAAACCCAACAAAATTACAAACTGACCAACTTAAGCAGTTTTCTGCTCTAATCTTCAGTTAACTACATTTTAAATACATTGAAATAAAAATTAATAAAAGAAAAAACTACCCTAAAACATTTCATTCTGGGATCATTAAAGTGTTCTCATTTAATTTCTAAACAAATCTTAAACATGAATTTGCTTACCTTTCAAATATTTACATGAAAAAATAAAAATAATTCAAATGAAATGAATAAATTAATTTGTACCATGACTTATGAAAAAATAAACATTTTAATTATCATATTAGAAATTATAAAATGTTAAAAAAAATATAAATAAGTGAAATGAAATACTTTAAATATTTTACTGTCTACACATCTTTACTTACACGTAGTTGTTTCTTAACATTTAAACTGTATGTTTTCTAAATGTATAATTTATTGTGATGTCTACTGGTGACCCATCCAGGGTGAACCTGACCTTTCTCCAACTCCTCCATAACCCTGCGTTGTAATAAATACATATAAAAACCGATTTAATTTGATTTTACTCTTGTAAACTGCTGCATTTTATGTTACTTTTACATTTCCTTGTTTATTTATCATTTTTTAAGCACTTTCTTGGTGGAAATGTTTTTCCAGTCGGCCGTTTTCGAAGTTGCTTCATTAATCAAGCGGAAACGTTTTGACTAAATTACAGTACGAAAAGAGAACAAAAGCCAAACGATGGTTTGATTCACAGCCTTGAGGTGTTTTGATTCTTTAGACTTAAGCGAGCACCGTAACACCGTCATGGTTGGAGACACAGTGTAGTTTACGAGCACCTGAATGCGACACGCTGCTTTCAAGTGATGTTTCTGAGCAGGCATCTTATGTAACAAGTCAATTGTTCACATTTACATGGATAAACAGACAGAAAGCGTAAAAAAAGAATAATTACTAAATGAAAAGACAAAAGAAATGAATATTATTTTACATAAATTTCTTTATTTCTGAATATATTTATATATTATTTTTAAAAAATGTGTGATTTGGATGAACAGCATTATTTTCTTTATTTAATATACTTTATTTTTTGTCATCATTTTGATCTTTTAACAGCACAAACAGAGAAACAGTCAAATCAACGAGAACAAATAAAAAACAGAAATGTGCAGAAGTTCACACCAAAATTCTCCAAATTAAATTAAATACTGACGGTTATTCATTTGTATTTCTTATTTATTTCCTCATTCAGATTCTCGTACATATTTTTGTGGCCTGAAACATGTAATTAAAGTCATCTTTGGCTGTTTATTATTGCTCTATTTTTCTTACTGCTAAGAAATCCCATGAAAAGACCACTTATTACACCGCTGGAAGCAGAAACGAGGCAGTAAATGTGGATTAATCTGCACCTGGAAATAGTTCCCTCATATTTTATCTGAAACCATCCTGTTCTGGTTTAACTGGGATTTTTTTCCTCCTTTAAACACAAAATCCCCTGAAAGAAGTTGTGCAGAAAATATTTAAACTTCTTTTATTAAATATATAAATGTTAACAGTTTTTGCCGTTGCATTCCTGTTCCATGTTGGTGCACGTGAAACCGTTTTACTTGCACGTTGGACAGACACAAATCAGATGCAGATACATCAGAAAAAAACACTGGAATGACACAAAATGGATGTAAAAATAATGATTTGTGTCTAAACGGTGCAGAGAAAGACACGGTTAAAGTGACGTAAAGCCGTTTCCTCATGAAACCAACATTAAACCAGCTCCGGATACGGATCTGAAGCAGCTTTGGACCAGAAATCTTCTGATTGGACACGAGCCAGTTTGCTCATGTGATGTCAGAGTGACTTGAACGCACCTCAAACATTCAAACAGAGCTTTAAGTTTCTGCTGCTTGAATTAAAAGCAGCCAAACGACTGAAGCAAAGCTGACGCGCTGTGTTTGGTGATCCGGTGAAACAGGCGTGATGTTGTTCCTGCTGACCTGAAATGCTGCGTGAACGTCGCAGGACGTAATTAAAAGATGAAGATCTGTGAAGACGTAGATTTTCATATTCAACAAATATGAAACTTTCCTGAAACATTTAACAGATGTCCTTTCGGATTCTCGCTTCCGTACGACTCAGACACGCTGAAAATGTCTTTTCATGGGTTTTTAGAGCAATAAGAGAAATAAAGAGTGAAACGCTTGAGCTGTGCGCTGCAGGTCGTTTGTGGTGCAACCGGAGAGGCGAGTACGTCAAACAAGACCTGAACGCGGGTTAAACGATGCCGTCACGGCAGCTGTTGTGTGATGTTGTGTTTAACGCGGATCTCCGACTTTCTGCTTCACATCGCTCCACCCGCAACAATTTCATGGCTTTATTAAGAGTTTTAGAGTCTCAAAATGGTTGGATAGTGTTCTGGAGAGGAATGATGATAATAAAATATACAAACAATTCCTGTATTTTTTCATTTCTTGGCAAAAAGGAAAGATAACGGATATTTACTGCACTGCTCCACGAGGAGACGTAGTGATGTGGCAGCTTATTTTCTTTATCTGGTAAGAGGATGACTGTAGTGCAGGTAGAAGTAGAAAGTAGTAAAAGAAGAAGGAGAAAGAGGATGATGAGGGTAAAAGGAGGAAAAGATGAGAACGGGTGGAGAAAGGAAGGTGGGGCAAGTCTATTTCTTTATACCTACCAGGGAAAAACGCACAAAGCAAATGAAGAGGAGAGAAGAGGGCATGGATACTACTAAGATGAGAATATTCAATCAGAACCATGATAATAATCATAATAATAAATAGAATATTAATTAAGGATATTAATAATCATTATTGTTAGGATAATAATAATAATATTACAGAATAAATTTCATATTTATTTTTTTCACATTTTTTTTTCTCTGTTGAAATACAGTGATCTCCAGACCAGAGAGGGTTCAGCCTGCGCTGGCTCCGATTGGCTGTTGCATATGACATCACAGCTAATGGCGACCAGATAGACATGCATCACTTCCTGCCTCTGTCCGTTTCCAGTCCAGACAGGAAGTCCTGGCTCTGCCGTGGTAACCGGTAGCGAATGATGTTGAAGTCTGTGGAGAGACAGGTTGGGCGGGGCCGTTAGCGTGGCGGTGGGTTGGGGGGGTTAAATAAAAACTCACCTGCATCATAGCCGTCCGATGACCATAACGTCCACAACCTCCCCCTTGTGCAGCTCCACGTACTGCTCTGTCTTCGGAGGCAACATCAGCAGGCCGTTGGCGCTACGCATCGACATGAGCCGGCTCGACACCTGGTTGCCTGGAGACACAGAGAGGCGGGGTCATACCTTTACTGACTTCCTGTTTGAGGCAGGACTGATGTAAACCAATCACGCTGTCGTCCCTGAACCAACAGGCGCCATGGCCCCCAGCTCTGGACTCCCGGGATCCTCAGTCTTCTTGTCCCGTTTGCAACATTTCGCCGTAACTGAGCCGTAAGTCCCCAAAGCAGGGTGGGGGACAATGCTGTTGTCTTCTTTTAGATAGTACACTAAACAGCAGCAGATGTTTGAGACGCAGCAGGGTTTCGTACCGGTGCTTTGCGCCCAGGGGAGCGGCTCCTGGTGGTGCCAGGTTAGAATACAGCGGTGGTACTCCGGTCTGGGATCCAGCTTAACGTCACAGGAAAGCTGAAGTACAAACATAAAACACGCATGTTAAATAAACACGCATCACACTAATCTCACTGAATTCCATCCGGTTTTCCGGAGAGGAAGGGGTTAAGGTGTGTGTGGACCTTACCCTCGCTTTGATGATGGTTGGTCTGGGGTCCAGGATGCCTTGCATCTTCCTCAAAGCGGGAATCACAAACAGGTTACACGTGACCACAGCAGACACCGGGTTACCTTCACGAAAAACATGGAACATTTTACAGAAAACGGAGCGTTTCTCTGGGTCACCTGCAGGAAAACACCTGCAAATATTCTGCGTTTAGAGAAGAAACAGGATTTAACCCTGTGTTGCCCGCACCAGCAGGCTGCCAGGAAACATGGTTTTAAGAGTTAAAACGGACTAAAAAAGCACGAAATGAAGTTTTTTTTTATCTGTTCAACTTCCATGACGTGTTTCTGAGAACAGAAACATTTAATGTTGGGAATGATCCGGATCAGCATCTGGATCCAGGAATGTTGTGAAGAATCATTTTCACCATATTTGCATATAAATCCCAATAAATGGTGGGAAAACCCCGGAGACGTTCCCGACAGGTTGCTGCTCCAGACCAAGAAAGTGAACCACATGAGTCCAGTTCTGTCTTTACACTGGCTGCCTGTCCCAGTATAAACCCAGTATAAACCCAGTATGAACCCAGTATAAACCCAGTATGAACCCAGTATAAACCCAGTATGAACCCAGTATAAACGCAGTATAAAACCAGTATGAACCCAGTATAAAACCAGTATAAACCCAGTATAAACCCAGTATGAACGCAGTATAAACCCAGTATGAACCCATTATAAATGCAGTATAAAACCAGTATGAACCCAGTATAAACCCAGTATGAACCCAGTATGAACCCATTATAAACGCAGTATAAAACCAGTATGAACCCAGTATAAACCCAGTATGAACCCATTATAAACGCAGTATAAACCCAGTATGAACCCATTATAAACGCAGTATAAAACCAGTATGAACCCAGTATAAAACCAGTATAAACCCAGTATAAACCCAGTATGAACCCAGTATAAACCCAGTATAAAC
>JBAMHX010000022.1:1366145-1378643 GCA_037177515.1 Pseudomugil tenellus
TGAAGCTGAACAGAAACACAAAGCAAACAGGAAACGAGGAAGTCTACAAAACAAAAGTAACAAAATCTATAAACCATTACATAAACGTCAAACTTATGTTAGAGAACTTCTACAACATAATTCTTCCATCCTCCCTGAGGTCATGTGATCATGGCTTGCTGATTGTGTAGCATGCACAAACAGAAACTACACACATAAGCATTTGTAATAGTTGTTCTTTGTCTGAGTCTAAAATCTCCTGTTCAGGAACTGTTTTGAAACTGTTTAGAAACTGTTCAGGAACTGTTTAGAAACTGTTTAGAAACTGTTCAAGGGGGGGGTAGGCATCTGCTAAATCTCTGATGAATTTAGATTAATTAACTTCTGAGTCCAATAAAAAATCCACCAAATATTAAATCCCAACATTTTCTACAAACAGTCTTTGTAAGAAAAGAAGCTGTTGCCTGTAGAAATAAACTAAAACTGAAAGAACTCTATGATCTAACCGTGCAGCATCGTATCCATGGTAATAAGAAATACCCAATGAGGACGGTGTGTACGTACCCGAACAGATGCTTGGGCCATGCGGTCCTGGTTGAGCGTGCGTCGTCTCTCCCAGCGGTGGATGGAATCCTGAACCTCTCTGCTGAGCTGCCGCGTCGCTGACCTCTGCTGGTCAAACGTCTTTATGTGCTCCAGAGCCCCGTAGGTGGTGGTCAGGTAGTAGGAACCTGCACAGAAGCAAAGCATGGACAGACCAGACAAGCGGATGATCTGCATGTGTTTTAAATACAGAAACAATCATAATCCGCTGCTTTAAACAAATCTCCCTCATTTTAGCTCAAAGTTTTTCCCAGTCTGACCAGTTTAGGATTTAGTTGTGAGTTTGTAAACTAGATTTCCATAACATGCAGTGTGTGTGGGTGTACCTTCTCCCAGAGTTAATGACGGGTCCATCAGCTCCATCATGTACTCAACGTCCAGCTGCAAGGCGGACAGATTGGATCGAGCCAGAACGTACATCATTACAGGCAGGAAGTCATCAACGCCGTGGGCCCGCCCTGCAACACACACATAAAGAAAGCCTTGTTGCAGCGTCGCTGCAGCGTTTCTGCACCCTCAGACACGATGCTGCTCTCACCTGGGCAGCTGACAGACATGGAGTCGTAGATTATCTTGCAGGTCTTCAGCAGCAGCTCGATCTTCCTCTGTGGAGAGTATTCCTGATGGAGGCTGTTCAGCTTAATGCTGATCTTCTCCATGGCAGAGGCCTCTGGGACGGAGGTGGTTACTCCCAAAGCGGTGGTGGTGCTACCCAGAACCACAGACTGACACACACACACCCCATCAGCATCACCGCTGCCTTCATGACCTGCTCGAGTTGACGGAGTCTCACCTGGTTCTGTGCCAGCTGCTTCATGCTGCCGCTGCTGCTGTGCAGTTTCTCCAGACTCTGGTAGATGGGGTCCCTCAGAGGCTTCAGGACGCTTTTACACAGAGCGGCCTCCACGATGCTCTCTGCAAACACAGCAAAGCTCTGATCCACGCCTCCATCAGGGTTTTGTTTCTTTTTGCAGCAGTCCCCATAAAGGCATCATGAGATTACCCAGCTTGTCTTGTGTATACTGATGCTGTGGCTCCAGCATGGCCTGCAGCTCCGTACTCTGCAGGAGGTAACTCTTCAGCTGAGTGATCATCTGTCTGATCTCCTGCAGCAGCTCTGTGGTGGTCGAGTGCTTGGACATGGTCTCCAGCGTGAAGGCTCGGTGCTCTTTTACCTAAAAACAAAGCATGACTCAGCGTTTTGCGCTCGCCTTAAGAGGAACTTTGAGCCACATCTGAGTGACTCACCAGGTTACCGAAGTAGCTCAGAGGGTCCCTGGCCAGCTCTACGATGCGCTTGGTGAGGCGGCGGTCGTGGCTGATGAGCCCGGTCAGCACAGTGGACAGGCGGCTGCGAGCTCGGTTCAACATGATGGTGGTGGGGGTTTGCCGGACGCCGGGTTTGGGGCTGGGGCTCTCTGCAACGCTCCTGGACGGGAAACATAATAACATATTTCTTTCTCCTTATTGGAAAAAAGGCATCAGGAGGTCCAGCTTTCATAGAAAGCTCCTAAACATATCAGATGTATTTCAGTAAATCTATTTAAATTATATCTGTAATTACTTTTACATTTTTACCGATTTAATGACATTTTTCAGGTTAAATATAAAAAAACAAATGAGAAAAATAATCACACATATAACATTTATAGAGGATTTAACTGTTATATAAATAATTTACTGAAAATGTTAGAATACAATAGGTTGTTTATGCCCAGTGGGGGGGTTAGATGGTGGTCCTAAACTGTTTAACAGCTTCCTACAAACCATCAGATTCCTCAGTAAGTCTGGATTATTATTTGCTTCTGTGCTTTATGCACTAATCTCCCCGATAAACATACTTATTTTACGCTGCCTGGCCAAAAAATAAACGTTGCCGTCTGGATTTAAGTCAAGACGGCAACTAAGTCTAAAAAGGTTCAGATTATCAGCATCAAGCAGAGAAAACCCACAGGGAGGTGCAGAAACGACTACAACGGGGTTAAAAACCATCCAAGTGTGCTGAAAAAAACACCCTGGTCTGTTTGGTGGAATCAGATGGAAGAAAAACAGCAGTAGAACTCATGACTGTGTCAGTGGAAGTTTCAACATGAACAATGTGAAGAAACTCAGTTCCAGGGAGCACAGAAGCTCGATTCTGGCGATGGGAGAAGGTCATGTGGTCTGACGAGTCCAGATTAAGCCTTTTCCAGAGTGATGGACGCATCAGAGTAAGAAGTGAGGGAGACATGCTGCCTTAGTGGGACCTGTACAAACCTGGTCTCAGGCTCAGGTGTGGGTCCAGATCTGGGTTCAGGTTTAGCTCATCAGCAGGAGTCATGGGTTTCAGGCAACTTCACACATTCAGAATCTTTAGGATGAGCTGCAGGCCGGATTCTCCCACCATCATCACATCATCTCAGAGAAAAATATAAGCGACAGGATGGCTTCTTCTTCCGGTTTCTAAACGAGGCTTTTGTTCTTCCCTCCCGTCCCTGTGTTCCCTGCACTGTCTGTCTGTGTGTATTTCTCTAGTAATAGCGTCTCTCTGCACGTCGTCCTGATAAAATCATGTTGGATCTGATCAGCTGGACCAACAACAAAAATGACCAAAACTTTTTCACCAGGCGAATGGGGACCCCGCATGTCTGATGGAGACACCCGGCTGGGTACAGGAGGGATGTGTGGTCCACATGGAGAGCCCGGTGTCTTACGATGATGTCTCTGAATGATCATCTTATCGGCTTATGACCACCAGTTTCCCACTGGTTGGTATTTAGTGGATTTCTGGTGAGTTCCAGCTTGGAGCTGCTGTGGACTGGACTGACGCAGACACATGTAACCGTGCTGAACACTTAACTCTTGCTCTGAACAAGCTGGACCGCAAGCTGGATGCCACTGGGCAGACTGGATGCCACTGGGTCCAGGGTGTAACACCAATGGAGAGGTTCTGGCTCGGATACTGGAAATTGACCATCATTAAGTTGTTTTGGATTCTGAGACATAAGCTAACAGACTGAAGGTCGGTAAACAACGGCCCTAAACCCAAACAGAGTGATATTATATAATCTGGCTCCTCTACGGCCTTGAAATGTAAAACCCGCTGAAAGGATTGTTAACAGACGCTCTGACCCGCCTCGCTCATCCTAAATGTCTCCCCATTTCCAGACTCTCTCAGGTGCAACTGCGCCGTAGTTTGGCTGCGACCGCCTGGAGCGAGTTTTCTAGTCTGCATCTGTTGACATACAGCAATAAAGTTTTTTTCTTTTTCTCTCCTCTAATGTTCCTCATGTGGTGTTTCTTCCCCTTTCGGGCTGCATCCTCTGTCATTCTGATCTTGTCTGTTATCTGATGTTATTTGTAATCTTAGATTGGTTTTTACTGAAAGAAAATCGGGTCCAATCCTCCATCAGAGGGCGAACTGTTTGAGGCAGTGTGTACTCCCGCTGCAATGTGCTGCGCCTCCATTTCCTTCTACTCATTTAATGTTTGTCTTGGTTTCTCTGAGAACATAATGCCATATTATTGTGGTATTGAAGATATGATGTGATATTGTACTTATGCTTCTGTAAAGTAGTTTTCATCCTCATAACCACCAAACCAATAGAAGTTTTTTCAGACCCCTAACCAGGTGATGTTATTGTCTAAACGCTTTGTCTCTAAAGCAACCCTGGTCCTGACACAACCATGACGGCCCTTTGTCATCTTAGCCGCAGTACATATCACACTATCACAACTCTTCTACCAGTTTTGATCCAAATACTTTAGTTGTGCTACAAATTACTGGACAAAATACCATCAAACTAACAACTTTGATACCTCTTACCAGTTTTAAGTTTAAAAAACAACAGATTATTACTGATTAATACTCTGGTAATCATCACACATTTCACTTCACTACGATTCACTCCAGGTTCCTTAGACGTCACTGCTTTCTTTATGGTTTAGTTGGCTGGAAAAAAGCTTGTAGACAACAGCATTGCTATATTTTCATTTATAAAGCAAGACTTTGCAAACTTACATTTGTGACCTTCTTTCTGTTTGTGTCCGTACCTATCAGTTACGCTCCTCAAGGTTTTTAATGTTCCCAGAGCTACAACTGAAGTGGAAGCACCGGACGAGACCTGGGCGCTGGGCACAGGCGGACAGCCCAGCGATGAACTGGTGCTGCAGGTTTATTACTGGTAAAGCCCCAATCTGTCGGTTACTCTTCACGCCTCCACATTGTTTTGCAAACTATTGCAAGTTGAAGATGTTGGAGGACGAAAACAGACAGTAGATCATCTGCAAACAGCCGGAGTGCAATCCTGCGTGTTCTCTGACCAAGCTCGGCTTTCACACGATGAGGACATGAGGACACGGTGAGGACATGAGGACACGGTGACGACATGAGGACACGGTGAGGACATTAGGACACGGTGAGGACATGAGGACACGGTGACGACATGAGGACACGGTGAGGACATGAGGACACAGTGAGGACATGAGGACACGGTGAGGACATGAGGACACGGTGACGACACGAGGACACGGTGAGGACATGAGGACACAGTGAGGACATGAGGACACATTTGAGACACAGATCTTACTTCGGACCTACTAGCAAGCCAAACCAGCTGAGCATCTCCTGCATAACCATCCAAACAGAAGCCTTCGCTGGGACGACTAAACCCCTGCAGCTCCTCAGAAACCTCACAAAGGAAAAGTTTATTTGAGGGAATTAACAGATGTGATTATAATTGATGATATAATTGATGTTTGTAAGTTGGATAATTGTTAAATTGGAAGGACAAACCAAAACTATGATGCAAACCAACAGAACTAAACTGGAAACATGTTTTTATCGCTGACATTAAGCAGCTAAAACACACATGAAGAGTTCTGGGATGTACCGGACCTGAAGGGCTCTTGAACATCCACCCTGTTCTACCTTTTCATTTATTGACAGGTAGTTACTGTAAATATCACATTTCTGTCCACATGCAAACTAAAAAACAGCCATTTTACAGTTAAAGATCCAGTTTGAGCCTAAATGGAGAAACAGTATAAACCAACAATGTGTCAGATTCTGGGCTGAAGTTTCATTTGACACCATCTCTTTCAGCCTGCGGAGGATCCTATGCTACATGTCTCCTAATCGGACGCCAGTGCTGTGCAGTGAAGCCGTTTATGTGGCTCCTGTATTCTCCATACTTAGCTTTTAATGACACCTTTTCTCTCTGAAAAAGAAGAACTTACCTGCATTGCTGAGTTTAATCTTCCTCTTTCATAATCGGATAGATCTGTGACTCGGTTTAATAGTGAGGCTGTTAACAGCACGTCACTTCTTATAAATGATGATTTTCTTCCTATCTTCATCGCTACGTCATCCTGGGGTCAGAGGTGGTGAACCACGAGGTTCTATTCTGGACCTTCTGCTTCCTCTTAACACAGCTCGTGTTATGCATCCACTTGGTTTTTAGACTTTAAACTTGAATCATTTCTCTGCATGAACACTTGGATTGCAGGGTTTTGTCCCCAAAACGCCGTTTCAGCCCACGCTGAGCGACATGAAGCATCTCCTCTTCTGTGAACATCTGTGAAGTGAGGAGACCAGTTGCTGTTGTCCCATTCTGGTCTGATGCAGGACGTCCATGCGTCCCACACTGCGTCTCAGAGCATGTAAATGAGCTTTGGTCCAGAGAAGACGGCGTGTTTCTGCATCATGATGCAGCTTTAACCTGCAGGTGTGGCTTTCACACGCTTTACTGGAACCTTCCTGAGTCCATATACTGGTTTCCAGCAGAGAATCATGTCTGTGGTTAATCATCAACATCCCGTTTGACCTTTGACCTTATCCCAAGCACACAGATTCCTTCTGATTTTCCGAATGTTTGGATACATTTTGTAGGTGAAACTGACCATTTTCACCTCGGAGAGACTCTGCTTCCTTGAGGTGCTCTGTTTCTATTCAATAATGATTCCTGACCTGTTGATAATGAACCTGATCACCTGCTGTACGTTCCTCCAGATGTTCGGTTTTCCAGCCTTTTATCGCTTCGTTCCTGCCATCACAATTAAAAGTAACAAAAAGTCTGTTTTAAAAGGTTTGATGTGTTTTTCATTTTCTAACATGAAATCCGGATATTCACAGTTTCTATCGCACATAAGTGTTTTTATCTATTTTTTTCCTGTTGAACTCTCTGATGGTGTGAAAGCAGCAGCTGGTTGTGATAAGAAACGTGGCATGATGTAACCAGCGCGGTGTGAGGAGACGCGTTTCCTGCTGAGGCTGCAGAGTTCGAGCTGATGAACCAGCGTGTCAGAGTTCAGCAGTTCAGCCTGGTCCAGGATGTGCATGGTTGATTTGTCTTCTCAGCCTATTTTCTCTCACTTTACACCAGTTAGTTAACGTTTTAATAATAAAGGCTGGCAGTGAGCATTTGGCAAAGAGTAAAAATATCAGTTTTTACAGACCAAACTGGAAACATAAACATGGAAATATGAGGAGTCTTGAGCCGAACGCTAACGCTGGTTTTTCTAATTCTTCCTCACAAAGATGCAGCTCAGCATTCAGATCTTTACTTTTTCAGACATGTTATCAAACCAAAGTGGTCTCTGCAGACTGTGGCTCCAACATACTTTCCTTCATGCAGCTAAGAAGCCCCACGCTAAAATCACACTTAATTTTCTGCTTTAAAAGCCAGATTCTCACCATAAATCTTCCCCTGACTATGTGCCGAAATGCCCTTGGGCAAGATGCTGAAATCTAAGGTGCCCCCCGATGGGCACATCGGGGTGTGAGTGTGTGAATGTGTACTATGTAGTGTAAAGTGCCTTGAATGGTCCACATGACTGGAAAAGTGCTGTATAAGTACCATTTACCATAAATACTGTATTCTGTCTGAGTTCTGTTGATAACACAGAGTTAAATGAACAACAGAGACGTTATTAATGTTCAAGGCCTTTGAACCCCCCCCCGTGCTCTTTAGAGTCCCCATCAGGAGCTGCTCTACATGCCATGATGTGCTGGGGAGGAAGAAGAGCAGATACAGACAGGAAGAAGAGATGGACGTGGCCTGAGCTGGACATCTGACACATCCGAAGGATGTTAGCTTAGCTAGCTGTTGGATGTTAGCTTAGCTAGCATCTGACACAGATATCTCCACCTACCATCATGCTGTGGTGGTGATGACCGGCTCCTGCTACACCTCTGTAGATGCAGGAGCTTCGTTAGCTCATTGGTGGCCATCAGACTGCAGAACAGAACCAGAAAAAAGTCCCCCCCCCAACCATCCACCTGTTGGTGTGCCGTACATGCTAACATACATATTTTTAACACAAGTGCTTCTTTTTGTGTTAACATCCTGTTTTTTCTCATCATGTGATGTGAGGGACAGACAGACAGGTTAAAGGACATCAGGACACCCCCGCGTCTCAGTTTCCTCGCCTTGCTGAGGAAGTGAGGATGAGTTAGCGTGATGAAGAGCACCTCACACCTACCTGTTTTGCTCCTGATGCGGCTCTCCTTCCTCCTCTGTGCTGCTGGTGGAGCAGGAGTCATGGTCGGCCCCCAGAGCAGCGCCCCCCTGGGGTGAGTACAGGGACACATCTGGGCGTCGAGCTGCCGACGGGGGCAGCATTTTCCTCACAGCGCTCTGATTGGTTAATCCTCCTCCAGGTGAATCTGTGCCACCTGGTCTGGTCCGGGGTGGGGGAACTGGACGGCATGGTTTCTTTACTGGTGGACACTGGGAGCTGGCTTTGTCCTCCTCCTCTCCATCTTTGCTTCCCCCCTCCTCTTTGTCTGGGCTCCTCATCAGCTCCTCATCCTCCCCCAGCAGACCTGCTCTACTTCGCTCTCCTCCACCTTCGCTCTCGCTCTTTTTGGCAGGATCGTGTCCCTTCTCTCTCTCCGTCCCCTCCGCTATATCTCCGTCTGTGTTTTTCCTGGAGGAGGTGCGTCGCAGTGGAGCAGGAGGCAGAGGAGGAGCAGATCGACCCTGCAGGGGGACGGGAGGCCTCGACGGAGGAGGTGATGTTGACGTGGACTTCTTGTCCCCCTTCTCCCCCATTCCTCGCTTTTCTTCCTCTTTTTTCTCAGCTTCTGGAGTTTTATTAGTTAGTGTTTGAGGTGAGGGGGGAGAGGAGAAGAGGAGGCCCATCCCGGACCCTGAGCCCAGGCTGGGGGGTCGGGGCGGGGGGCGCTTGTATTTGATGTCTTGGCTGCTTGTAGGTAGAGCTTTGACCTGAAGGCTGATAGTTTCCGAAACTTCTCCGTTCTGCAGAGAGGAGGTGAGGTCACTGATGGGGGAGTCGGGTTTGGAGGTAGGGGCGGGGTTCGGGTCTTCCACTGTCACTGGGTTGACGTACAGGTACATACTGGGAAGAGTGGGGTTGTTCTGATTCTTTGTCCTCTGGTTCAAATGAGATGTCCAGAAATCTGCAACAAAACAAGGTTTAATGAAGATTCAGGCGTTTTTACGGCTGTTTGGATCAAATTTCAGACTTTACTTTCACTAAACGGGACAGAACAAGCTGTTCTAACGCTTACTGGAAGAGATCGTGCTGAAAAAATGGCATCTGCCAGCAACGAGCAGGAACAAATGTCACGTCGGCTGTTTTGTTTTTACTGCACGTAAAGTTTCAGAGTCTGGAAACATCGTTTGGAAAATATGCTCCGTCAGAGCGGGACGTTTGGTTTTGCTCTGCAGGAATCCTGGTGCCTGAAGGCATCGCTGGTCGCAAAGTAACACCTAAAAATAGACACGCCTCCTGTGGGTGCAGATCTGCTGGATCTGTGGCGGCTGATAACATCACGCTGCATCACGCTCATGACAACAGAATAAGATGCTCTGAGTTCTTATTTAGTATTAAATATTCTTCACTTTATTTCACATTTCTTTTATCAGCTTAAACTTATCTTCATATATTAATAAAACACTTAAAAAGAAGTTGCATCGATTTTATTATGATGGTGTGTTGATAAGCTACAAACTTGTTCTTAAAACACCACAAAGTGTTTATCTAATACAGCAAAAAAACAATTATCTGGAGTGCGGGTATAACCGGTGAAACTGGTAATAAACGATCCCGGAAGTAGTATTTTTTTCATCCATGTGTTTTTGTAGTTTTATTGTTTTAAAAAGAAGAGTGCAGCTTAGCAAATGACGAACCCCCCCGCTCCGACGCGCCACGATGGAGACTCCACCCTCCCCTACCTGAAAACGTTAGCGCGCCATCTCCTCCAGGAAGTGTGCATGTTGCTGCTGGCGCGCTCTCGTTAACAGACACACATGTAACGGTACACTGACTACACACAGCGCCTCTCTGGCGGCTCAGTGCAGCGAGGAGCAGCCTGGAGAAATGCAGACTTTTACAGATCCGAGTAGAGACCTCACAGCAAGAAATGGATGTTATGGCAAAACTATAGTTTGGTGCATAATATTATCATGGATGTGCAGGATAGACTGTGAGGCGGTAAATATAGCAAAATACTGAACCTTTAATGTAATAAAATCCAATATTGCTGCTGAATAAATTTTGTGGATTTATTTGCTAAAAAGTCACAGTGTGAACCCCATGTGAATGTTGTGGGAAGCAATTTTTATGGAAGACATTCATTTCAAGGAATCATATTTTTCCTTCAGAAACCGCATGTCTGTGAGGAAAAAGGAATTTTTAACCACTTTTTTCATTTAAAACCTTAGAATAAGAAGCAAAGCTGTGAAACGAGAGACATTTTGGACTTAACAAAAAAGGACAGAAAAGCAACAGCTTTATAACAAAATTTAAAAAACTGAAAAAATAAAGAATTAGTTCATTAGTTGACATAATCACAACTGCATGTTCAATTGTGCAGTAAAGATGGAGACTTATTTACCTGGACCCATCACTGAGATGACATCAAGCTCCTCTTTCTTGGTTGCCATGGTGATGGCCTGGGGCAACTTCAGCGGGATGGTGAGAATATCTCTGAAACAGCATTAATGTAAGCTTTTATACCACACGACTGCACTCTGACCTGTACTTATAGAACAGATAAGCTGACGGTGTACAGGTAAAAAGAACAAGACATTTCTGTGTGTGTGAGTGTGTTACCTGCTGGCGCAGTAAAAGGAGATCAGTTTGATGATGTCATCAAAAAGCAGAGAGGACCCCTCGAGGTGAAGGACTGAGGACAGAAAGCAGATAGAGTAAATCTCGGCCCATGTGAGAAGAGGAAACTGCTATTGTGTGTAAATACGCACACATGTTGTGTTGCTGGATGTTCATATTGCATACGAGCGGCGCTCCCTCCTCATCAGGCTGTCGGACTGAAATCATCCAAGGTTTTTCTTCTGCACCGTGAACCAGGAACGTCTGCAAATGTCAACACGAACGTTCTCATCATGATGTGGTTGCAATGTTCTCATCATGATTTGGTGGAACGTTCTTATCATGATGTGGTAAAACGTTTTCGTCATGGATATGGTTGATGTTTTGATCATGATTTGTTGGAACATTCTTATGATGTGGTGGAACATTCTCATAATGATGTGTTGCAATGTTCTCATCATCATGTGGTGGAACGATCTCATCCTGATTTGGTGGAACATTCTCATCATGATGGGGTGAAACGTTCTCATCATGATGTGGTGGAACGTTCTCATCATGATTTGGTGGAATATTCTTATCATGATGTGGTAGAACGTTCTTATCATGGATATGGTTGAATGTTCTCATCATGATTTGGTGGAACGTTCTTATGATGATGAGGTAAAACGTTTTCATCATGGATATGGTTGATGTTTTGATCATGATTTGTTGGAACATTCTTATGGATGTGGTGGAACGTTCTCATAATGATGTGGTGGAACGTTCTCATCCTGATTTGGTGGAACATTATCATCATGATGTGGTGGAACGTTCTCATCATGATGTGGTGGAACAATCTCATCATGATGTGGTGGAACATTCTCATCATGATGTGTTGAAACGTTCTCATCATGATGTGGTGGAACGTTATCGTAATGATGTGTTGCAATGTTCTCATCATTATGTGGTGGAACGATCTCATCATGATGTGGTGGAGCGTTCTCATCGTCATGTGGTGGAACGATCTCATCATGATGTGGTGGAACGTTCTCATCCTGATTTGGTGGAACATTATCATCATGATGTGGTGGAACATTCTCATCATGATGTGGTGGAACAATCTCATCATGATGTGGTGGAACATTCTCATAATGATGTGTTGAAATGTTCTCATCATGATGTGGTGGAACATTCTCATCATGATGTGGTGAAACGTTCTCATCATGATGTGGTTGAATGTTCTCATCATGATGTGGTGGAACGTTCTCATCATGATGTGGTGGAACGTTCTCATCATGATGTGGTCGAACATTCTCATAATGATGTGTTGAAACGTTCTCATCATGATGTGGTGGAACGTTATCATAATGATGTGTTGCAATGTTCTCATCATCATGTGGTGGAACGATCTCATCATGATGTGGTGGAGCGTTCTCATCATCATGTGGTGGAACGATCTCATCATGATGTGGTGGAACGTTCTCATCCTGATTTGGTGGAACATTATCATCATGATGTGGTGGAACAATCTCATCATGATGTGGTGGAACAATCTCATCATGATGTGGTGGAACATTCTCATAATGATGTGGTGGACCATTCTCATAATGATGTGTTGAAATGTTCTCATCATGATGTGGTGGAACATTCTCATCATGATGTGGTGAAACGTTCTCATCATGATGTGGTTGAATGTTCTCATCATGATGTGGTGCAACGTTCTCATCATGATGTGGTGCAACGTTCTCATCATGATGTGGTGGAACATTCTCATCATGATGTGTTGAAACGTTCTCATCATGATGTGGTTGAATGTTCTCATCATGATGTGGTGGAACGTTCTCATCATGATGTGGTGGAACGTTCTCATCATGATGTGGT
>JBAMHX010000022.1:1543445-1557284 GCA_037177515.1 Pseudomugil tenellus
TTGGAGGTTTTTAGGTCCAAGTCCATTACTACACCCAGATTTCTGGTCCGGTTGGAGGTTTTTAGGTCCAAGTCCATCACTTTTTTTCTCTTTTGGCTTCAAAAACAATGATTTTATTTTCCTCGATAGCAGTTCATTGTGTGTCTTAGTCCTGAATTAGTCCAGTTTAGTCCATTTGTGTCTGTTTGTTTTTCCAGTGCCTTTGTTTACCATTTGTTTAACTTTGTTTACCATTGTTGTTTACCAATCTTTTGTAAGTTTTATTCCCAGAACTCCTTCCGCTGTTTACTTAAACAATCTTTGGTCATCCATCCACGTTTGTTTCCGTGAGTCCTACCTTTACTTCCTGCCACCTTCAGAGACTGTGCCTCCTGAAAACAAGCCTCTGCAGCTAGAGCCATGTTGTTATGATTATAAAGCTCACAAATAACCCTCAGACATACTCTAACATGATTAATTATGACATCAGCATTAATGATCTGCAGCTGATACAGCACACCCCAGCGATATTAATCATTTCAGCTGAAAATTGACAAATGGCAACATCTACAAATGTGAACTAGATCATATTATTTTGTATTTAAAAAAAGAGTGATTAGGAAAAAGAGCTGAACATGCAACTTAGCAGAATCAGAAATCTTAATCTATTCATTTTGTGTTTGTTATATGTCAGAATGCAGCACAGAGAAATCAGTCACGCCTCCACGAATGAAACATGTGGACATCAGTCCAGCTGTAAATGTTGGAGAAAAAATTATCCTTGAGCCGCTGCACGCTAGTTTTTATCAGCTGTGAGACAAAACTCCCCAGAAAATGATTTAAGTCTTTAATCTGACTCATTTCCACCGAGGCTGCAAAAAAAGCATCTAGAGAGTGTGAAGCGTCATTTCCACCAACCGATGCAGGTTGGGAGGCCGTTGTCCTGCTGGTTTTCAATCTATACCTACTCCAACACAGCTGCCTTACAGTAAATAGATCCAACAGTATATGAACTTCTGCAAAATGACAGTCAGGTGTGTTGGAGCCAGTATACATGGAAAACCTGCAGGAATGTGGCCGCCGAGGACCCGAGCTGGACACTCCTGGTTATTAGGGTTAGCATACCTCCCCATCCCAGACCTGTTGGTGGAATAACTGTTTTAAAATCCTGATTCAGCCCCAGATTCTTCATATTTTACCCCCAGCAGCCTGACGACTTCGTATTGTTGCCTTCATCAACTGTCTTCTATCTTTCTGGAGGTTTTTCTCTATTTTTTGGCCACTTATTGCAGCAAATTCAAACATAAAAAGGCTCCTAATTCAAGACAACTATCCACCTGTCGTGGTCGCGACATTTTCCTTTTACTTAATCTGTGAAAACCAGCAAAGTTCAGACAGAAACAGGATTTTAGCAGCAACATGGTGATTGCCAAACAGTTGGAAACTTCATGCTTGGTGGCAGAAAGAAGATTCAGGACTAAAAACCATCTACAGCTGTTCCTGAAGCTTCTGGTTCAGACTGAGTGAAACATAAGAAAATTGACTTTAAATTTCCAGCAGTGTGAGAAAAAATCAGATTTTCACACGAAGCTTTGAGTCGAGCAGATCTCCAGTTTGAGAACATATCCTGCTAGAAAACCAGTAAACCCATCATAATGAGGCTGGGGTGGCTTTTTAACTGAGATCAATATTTGTGCAAATGCAAAGTACTCATTAAAAAGTCGATCTACTCGGGTTTGCTCGGAGTGAATGCACGTGTTCTGCTGGATCGGAGCTTCTTTCTATCCGACATATGCATAAAGGAAAGCTACGGTCCGGTGACACTGCCAGCACGCAGTCCCTGAGTCGTCGTGACCTGATTGAAGCCCAGCGGTCTGCCCCAGGTCATTCCCTAATACCTTCCTTATTTTAATGAGATTTTTAATTAGCATGTTAATTGCCTAACACAATCAGCAGGGTGACTAGCTTTCTGGCTAGCTGCTGTTGGCATCCAACTGGGCCGTAACACCGAGGCTTTCCACTCTGCTGAACAAACCCTGCTGCGCTGAGCGGCTGCAGCCTCCAGAGGAAATATTGCTTGAAGAAAAGGAAGTAGGAGATTTTCTAAAGACTTTGTGTTGCATTTGTGGTGATGTGAGATTTCTGCATCTGAAAAATAAAGATATTATTCAGAAAAGGTTGCTTACTTTACTTGGAGACGTATAACAGTCCTTTCAGGGACAGAATCATGTCATACATTTGTTTTAAATTAAGCTTGCAAATAATCCAGATTAATGTTTGTTTTGGATATTTAGCAATGCAGCACGGAAAGTAATTACAAAGAAATGGTGAAAACCAGACAAATGAAATAAAATAATACATTCAATTTTTTTAGATGGAAAAAACAAAGACTTAAGGAGATGCAGGAAATGTTCATAAAAGCAAGATGTTCATCTTTTATTGTTGAATGTCGCTTTGTAATCTATAATATTTATTATATCCCAGAACGAGAGTGTCGGGATATAATGGTTTCATCATAAACGCTGCCAGATATCCTTCATGTGAGCGCAATAACGCGAACAGTTTTCACAAGTGGAGTTTATACCTGTTTATGTCCCCAAATTCACAATTGTCGGATTTATGGTTTCCCCACCAGGTGGCGCTTTATGCATGAAAAATCATATTTTTGTCTATATCTCTGAAATTATTTGTCTCATTGACCTCAAATCAAGTGCAAATAAAAGGTCATGACCTCAGGATGCATCCTGTCCTGATGTCATACCGGGCTGGTTCAAAGTTTCATAGCCAGGTGGAGCTTTGTGTCTGGACTCTCCAGCAATGTTGTCCAGCTCGTCCAGATCCTGGCGTTTTCTCAGGTCAGGTAGATATGTAACCCCTCCAGCGTGTCTCGAGTCTTCCTCCCAGAGGGACATAACCTGAGCACTTCAGGGAGACATCCAGGAGGCATCCTAACCAGATGTCCAATCCACCTCATCTGGCTCCTGTGGGTGTGATGGAGCAACGGTTATACTGATGTCCGAGCTTCTCGACCTATCGTTGAGGGCGATCTCCGACACCGTGCAGAGAAAACTCTGCAGCCGCTTGTATCCTCGTTGTCGTTCTTTCGGTCACTCCTCCTAGATTCGCTTTTCAGCTCAGCTTCTTCTTTATTCCACATCCCAGCTGATGCCGCACCGTTCCGCCTGCCAAACTCACGCTCCATCCTTCCCTCCCTTCTTAAACTCCTCCGCTTGGGGCCAGAGTTTACTCCACCCCTGGAGGGGGCACTCCCCCACTTTCAATCTGTAACAAAACGTTTGTGCTTTCAGAGGAAAAATGCACCATATTAAAACTTTATGTTGCAGTCTATTTATCTCATCAAGCAATATTTTATCCCCAGTAAAACAAAAGATATCTGAGACATGTTTAGTATTTTTAATCTTTTCCAGCTTTTAGTTGCTGCCATCAGATTCCCAATCAGCTCATATTTGCCATGAATAATAATAGTTATAACATCAGATATCTCTTCTCCTCACCTGAAGGACTTTCTGCGTCTTTTCGTACAGAGACATCAAGGTGATTTATGACTTGAAGTCGCGAGGTGTTCGACACTCTCTCGGCCTGTCATTGTGCGGTGAAGAAGGAAACTGTTTGTTCGCTGAAAACATTTGCCTGCTGCGTCTCGAAATGAGCTTGATGGCAGTGGAGTTTGTGCACAATGAGCTTAAAGAGGTGAAATCACAGCGGGGGAGTAATACACTGTAAAGTGTATTTATTAGTGGAGCTTCTGGTGTTTTTTTTTTTTTTTATTGAGAAGCTAAAGCAAGCACACACAAACTTATCAGGACTCCATAAATATTGATAACGGTTATTACTGCGGGTAAATTTTGCTTTTAAACCCAGGCTGATGTGTAAAGAATTAGTGTAGGTGTGAAGCCAAAGGAAGAGGCGTGAAATATGTGCAGCACGGGAAGGAAGATGGTAATGTCCAGCAGATAAAAGCCGGGGAAAGTGACCAGACAGACGGAGAGAAACCTATTAGAGTATCTTCCTCTGTCGCATCTCTATAGCAGGAACTCAAGGCTGTTCAGTTATGAGTCTTGCCTTTATAATTTACCTCTGCAGGCATCAGCTTTTTTATGAGCCTGGCCTTCGCTGACAGACGAGACACTGAAAGGCCCTTAATTTAGCTCAGGAATGTTCTTTGGATCATTTTTTCTCATTTGTTGTTCTGTTATGTCATTGTTCTCTTTTCCTCTGCCCCCTCCCTTCTAATCGCCTCTCTCTCTTTCATTCTTCCCTCCCCAGCCAGATCTATTGTATAGAGAACGCCCATGGCCAGCTGGTGCGTGATCTGGACTTCAACCCCAACCGCCAGTACTACCTGGCCAGCTGCGGAGACGACTGCAAGGTCAAGTTCTGGGACGTACGCAATGTCCAGGAGCCCGTAAAGATGTTGGAGGAGCACTCGCACTGGTGGGTGGATGCACGGAGGTGGAGGGTTTGGTAGAGGGGGCATGGAGTCTGGGAATGGATCAGAACCGGCTTGTCCTCCGGTGTCTGAATGGTAGCAGACAGTCGGAGTATCGGCTTTAAAGAAGTGTGATAAAAGTGCTGCTTCAGGGGAGTCGGCGTCTGATCAGTACGGCTTTGAAATCTGAGCTCTTCTGTTAGAGAATGAGAATAATGCTGAAGGTTTTCACTGATACTCGTCTCCACTTCCTGTTGACACGCGGGGGTGTTGGCCGATGTAGACAGGGTTTCAGTAAGAGTGTACAGTGTTTATTTACCCAACTGCAGAGGTGTCTAACCAAAGGTATGGGCTCCAATTGCAGCCTTCTACTTTTATGGACCTTTTCCATTCGTACCTACTCGACTCGATCAGCTTAACTCTACTTGACTCTACTAGTTTTCTATTATAATTCGGACCCTCTGATGTGATAGAGGTGCATAAATTATATCAGTGTTGGTTCTGAAGCTGTCGCCTGGGTCCATATTTATACCAAAACTCCTTGCTGATCACTACTCCAGTCTGTAGTCACGATCTAAGCCCGACTCGCCCCGCATGTTAAACTTCACAGCAGAAACAAACATATTTACATCCTGATACAAAAACATTTTAGCTTTAACAGGTCATTTTTACTTTCATTATAACTGAGTGGAGGGTAATTTTTTTTAGAACTCATCCGCTTGGATTTTAATCCATCTAAATAGTTGTGGGCGTGTCCTTTTGATTGACAGGTATCCAATATGCACGGCAAGAAAGCAAAGTGTAACACAAACTCAGTTTTTAGCATTTAGCTTTAGCCCACCTACCTCAGTTAGCAGATTAACTCCCATTAGATCAAACTTAGCTCAGTTAGCTCATAGCTAAAGGCAACTGGGAGTTTGACAGATATTAATCATCCCCCCCACCCTTTAAGGTCCACGTCTTTCACTATTTTCGTATTTTCCAGGAGCAACGGCACACATGATGCTGTCCAAATGACAACGGTAGGAAACCGCCCAACAAGCGTCACTTTTGTTCTTCAGAAACCTGCTGGGAGGCTCCGCCCATCTTTGTACCATCTCTGGTCCAAACGCAGCATCTCAGTCAGACTGAGCTCTGGACTTTGACTGGATCATGTCAGCACCTTGTTTATTTTGTAGATCTGCTGTTGTTTGCGATCAGCATCCAGCTGCATGAGACAGCTTCAGCTGAGCTTTAATTGTCAGTCAGATGAACATCTGGTTCTAGAATATTTTGGTGTCCAGAGGATTCATGGTCCACAGTAGGTCATTTCCGACTGTTAGAACCTTTTGCCGTTCCTAAAACCCTTTAAGACGTAGACCCTTTTCTTCGGGAGTCTACGGACCTCTGTTCCTATAACCGTTTTAGTTCCTACTCAGAAGCAGGGACTTTTCTGTAGAACTACATCTGATGTAGGTGGCAGCTCCACCCTTTACCAGCATAACATTCATATGTTTACTCATAAAACATAAATACAATCAGCGCATTTTTAATAATAAACTTACACGATGTCGTCTCTTTTTTCTGAGGCGCTGTACTCTTTTCTTTATCCATGAAGTAGAATGCTGCTCGATTCTTTTCCTTCTGGCTCTTTCTGTCTGCATTTCCAGCCTCCATGTAAGCCGCCTGATGTGATCGCCAATAATCCTGTCATCCCGTCTTGCTCTCATTATTTTTCGCAGGTTTTCTGTTGTGTTGGAGCAGCGCTGAGTACACGCCACCACGTAGATGGTTGCGTCACATCAGCCCCTGCCAAGGTCTGATGTGTGAATACAAAGTACACCAGTTCTACTGGGGAACAACAGTTATTAGAACTTTACCGTTATTAGAACTGCGTTCCTATAACTCGGAAGTTGGAAAGCGGCTTTAGTGAATGCAAGTTTTCCAGATCATCTTCATTCCTCCGCCATGCTTCACAGTTAAGCTTGTTGCATTCATTCTGCATTCATAAGAGGAGAGAGCTTCTGAGAGTCACCAGTTGATTTTGGTCTTTTCCTTTCATACTCCACGAGCAGTTTCAGGTAGAGATCAATGGGGGGGATGGGGGGGGTCTGTATTTTTACCTGCAATGACCAGTTGACCCATGTTGGGTTGTAAATGCAGAGATGTCTGTATCACCACCTCTATCAGCTGTTTATTTATCCAGGAAACCCGCATCAGAAAAAGGGTGAAACAAATTTCAAATTTCTGACAAATCACATTAAATTCCCATGAAAGTGAATTCTGGCTGAGCCGTAAGACCCGCCAGTCACATCGACAAAAGTAGAAATGTTCTCTTGGAGTAAAACGCTTTTTATAATTCCAACAGCAGCTTTGCTAACGTTATCAGTTCTACCATGTTCTTCTTAACAAGTTCTTCGTCTTTTGCTAACCGGGCAATCATCAGTTTTAGCATTTAGCATGCTAACTGAGGGCTGGAGAGTCAAACGTCTGGATCTTTTGTCCAGTTTCTTCGAGTCTGGACTTGGGATGAAGTTTGTTTTAAATGTTTTCCATTTAATTATCCTTTTCTCTGTAGAATGATGAACTCCAGGTGGTCTGTAAATGATCAGATTCAGATGCTGAGATCTATTTTAATGTCTTTCCTCCTTGGCATGATGTAAGCACACACTGGTGTTGATTCATTTATTCATGCTGGCTTAATATCTGAAAAAAAGTGTCAGATGCAAAAGTGAAGAATTTAATCACCAGTTTTTCTGTTTCTCCAGAATGACTGGTGGTATAAAACTTTTACCGAGGTTCTTTTGGGGTCACTAACCATGAATTACAACTGATCTATTTCAGTGAATTGTTTAATTAAAACAGACTATTATGTTAAAAGTCTCATTTTTAATATCTTCATGATGCAGAAAAAGCTTGTCTCTCCTCGATAATTCAGGCATATCCAGGAAAGCACTCAGAATGACAATAAACATGTTGATAACTCCTTCGCTGCCCTGATGATTGGTTTCTCATTTCATTAATTGCTTTATCTCTGAGCTAATGAAAAGCCCCGACTACTCCTGATGCAATAAAAAAGTAGTAATACACTCATTATTAATTAAATAGGCGGTTTGTCATGAAGGATTGAGCCTTGCCGGGTCAAACGCGGCTCCAGGTTGTCTTCTGCAAAGCTTCAGGCATCGCTGCGAGCTCAACAGTCCACTGCAGAACAGTGTGTGTTAGTGTGGAAAGCACACACTCTGTGTGAGCTGAATAGATGATCAGTGTGTGTCTGCAAGCCAAACTGGGACCCTACTGCAGCACACCAAGAGATATCTGATACATCACACACACACATGCGCATTGAGCATCCGAGAGCGCACACACTCCACATAGGAACAGACGTTATCTCCAAAAGAGAGACAGCCTTGGCAAACATATCCATAACTGTAGATTGCTGCAGATGGGATGTGTTCTGATAGGAGATAGGTAGTGTGTGTGTGTATGTGTGTGTGTGTGTAATCCGTGTTCTTGCTCCAGTTCTCTTTTTTCTGTGTGGCCACGTGCATTAGTGTGCATTCAAGCATTTCTATAATGCATATTCCCATTTGTGTTTGCTTGTTTGAGCACCTTTCTTCAGTGTTATGCGTGTGTGTGTGGGTGGGTGGGTGTTTCTCTGCATGTGTGTGTTTTGTTGTGCATGCTCATTTTTCAGACCGCAGCCAGGATATGGCCTCAGGGCTGCTGGGGGTATTAGGGACTATTTTTTAGCAGGGAAGCGGATTAGCGTAGCGCAGGAAACGGCGTGGCCGTGGCTGATTTTCTGTCGACAGCCTTGGTTATCCCTCTATCCCTCCCTGTGAGGGAACTGGGACTGCACTCTGAGCCGTGCCCCAGGCTCACAAAGAGAGAGAGCCGGTGTTGCCAATCAGAAAAATAGAAAAAATGGAAGGAATAATGGGGAAGAATTGAAATTGGATTGAAAAAAGGAGCAAAAATCAAGCCAGAATCATGGCGTGTATGATAATGATCATCAGCACGTGTGAATAAAGCTCAAATGTAGACGACAAGCTAGCAAATCCCCATTACTGGCATCTGAATACACACCAAAATAGACATTTCTGAATGCCTGTGTTTTCTGCATGATTTATGTGAGTGGCTGAGTGTGTGACAGAGAGATCCTAATGTCTTTCAGCATGTGTGGTCTGCTCATATTTTATCTTTTTCTGCAGTGCAAAATGTTGATCAATATCTCTTTTTTCTTTGTTTTTGCTTTCAGAATTTCTTGTAATCGTATTAAAAGTGATCCTGAGCAACAGTTCTCCATACTTTGGCAAGGTTTCTTTATCTATATTAGCTCTTTTTTCACTAATTTCCAGTCAGGTAGGAGATTATCCAGGTACAACAAAGGCATAACTAAGAGCTGATGCATCTAATTTAAAGAATGAACCAGTTCTTGCTCCCAGTTTGGGGTTTTTGCTTCTTAGTGAAAAACAAATTAGGACCCTACATGTGTGCAGTTCATACAGAGCTGTACAGACATTTTTGGGGGTGGCAGAGCTTGCTCATAGTGCATGATTCACAATGTCCTTGATTTGTGCATCAAGTCCTGCCCATGTGTGTGAAATCCATCTACAGTAATTTGTAATGATGAAGCTAATGCCAACTGTCCTGCAAAAGCGTCTTTCTGAAATAGATGTTACTAACTCAGGTTTAGGTATAAATATCACGATTTTCTGGGTGGCTGTTTGGATCACTGTCTGCAAATGGCTGGCTGTGATTGGCCTGATACTTTAGCTGATCCACCACTCTTTAATCAAGTGGGAGATGTTCATTCAGGGCAGCGTGACCTTTGCATGTTTTCGGTTTCGACCTTATTGTGCTTTAAACGATAACTGTTACTTGTGAAAAGTTTCTGGGGGAAGTTTTCAAGCCGTGTCAAGCTGTGTATGTATTTGTGGACATAAAAAGGTACATCTGTGTTCTCACATACTAATGCATCCTTTTATGGTGCCATGGTTCTTTGGATCTAACAAACAGCAGTGGCGAGTTCAGGGTTCACCTCCGAGTTCCATCGTCCATTTCAGCTAACTGTAAACACGACGACAGTGAAGATCCTTATTGAGTATTCATTTCTCAGACGTCATTGTTTCTTTTCCTTCTCTTTTTCTTTTGCTGGTCGCATGTGAGCGATACTGTTCAATGATGCCTCCATGGTTTCCAGTGGTTCTACCATGTTTACTATGTCCAGCTCCACATTAATAAGTGCTCTGAAAACTGACCACAATTGTCTCGCAAAGGATGCAAAAGACTAATGGAGAGGAATTTCTGTATGTCAGTTCACAAATTACTTTACCTTAAACAATAATTTCTGGTCTTTAATGTTACCATATCCTTTTCCCCTTTTCCCTAACATGAATGGGGGCTCGTCCGGGATATGTTACCTCAGTCCCATGATTTTTAAGGTTAGTTATCATTGGTTAGTGCTTTGTACTAAATTTTTTTTGCTACCAGTAGGGTTTCTGGAGCCTGTGTATAGCTAAATCTTTCCAAATTACCAACAAATATAGCTTTGGTCTTTTAAAGTTGCCACATCTTATTCCTCAACTGAAGCAGCGTTTTAACACAGGCCTCTTTTTTCTGCTCCTCGTCTTGTTAGTTTCATATTAGATTAAATGACAAAGATTTTACTTATCCCAGTGAGACTGGGGTTTGGATTTGGTTGCCGAGTCATATAGTGCTCTTTGGTACCTGTTGGGTCCTAGTGAGGATGGTTTATTACATGAAGATCTGTGTGATGTGATCTGTGTTAGGAAAGAGTCTTTGATATGCATCTGATTAATTCATGCATGAGTGTAAAATGTTTGCTGAATACCTCATGATGTGTGTTCAAGGGTGTGGAGCGTCCGCTACAACCACAGCCACGACCAGCTGGTGCTGACGGCCAGCAGTGACAGCCGCCTCATCCTGTCCAACATGGTGTCCATTTCCTCTGAGCCTTTCGGTCACTTGGTGGACGATGAAGAGCTCAGCGAGGGGGAAGACAACCACCAGGAGGAGAAGTAAGGAGGGTTGGGTCTGTTCTGTTTGGTGGATGGATAGTTTATTCATGTAAAAACAGAATAATTTACCACCACCGTGGGAATGTTATGGTTTGCGATGATTGTGTTTTTTCTTCCTCTTATTGTCATCTCCAAAAACACTCCTGTGTTTCATTACTCCAAATGTACTTGTTCTTGGGTGTCCACCTTCTCTGCTCTAATATTCATGACAAAAAGACTGGAAAAAATAAAGTATAAATAAATATAAAATATAAGAAAATATAAAAATAAATAAATAAATGCATTAGTAAGTTAAAGAAAAAAATTAATTGATTTATAAAATAAAATAAGAGATTAACATTCTTTATTTGTAAAATAAACACAGGAATTAATTTAAACCAAGTAAACAAAAAACATGCAGAGACAGTGAAGTGATTAAAACAATGTAGAAATACTAAACCAGAACGTTCTGAGCATGCCCAGTAAGCGGAACGTTCTGAGCATGCCCATTGAGTGGAACGTTCTGAGCGTGCGCAGTGAGCGGAACGTTCTGAGCATGCCCAGTGAGCGGAACGTTCTGAGCATGCCCAGTGAGCAGAACGTTCTGAGCATATCCAGTGAGCGGAACGTTCTGAGCATGCCCAGTGAGCGTTCCCAGCGAGCGGAACGTTCTGAGAATACCCACTGAGCGGAACGTTCCGAGCATGCCCAATAAGCATGGTTCCGCTCACTGGTTATGCCCAGTGAGCGGAAAGTTCTGAGCATGCCCAGTCACAACCAAAATGAACCATTTTACCCCAATAACTTACCAAAAACCTTTCCACCCTTTTGTTTTTGTACTTGAGTTTATTTTTCCTTCTCATCAACTAAGACAGAAAGTAGATAAATAAAACTGTTACGTATTAAATCCAATCTCTGCTTTAGGATCTTCTGTTTTGACCTTTACAGCTTTTTTACCTGCGGCTAACACACTGAAGTTGCCTCTTCCTGATTTTCTTTTCCTTTCCTGCCTTGCCGTGATCGCAGTGGGACGACAAAAAAAGCATATTTTAAAACAATACTATTCAGAAGTAAATAAAACAAACATACACTCACCATCCACTTTCTAAGCTCATCAGCCAATCACAAAGCAGCGTTTTGTCATGTAAGCATTAAGGAGTTTATAAAACAAGATGGCTTTATTGTTACTATACACAGCTATAGAATAAAATTCCATTTGCACATCACTGGGGTAATAAAAATGTATAAATGCAAAAAGAAAACACACATTTAGCAGTAAAATAACAATAATGTGAATGGAAAACATCTGAACCATAAAAGTGCAGTTAGTTCCAGATCGCAGTGGGCAATAAGAGCTTCAATAAGCATCTCGGAATAAGGATCAACATGAATAATAGTCAATAGGCATGGATTTAAGAAACACATGAAACAACCTGTAAGAAGCAGCATCCAGGATGAGGAGCGTTGGTGCGAGCGAGGAAGACGAACAGTTTTATAACCCTCTGTAAAGCCTTCCAGGACGTTAGTGTGTTCTCCATTACTGACTCTTAGAACAAGCACGTGGTTGTTCTGAGTCTTTACTGGGTTTCACACACAAACCGTGTCCAGTTTACAGAGACGGTCTGAAGAGAAAATATCCTGTAGATGAGGTCAGAGGAGACTGGTCAGACTGGTTAGAGAGGATAGAAAGGCAACAGGAAGTCCAATCAGCTCTGGTTCCATCCAAGATCTGCAGAACATCATCTCTGAACACACAACACGTCCAACCTGGAAGTTCTCATCTTAGATGTGGTGGAACATTCTAATCATGAATGTCGCTGGAACGTTAATGGAATGTTCTAATAAGGGATGTGGTGGAATGTTAATGGAACATTCTCATCATGGATGTGGTGGAATGTTAATGGAACATTCTCATCATGAATGTGGTGGAATGTTAATGGAACGTTCGCATCAAGGATATGGTGGAAAGTTATTGGAACGTTCTCATGGATGTGGTGGAACGTTAATGGAACGTTCTCATCATGATGTGGTGCAATGTTAATGGAACGTTCTCATCAAGGATGTGGTGGAACAATAATGGAACATTCTCATGGATGTGGTGGAATTATAATGGAACATTCTCATAATGGATGTGGTGGAATGTTAATGGAACATTCTCATCATGATGTGGTGGAATGTTAATGGAACGTTCGCATCAAGGATATGGTGGAAAGTTATTGGAACGTTCTCATGGATGTGGTGGAACGTTAATGGAACGTTCTCATCATGATGTGGTGCAATGTTAATGGAACGTTCGCATCAAGGATATGGTGGAAAGTTAATGGAACGTTCTCATGGATATGGTGGAAAGTTAATGGAACGTTCTCATCATGATGTGGTGGAATGTTAATGGAACATTCTCATCATGGATGTGGTGGAACGTTAATGGAACGTTCTCATCATGATGTGGTGGAATGTTAATGGAACGTTCGCATCAAGGATATGGTGGAAAGTTAATGGAACGTTCTCATGGATGTGGTGGAACGTTAATGGAACGTTCTCATCATGATGTGGTGGAATGTTAATGGAACGTTCGCATCAAGGATATGGTGGAAAGTTAATGGAACGTTCTCATGGATGTGGTGGAACGTTAATGGAACGTTCTCATCATGATGTGGTGGAATGTTAATGGAACATTCTCATCATGGATGTGGTGGAATGTTAATGGAACATTCTCATGGATGTGGTGGAATGTTAATGGAACATTCTCATGGATGTGGTGGAATGTTAATGGAACATTCTCATGGATGTGGTGGAAAGTTAATGGAACATTCTCAAGGATGTGGTGGAAAGTTAATGGAACGTTCTCATCAAGGATGTGGTGGAATATTAATGGAACGTTCTCATGGATGTGGTGGAACGTTAATGGAACGTTCTCATCAAGGATGTGGTGGAACGTTAATGGAACATTCTCATGGATGTGGTGGAAAGTTAATGGAACGTTCGCATTAAGGATGTGGTGGAAAGTTAATGGAACATTCTCATCAAGGATGTGGCGGAACGTTATTGGAACATTCTCATGGATATGGTGGAATGTTAATGGAACGTTCTCATCATGATGTGGTGGAATGTTAATGGAACGTTCGCATCAAGGATATGGTGGAAAGTTAATGGAACGTTCTCATGGATGTGGTGGAAAGTTAATGGAACATTCTCAAGGATGTGGTGGAAAGTTAATGGAACGTTTTCATCAAGGATGTGGTGGAACGTTATTGGAACATTCTCATGGATATGGTGGAATGTTAATGGAACGTTCTCATCATGGATGTGGTGGAACGTTCTCATGGATGTGGTGGAATGTTAATGGAACGATCACATCAAGAATATGGTGGAAAGTTAATGGAACGTTCTCATGGATGTGGTGGAAAG
>JBAMHX010000022.1:1562537-1573246 GCA_037177515.1 Pseudomugil tenellus
ACGTTCCACCACATCATGATGAGAATGTTCCACCACATCATGATGAGAATGTTCCACCACATCATGATGAGAACGTTTCACCTCATCATGATGAGAATGTTCCACCACATCATGATGAGAATGTTCCACCACATCCCAAAGCTGCTCTTTTGAACTGAGATTTGGTGAGTGTGGAGGACAGTGAAGTCATCGTCATGGAGACGACATCATCCATCATAAGATGCTACACTGTTTCTTGTTCTGAGCTGGAACCTGGTGTGTTCTTCTGCTGCTGCAGGTGGTTGTGTGAGAATCCCAGTAAATGCAGGAACCTCGCTAGAAACCGTTCTACTTTCTGATGCTTATGTTCTGTTTGAACTTCATCAAATCGTTTTCGTAGTGCCAACATGCTGCCATTTGATTGGCTGATTACATATTTGTATCGTTGACACCTGGACATGTTAACGAGTCTTTTCATCATGTGTGTGTTGTGTTTTGTGTGTGTATGTGTGTGTGTGTGTGTATGTGTGTGTGTGTGTGTGTGTGTGTGTGTGCGTGTGTGTGTGTGTGTGTGTAATGCAGGATTAAGGAGCCCCTGAAGGACAGCGTGGTGTCCACGTATGAGGAGCATGAGGACAGCGTGTACGCAGCGGAGTGGTCATCAGCGGACCCCTGGCTCTTTGCCTCACTCAGCTACGATGGACGTCTGGTCATCAACAGGGTCCCCCGGGCCCTCAAATACCGCATCCTGCTGTGAAGGTGGGGGCAGGTGACCCCCGTGTGTGTTGGTGTATGTAATTATCCTGTTTCATATGTTCTCTGTAAAAATAAATGATCATCATTAAAGTAAAAATGAGTCTGCATGAATGTTTGAGCTTTTTTTTCAAGCGCAATGATTGTTTTTCTTCACGTTAATATTCTTTATTTTACTTTTCCTGATATATAGTTGTTTTTTTTTTAAATAAACCTTACAGATGTTTTTATCGTAACGAGTGAAACCAGACACACGCAACCTGCCGAAGGTTGTGTGTGTCTGGTTTCACAAAACATGCTGAAGTCATGACATGTTGCATTTTAGTGAATATACTATAAAAAAGCAAAAAAGCACTACAAAATATTTTTGATCAAATATTTTATACTGGTGATAAATCCAGGTGCCGTAAAGTAAAAGTCCTGCCATGTTTTTGGTTTGTAAAGGTAACAGGTTTTTTTTTTAATAACAGGCTTATTTACCTGCAGATTACTACTCTACTACAGAGTTTACTCAATTTATCTGGTTTGGTGATCGATTGAAACAGCTGGGGCAACAATAAATACCAATAAAGGCTCCACGAAGCACTTTACCAAAATAAAAAACAGCAGAATAAAGACACACACACCTACATGCACATGTATTTACACAATACATGTATTTAAACACATTTATTACAATTATAGGTTTTTAAATTGGTATTTTAATTGTATTTTAAATTAAATAAAAATTAAATATGTGTAATAATAATACCCTATCGCTTCTTTCCTGTTAAATTGTCTACTTTGTTGTGAATAGTGTACACCATTGTACAAAAGGGTAGTACAAAATACTGTTTTTTTCTAATTTCACTTGCTTGAAATAAATAAATCGTTTATATTTAGCATTTTCAAAATATTTATATTTTAAAAAGTTTATTTTTTTCGTTTCATTTAATTGGGTCAGTGCATTTTGATAAACTGGCAAAAATTAGTGTAAATACACCAGATTTAGCTAAATGCTAATTTTCATCAAACAGAGAACACAAAACATCACCAAAAATACATTAATATAATACTTGGAGGGCTGGAATCCTGCAGGTTTTCCATGTATGCCTGCTCCGCCACACCTGATTCAAATGAAATGGATCCAACATCTTTTCATGATTTGCACAATGATTCATTCATTCATTCATTCAGCGGTGGAGCCAGATTCCTGTCTGGATTGTTGTTACTCTGTACAGGTTAGTTGTTTTTTAGACAGCAGGCTTTTCTTAACCAACTTTCAGCCTTAACACATTTTGCAAACTGCAGCATCTTTCTTCTGTTTAGACATTATATCCCTGGACACGGAGGTGGCGCTTTATGCATGAAAAATCAGATCTTTGGCTAAATCTCTGTAAATATTTGTCTAATTGACCTCAAATTAAGTGCAAATAAAAGGTCATGACCTGAGGATGCATAGTGACGTCATACTGGGCTGGTTCAAAGTTTCAGCACCAGGTGGAGCTTTGTGACATAAACCATCATCCTGATTGCATGTTGTTGTGTTTCAGAGTGAATCGTTTGTAAAATCACTTCTGTTATTATTTTAAACCAAAAACTGTCACAAAATGGTAAAAATGTTTTTTTATCCGCTGATCATGATTTAATCGTTTTACATATTCACCACCAAACAGCTGGCAGAAAACTCATTTAACTGATTTTTTTATTAAACCAAATAAAACAACATCATCTTTTTTCATTCTCATCATTTCCCTCCTGCATCCCTCGCTCTTCTTCATCACCGTTCCTCCTCCTCCTCTGTTTCTGCACACCGGTCGATACTGACGGTTCAAGCTTCTGTTATGGCAGACAACATTGACAGGCCTTTTAATTGCAACTTGGCTTCATGGATCACACACACACACACACACACACACACACACACACACACAGGGAGGAGGAGCATGAGCACTTCATTAACGATGCCATTCAGGGTCGCGCTGCTGATGCTGAATGCAGGATCTATTTGTCTGATCAGAGCAGCTGCTCGCACACACCGAGTCCTCGCCCGTCCGCCTGCAGTCAGCCACTGCGAGGAGGGATCTGGGTGGAGACACAGCACTGAAAAGGTAATCTGTGAATCTCACCCATCTGGAAACTTGTAATTCAAGTCACAGACACACACGAGGCTTTTATTCCTGTATCGGTTCTTTCCTGTGAGGATGAGTTAAAAGCAGAAGAAGAAGCAGAGATATTTCCATTCCTTCACGCAGAACTTCCAGCAGCTGCTTTGTGACCGATCATCAATCCATCCTCTAATAACAGCCGGTATTTGCATGAGAATCGATGAAGCCGCCTCTTTAGTGTGCCTGAAAGGCTTTTCCAAGACAAATTACATTAACTGTGATGCATTGATTGTCATAGTGGAGATTTGGGTACATTACTGAGGACGGTGTGAATACTCAGTGTGTTCCACTGCAGCATTTGGGCCAAAAAAACACAGAAATTCACCTGGAAAAATCCAGAAAAGCTTGTTTTCTCCAACAGGTTAATCATTTCTTTCAATAACTGCTTCATAAATAACTAAAATGAGTTTAAGAAAAAAACTAATTCAATAATAGATAAATTATAATGTCTGTAAAATATTATTTCTCTGTGGCTGCAATATATTTATTTATTTTATGTCATCTTTACAAAGTAAGAAATAAAAAATAAGACTAAATATGACAGAAGCAAACAAAACCTAAAAATATACGTCAAGTATTCTTTATTGAAATATTTTTTGAAAGAGCCTCAAATAAATTTGTAATATAAATAATAATTATGTTTTTATTTGTACACTATGCAGCAACACAAATTCTGGTTTTGATTCATTTGGGTCCATTTTTATGTAAAACAATAGTACTCAATACTTCTTTTCAGCAGCAGAGCTGCACGTTGCCGTGGCAACGCATATAAATAACACCACTTGTGACACATTCAATACATTTTATTTTATTTTATCTTAAAGCCTCACTAAGTAAAAATAAATGTTTGACGAATCACAGAAAAAAGTAACAACTCAGGCCATCAGAGTAAAAATTAATCACCTGTTTTTGCTGCTCTGACAGATCTCAGACCAGCGGAGAGGATCTGCACTGATGGAGCGCAGACACAACCAAACGGCATTTTTCATTTAGTGGGAAGCTTTGCTTCATTTTATTATGCAGAAATAGTTTTTATTCGTCCATGTGAACTACTTTGTGTTACTGGTTGCATGAAAAGTGTTTTTAAATAAAGTTCAGAATCAGGATGCTGTTTGCTGTTACTGTTCGCACAACAGGAGCATCTCCGTTTCCAGTACAGGGGAATCGCTTAAAGGAAGTTTTCACACAAACAGGAAAAAATAAATAAAAAAGCTCTATGTATAAAATACAAAAAATACGAGTAAAGGTAGAGTTTTAAAGTGTTCAAAATGTAGGTAAAGTAAAAATGTGGATAAAACATTTTAGATTTGAGCTATGCTTAATACAGAAGCTATACCTCATCAGAAAATGATGTTGATGTAAATTCATAATAAGAGATCATTTAAAATGATAATTTAAAAATCTGTCTGAGGCTGAACGTCCACATGATGCCCCACATAGAGCTCATGGCCTTTTTTAGAGCTGTCCGCATGTCCAGAGAGAGAAAAGCAGCTCTCTCAAAATGCATCATAAAGGGTCAATATAGACCACAATGCATTGCACAAGCGGCACCAACATCACAGCAGGTTCACAAAATATTATACACCAATAGTTTTAATCCTATTTTACTGAACAGAATAAAAACAAAGAAAGGATCAAATACAAGAGAAGGAAATACAATATTTTCACTTTTGGATTTGGAAGGACATCTGTGCACTGTGGTTGCTATAGCAACAGCTGGTGATGTGCGACAAGCCGAACTACTGAGATGTAGTGTAGTAAACGCAGACTTAGGCCAGGGATACCCAGCCCCGGTGCTGGAGGTGTTCCATGTATGCCTGCTCCAACGCAGCTGTTAATCAGTCATTATGCTGAAACTTATTGGAGAACATTCCAGCGATCCAACATGGTCACATACAGCTAAATGTTTTTGTTTTAGCTATTATTTAATAACAAATGATAAATACAGATAATAATATCGAATAAATATATTGTTTGAGAGTTTATGTACTTTATTTTTCTTTTAAAGCAGCTTAAAACTTTTGCATGGCTCTCCATTTAGCCCCTCCCCTTCCTACAGGTGCGCGAGAGGAGGGAGACGCTGCTAACATGCTAAAGCTAACAACGGAGTTTTTATTAAACTTTTTCTGAATAAAAGCTGAACTTTCCAGTCGGAGTTGAGGCTTGATACCACCAAGACGCCGTACACATGACCGTTTGGTGAGTTTTCTGTTGGTTTTATCTTGTTTTTGCACATTTATTTCACAAGTTTACAAGCTAGTAAAGCCTGGCGCGCTATCAGTAAAATGCCGTTGTGTCAGTAAGAGTCCAGTAAAACGGCCAACACCAGTATACCTTTAACTGGTTTGCAATGGTCGACTGGTCCAACACCCTGCAATGCTAATGCAAATTTAGTTTACACCTAAAAACATTAGTTTTAGAGGTATTATTGTGAAAATTAACTGTATTTTTAAAGATAAGTTTTGTATTGGTTTGATAACATTGTAAATATTATAAAGGTTTTGTTTGTGCAGATGTATTTATCTATATGTCCATCTGTAAAACAGGAATTTCCTTCTGTTACTTCTAAAACCACCACTGCAGCTTGGAAAGATATTTACCTTTGCCACACAATAAGGCCATGAACTTATTTTCACTTAAATTCCACTTTATTAGTAATAATTAATCATGAAATCGTGTAATTAATTAACGATCAAACTATTTTTGCGTCGTATGAAGTCATCACATAGCAGGAGAGGACGCAGCATGGACAGGGTTAAAAAGCAGAACCAGACACTCGTACTGTCATTAAAATATGATGCAACTAAAGCAGGAGAAACATTGATCAAAAACATTGAATTTAAACCAGTTTTATTATTTTTATTTTAGTGTTTTTCTATAAATCTGATGTATTATATTAAATTATTTTGTTTTAATCTATAAATGTTAAAACAAGCTGTTTAAAGAGTTAATTTCAAAATAAGACAAAGCACATCTGGTTATTTTTGTACGAGATAGGGGTCTGGTCATGACGTAAAACACCACAGAAGGCTTTGTAAGCACTCGGAAAAGTGATTTTTGCATTTAGGGAAACTTACAATAAGTTTCTGGCCCGATTGAGTCATAAAGTTAAATACCTTTCCAAGCTGCAGTGGTGGTTTTAGAAATCCTGTTTTCCAGATGGACAGATCGGTAGACGGATGTATCCAGACCAGTCAACCACAGCAAACCAGTTGGACAGTGCTGTTGGCAAGTCGTTGTAGGAGCGACTGACGCGACGTTTGCCGTTTTTGGATGTCGGCGTCTCTTAAAGAAGCTAAATAAACGACTGTAGTCTGACTAAACGTATGCACGTAAAGTCTGTTTTATTTCGTTTTTCTGTGTAGATTTCATGCCAACATGAAAAACAGACAGCACACAGATCAATGCATTGGGAGTTGGACTGAATCTAAATGAAATTAAGATTTTATTTCCCATTATTTCAACTGACAGGTTAATGTTTTCGTAAAGTGAATCAAACTTCCACATCGACTCAGGCAGCACTTTTCATCCATCGTGTTTTCTACTTGGTAGCATTTTACTTTTTTTTTTTTTTTACAAAAAAACCTCGTAGTATTGCCTCATGCTTAAATAAAAACTTTCTGTTGGGTAAAATAATGAGATTTCTGTCAGCGGTTGCCATGGTGAATCGGGTATTGGCTCCATTGATGATGGTTTCTCGTTGCGCTTCCTAACTGTAGGGGAAGAAACACTCAGAGTTGACTGAACAAACTGAAAGCAGCTGATCTGGAGGTGAAAACTTTCAGAGGAGACTCGGTTTGAACAGGATCCCGGTTTGTGGTGTCAGCGTCTGCACACCGGATCAGTTTAGGAACTATACATCTGTGGAAGCTCATGTCCAATATGTGAACGACATGCAGGACCCGCAAAAACAAAATAACGTGACAGCAGTGAGCTGAACGGAGCCGACTGCTAACCTTATATAGTGTATACAGCAAACTGCTCAAAAAATAAAGGAAACACTAAAGTAACACGTTGTAGATCTGAATGAATGAAATATTTTTATTAAATACTTTGTTCTTTCCATAGTTGAAGGTGCTGAAAACAAAATGACACAAAAATAATCAATGAAAATCTAATGTGTCAACATGAAGGTCTGGATTTGGACTTCAAATGAAAGTGGCGGATCAAGCTTTGATGCAACGTCCTTTAAACGAGTCAAAATGAGGCTCAGTAGTGTGTTTGGCCTCCGCGTGCCTGTATGACCTCCTACTACACCTCCTGATGAGGAGGATGTTCTCCTGAAGGATCTCCTCTTAAACCTGGACTAAAGCATCCACCAAATCCTGGACAGTCTGTGGTGCAACGTGACGGATGGAGCGGGACATGATGTCCCAGATGTGCTCAGTTGGATTCAGGTCTGCACGTCGGTCTTTTTATATCCACACTCATGCGACAGAAGTTTCTCATCTCGTAGAGCATCACCCTGCTCTGAAACACGGCTCGTCTTTCTCTGCGTTTATTAAATGATGTACTGCATTCCCTTTCACGCTGTAATACGTGTCACGATGCAGGCAAGGAGAAGGCAGGAAGGCGGCTGGAACTGGATTTATTCACAGAATTACCAAAAGAACGACACAAGAACTCCCCACAAATGAACCAGCAAGGGGGAAAGAAAACCAAGGGTATAAATACACTAAACAGAACAAGACACAGGTGAAAACAATGCACAAAATCAACCCAGGTGAACTAATTAACAAGATATAAAGCGAAAATAGAAACAGGGCAAAACAGGAACAACTACAAAATAAGAGGAAACTAAAACCCTAACAGTACAACGCTTCTGGACATGAATTACGCAGTGAATCACCGTACCATGGTGTAAACGATAGAGCCTCATATGAATATGATACATCGTCTTATTGCCCAAATCTGTGTGTGATGCAGTCACGAGCTGAAAATAAATACACATCAAACTCTGCAGCTACGTCTCTTCTAAGAGATGCCATGTAGAGTTTTACAGATATGTTTGTTTATTCGGCACAACTCGGAATAAATCCCGTAGCTGTGACATCATCAAACTGTGTCAATTATTTTAGTGTCTGCAAAGCGGGAAATCTATCTTATCTGAAATTATTTTCTTCTTTTTTTCTTATGGCGATCAAAATGAATTATCTGTTGGTATCGGAAATTAAGAGACTGTAAAAATAGTATATATTATATCGTTAAAAAAACCTCAGTATCGAAATAAGAGAAACAACTTGAACCCGACGTTTACAGACTATAAGGTTAGAAACCAGTTATTAATAAGTGTTTGTTTTACCAAACCTTCTGATTCTCCGTATTATAGATGATAAGAAATGATCATTATAATGCTGTGATGTGACATGTATACGTGCACTTTCTGTCTTCATTTACCCGTTTTAAACAACTCATCCAGTACTTCTTCATAGAAGTGTCTTTTTTATCACAATACTTGATCAAGTCAAAACAACAAACACTAAGAGCTCATCATTCTGAAGCGTCAGAAAAGCTGCGTTATGGCCGATCTTTCACGTGTAACGTGCTCTAAATACTTCTGATGTGCTGGCTGAAAAGAAAAAGAAATGAGACTCTCAAAAATGTCAGAGTCTCACAACTTTCTGATATTTCTGCAGATTTAATCTCAGATGTCATAACTTTGAGCTGAAATGCAAGACGCTACTAAAACATTACATCCTGAATGCACATAATTGTACCTGAGGGTCACCTGAGCGCCGTCTTCAAAGGATGGAGGCGCAATTGGATTCTGCTGCTGTGGAAATGAAATTGTAAACAAAAATTAGATTTCATTTAATTATTTATTCATGTCAGTAAAGCAATATGGAGCCACCTGGGGTGTCTGTGCGAGAGTGGGGGGCTCGGGTCATTATTACCTCTGAGGGTTCGACTCATTTGCATGGAGTGGAATTTCTCCAACTCGTTGAAAGGAAAATTATTCACAAACATGTGCCTGTGTGCACGAGGAGGAGGAGGAGACAAAGAGGAGGAAGAGTGACTGATGGTTGCAGGAGATGATGGTGAATTTAGTAACGGAGAGTTCCAGCATTTCAGTCTGTTTTCCACTGAGCAGGAATGAAGTGGTAATACTGGTTCTCCTCCCAGTTACAGTGTGAACAAGTAGACGTCTAAGAATAAACAAACATTAGAAACGTGCAGGGATTTAGCGCAGAAGCGAAAAGGCCTGGCAGTAAATCTGTTCAACGTTAACCTACTTGCACCCGAGCTGCAACGCGTTCTTTGTTACTCTGAGCTGCGTAGCGGCAGAAGCTCGGATGAAACACGCTCCCATCACGTCTGATGTTAGCTTGCAGCGTGCACGGATAACTGCTTAACACTGACACGCCGCGGAAAAGCTCCTGTGCTGTAAGCTACTTATTTACCATCCTATCGCTTCTGGAGAAGATAAACTGCTTTGGGGAGAGGAGAGCAGAGAATATGAAGCCATCACTGAAATTACAGTGGGGGGGGGGGGGTTGTTCACAAACCAGTGCGGCCGGTTTCGCGGCTCTAATTAAGTTGAATTTCTCTGTGCTGGGATGTTTTCTTCCTTTTTAACCATGTGGTCGTGATAATCTCCACCTTTGTCCTGCTGGCCTGCCAGCTTTTCTTCCAGGGTGAAAGGAGGAGCAGAGTGGATGAGGTGCTATCGGGGGTGTCCGACTCCTTTCTCCTTCCTTATTGTGCTTTAATGACCAAACATGCACACGGAGTGGATCCGCTTTATTTATGAGCCTTTGCTGCCACAACGCACACATAATTACCTCTCAAAAGCTGTAATTGTGCTCATTTCTCAGGTCCAACGCAGACCCCCCCACCACCATGCCCTCACACCGTTTTCCACCGAGAGACATCTGATCACCGAGCGGCGTGCAGAGTCTCTCCTCACGCCTTTACCATCAGCGGCATGGTGCCAAAGCTTTGGGAAATATTTACAGTATCTGACTGAAACTTCTGTAAAAATGGAGCCGGTCCAGTTCCCGGGAGGTTTATTCCTCATCCGGGTCAGAACTTTCTCATCTTACCTTTTCTTCTGCTTTCTGATGATCAACACTGCTTCAGAAATGTGGGTCCGGTTCTGGAAGCATCCACCGTCCATCAGACCCGCTGATTTTCAGTCCAGGTGACACACCGCAGCCGCAACTCCTCGTTTCCATGGAAACCATTTCTGACGAGGCTTCGGCTGATGGATCAGCTGGAGGTCCAGAAGCGTCTCGGGCTCGTCTGTTCATCTGTCCTGACTCTTCTTTTGTCCTGTTTCTGTCGACATGCAGGTGCAGGAATCACCTGTTTTCTGTCGGATCTTTTCAGTTTAAGCCAAAGAAATGGGATCGGGTGGAAGGACGGAGGCGTTGGGAAGGAAATCCTTCTCCAACAGAGGACTTCCGGTATCTCAGGTGTTGTTTGTGAATGTGGGAGGGAGGTTGGCGGATGAATTGGGGCAGCATGAAGGTGTTGAACCAAAAGATGAGGCTCTACGTTTAGCTTTCGGTCTTCCCGCAGGCTGCAGGTACTGACAGAAGGATCCTGGGAATACGGGGCTGAAATGATCTCCTCCCCCGTCACCATGTTTGCTGTTGTCCTGAAACTCGGAGGCGAAACTCTGAACTCTGCCAGACGCGCTCGCAGACATCTACCCCAAGATGACCAACGTTGGTCTCATTGACTGTATAAATACAGGACAGCTCGTACGTCACGTGACCCAAACGTTTCAGAAGAGCGGGTTTGAAGCCAGTAGGCGGGTCCTACCGTCGCCATCTTGGTGTTTCGTCATTATCGAAAAATCCCAAAATGGATGAAAAGGTAGAGCTG
>JBAMHX010000022.1:1707720-1721023 GCA_037177515.1 Pseudomugil tenellus
CCCCCCCCCCCCCCCCCCCCCCCCCCCCCCCCCCCCCCCCCCCCCCCCCCCCCCCCCCCCCCCCCCCCCCCCTAATTAACAAAAAGCCACTGATCAACCTGAGATTTCCGTTTTTAGGGTTGCATCCTGAATCCTCTCCGAATCATCTCATCGCATAACGTGCACCGAACCACCAGCTCATTTAGCTTCTCTCCTTTTAAAGACACACATTTGTGTCCTTATTTGAAATGAATGCCGTGCACATGTTCCACATGGCTCGCTATCATCCGCGCCCCCCCTCCCCTCATCTCAGCCCAGGGCCCGTGGGAAGATCTGACTCTGGGAGCAGACAGTCTGCAGCCCTGAATAAATGTATAAGAGGGAGAAGGGAGGGCGCATTAGCAGGCAGAGAGAGCAGGGGCGGGAGGGAGAACATAGCGAGCGTTGGAGGACATACATGCAGAGTGTACAGATAGCGAGGAGGCAAGCGGATCCGAACGGAGAGCATTTTCGCTTCCTCCCGCCTCAAACACATGCTCACACACACACTCTGCTTCAGGGTCTACCAGTCGGCTTTGGCAGTCCTCTCCTCTTTGTTGTTTCTGCGATTGGTTAGTCTCAGCGGCAGCGCGGCGTGCGCCTCCATCGCCGGGGTGGGTGCGTGTGCATGTGGAGTCTGCGAGGCGGCGTGTGAAGGATGCCAGTGGCGGTACCCGGGTAAGTCGGCTTCCTCACTCTTTCTTTTTGTTCTCTCTCTGATCTGCAGTCTCTCCATCTCGCCTGGGATTCTCGCCTCCCTCCCTCTCCGTTGCGCTCTCTCTCTCGGCCAACGTTACGCCGTCTTCCTCCCGACTGCGCTCTCGCCATCCCCGCTCCTCTCTCTCTCCAGGTTGCGCCTCATTGGTGTGTCCTGATTCTCTTCATTCCCATTAGGCCCATTGGTCGTCCGCCTCCCAACCATTATCTCCACTCCTCCACCCCTCTGTCATCCTCTGCCTTTCGCTCTTCCCTCCTTCCCTCATCTCTGAAGTCGTAAAGATGATTTGCATGCAGGAGGAGAGCAGAACTTTGCAGTGAGCTCAGTGGGGGAATTGGGAAAAGCCTGAAAATACGAGGAGGGAAAGTTTAAAGAGACGACCGAAGCTGGAAGGTAACTTGTGCTTTTTGTTCTCCTGCCGAAGTTGTTTGCGATCGATCCTCCTCTTCGCTTGTTGTCATGTTGTCATGTTGTGTGATGGTTAATGTGTTAATAGCTGCTTTTCTCTGCTGTGCTGCGTTTTGTTCCGGTTTTCTGCTGGTTGTCGTAGAAAAGTTTCTTCTGGAAGTTTAGTCCCCGTTGTGTGCGGCTGCACTGCAAGCTGAAAATCTGCTGTTATTTCCAGGCTTTTGTATGAAAAAAAATCCTCAGATAGATTTATTTTCTTTTTTCTGTCTTTTTGTAATTGAAATTCTCTGCGGGAGGCTTTCCGTGTGCTGTCACTCTGTCATCTGGGAGGCAATCATCCATAAAAACCCATTAAAAACAGTAGAAACGGAGACAAAGAAGAAGCAGGAGAAAGTAAAGTAAACTTTGGCTCACCAGCGCCTTTGCTCTTCACTTTGTCCTACAAGCAGCGTTTTTCTGGGTTTGTGCATGTGACAAAACAAACGATGCAGATGTTGTTTTGTGTGTGTCTTTTGTGCGTTCTGGTGGGTGGCATTGACTGTCGGGCTGAAGCACTGCAACATGCTTCATTCTGTCAAAGCAAAGCTTTTCTGAACCGCTCTCCATCAGAACCGACATTTCTCATGTCGGTGTTCGGACACACCTGGGATGCCGTTTAGCTCATGCGTGCGCGAACTTGCTGCCCAGGAGAAGTCTTCACGTTTAGCCTGTTTGCAGCCTTCCTGTCCTCTGCCGCTTATTTGAGTGGTTGTTTCATGTGGAGGACGTGTTGAGGCGATTTAGACGAGCTGCTTGGCGTGAGGCGAAGCCTGTTCTCTGGGATGTTCCTTAAGCTGCGGGAGGAAGGAGATGTCTTGCCTGTCAGCAGTGTTGCTCTGCTTTGTGTGTGCGTGCGCGCCACGCCGCCGCTTGACGTGCTTTGCTGAGCGAGCCGAGAGACGGCTGAATGTGATTAAATTATAGAGGGAAAGCACTACCTGGGTCTTACTGAGACCCACATCACGGGAAGCTCCCCCCTCACGCCTCCATCGTTCCTCTCCTCGCTCTCACCAGGGAACGAGAGCGAAAGGACCCAGCCCCTCTTAATCACAACAGTCTAGTCAGAGCTGGAGGCGGGAGGAAATGGTGATGGGATGGCTGAATATGGACTGTTAGGTCAGAAGATGCACCGCTTTACTGTAACATGTGGCGGCTGCTTCCTCCATCTGTTACTGCAGTATTACTCTACAACTGAAACACTCAATCATAACGCGATCAAAAACACTGCGTTTAAATCGGCGTCGCTTGAAGATGTAGAGTTTAAAAAACGCTGCGTTTAAATCGGCGTCGCTTGAAGATGCAGAGTTTAAAAAACGCTGCGTTTGAATCGGTGTCACTTGAAGATGTAGAGTTTAAAAAACGCTGCGTTTAAATCGGCGTCGCTTGAAGATGTAGAGTTTAAAAAACGCTGCGTTTAAATCGGCGTCGCTTGAAGATGCAGAGTTTAAAAAACGCTGCGTTTGAATCGGTGTCACTTGAAGATGCAGAGTTTAAAAAACGCTGCGTTTGAATCGGTGTCACTTGAAGATGTAGAGTTTAAAAAACGCTGCATTTAAATCAGCGTCGCTTGAAGATGCAGAGTTTAAATCGGCGTCGCTTGAAGATGCAAAATTTAAAAAAACGCTGCGTTTAAATCGGCGTCGCTTGAAGATGCAGAGTCAGCAAACGGCGTGTGAGGAGCAACCATGTGCGACCGTGTTCAGCGGCTGGGCCTCACAAAAACATTTCATGCTAGGTTGTCTAAACCGTCCAAATTAAAGCTGCACAATGTATTTATAAAATATCGTTATGGCAACATGGATGTTGCCGGTGACGCCGTTGGATCGAGTCTCACGTTTTGAAATATATGTTTATTATGTCCTAATATGATGCAGCTGTAACCCAACTAGTCGTTAATAAAGCATTAACGTAGTGTTTGTAAGCATATTTACTGTGAATATGTGCATGTTCACATTGTTTTTGCTTTTCCTTTTGTTAATAAGAAAAATATGAAATAAAAATTATCTTCACGAGGCTTTTCTCAAAGATAAATGTAAACACAAAACAATATTTATATATTTTTACCTCGTTATTACAAAAGCTGCCAAACTAAGTGGACCAACAAGGAGCTGAAGATGATTTAATCTAGAATAAGATGCTTAAAGACAGTAGAAACTCAGAATAAGCTCCAAGTCGTGCTACTTTTAGCTCCACATCTCAGCAGTACAGAGCAGAAGACCCCGAATCCCTGCAGAGACGCTAAGAAGGCTTATTGGCTGCATCTAATGTAGCCTGTCCTGGGTTTCAGGTCACAGCGCGCCACCTTTCCCGACGATAACCGGCATCAGTTGGATTTAACATACAGCTATCTCTCATATTCATTTTAGTTTTCCTCAACTCATCCTGCACACGCACGGTGAAGACGTGGCTTTGTCGAGAAACCAACGGATCAATGTGATCCTCCAATCAGTCTCAGTGACATGGTCCGGCTGGGCTGCAGAGAGGAATGATCTATTTGAGCAGACACATTGTCAATACCGACATCTACTCAGTGCAAGATGTAGCTGCTCCCGTGTCCTTCACACATGCATTCCTGCTGCGCCTACAGCTCCATGCCATTAATTATGGTATAGCCATCAGTCAGAGAGAATTCTGGAGGCTTTCTGCGCTTTTTCACATCTTTAATTCTGTGCTTCTGCCTGAAACGAGCTGAAGCTGCTAACAAAAAGAAAACAATGCAAAGGCTCCATCATGGAAACAGAGATAAAATAGTGTCAGACTTCTCAAAGTGTCATTAATGCGCATGACAAGCTGAGTGAAGCCCCTGTGAAACACAGAGAATACAGATCATTGTGGGTATTCCTCCAGAGACAACGCTGCTGCCTTCCATCACACACACACGTATATATTGGTGCTTTTCCTCGGGGAAAACGTGATCCATCTCCTGGCGAGCAGGCCAATTAAAAACCAATCAGGCTGCTTGGAGTGTGCTGGTAATGGGAAAGCCAAGGCAGTGGAGGAAGTGGGGCTGATTAATGGACATTTTCACCTTGTGGCATAACAGCCTCCCACAGGCATCCATCACCGCAGGGGACCGCGCTGCCGGCACACCTATCCCGGACCGTCTGACATGTCGTAGAAGTTGCAAATGTCTGAGAGTACGATGATGAGCATAAAGTGCCCGTTTTACATTAACCTGCTTGATGTGCAGGCCATTCAGATTATGTGATGAATGGCAGCTTTCTGATTAACACCCGGCCGCGCTGCTCCGCATCCTTTCGCGCTCAGACGCCGCCGCAGACCTTGTTTGGGTAAAAGTTTCCCTCAGGATGCAAACAGACTTTTGCCAACAGCGTCGAGATGCCTGCAAACTGTTTGTGTCTTTCCCTCCGGTGCCATTGTGAGGCATTGAAAAGAAAAGCATTAAACGTGTGAGCGAGGTTCGTTCCATTTCAGGAGCTGCTGTGACCTACTTCACACAGCCTGGCAGCTAGCTGTAAATAAAGATTTTCATAACCTGGTTTGGCCTTCTCCCATTAGCGGCACAACTGTGCCGTGAAGGAAATTACAAAGAGCTCAGGAGGAGCCGCTCGGAGTTCTGCTGTGAAATCACTGCAGTCCGCTTATGCTGCCATATCATTACATCTACTTTTACTGTTTAGCAGTAAAATACATGAAACTAATGATTATACTGGTTTATAATTGTCTTTGGTTAATGAAAACAAACCACCAGCTCCGATAAGTAAAGATTCACACATACGACTCATCGACATCCCATATTTTATCTGTATCATAACCTCGTCTCTCATTTCAATCAAGAAATCAGATCATTTATATGATTTTAAGCACAATCTGGTAGTAAATTGTTCCTACGGTTACCACGGTAATATTTTAGCATTGTTTACGTCTTTTAGCTGCTGTTTGCTAACCAGCTGGAAATAAAACAACAGAACACTGTTTCTATACTGTAATTAATTAAAAGTTATATTTTCTAAAATTTTGACAAAGCCCAACTGCAATTTGCAGGCGATTCCATCTAATGTTTAATACTTAAGTCATGTGCGAGATTTTAGAAAACTGACTGTTTTCAGCGCATAGCTGGACAGCGTAGTTTCAGGGTTTTGTCTTTTCTCTTCTAGTTCCTTTAGAAGAAAACTGCATTTTGCTGGTCTTTGCAATCACAAATAGATTAAATTATCTGTAATTATCTGACCTCAACTTACGGAAAATTCTTCTAACACGTCTGAAAAGCTTCCTCACCACACCGTGAAAACTTTATGGTGATGTTTGAACAGTTTTGCGAGATGTAGCTGTTTTCATTACCAGTTTTTTATTGCGATATTAGGGGTAACATTGTCTTGCAGGTCTTCCTGGATACAAGCTGTAATGTATATTAATTTGCCTTTTCTGTCCCTGTAACCCCAGCGAGTCGAGGCAGATGGCTGCCTTACCTGAACCGGGTTCTGCTGGAGGTTTTGCCTCCCTGTTAAAAGGGAGTTTTCCCTCCTACTGTCGCCCCATGCAGCTCAGGATGGGAGATTGCATCAAATCTTGATCAACTTCAAAATTTGATACAATCTAGCTGGTTCCCTATGTAAGGATATTTCTTTTTAACTGGCTGATCTCTGTGAAGCGCCTTGTCGTGAAATGGCGCTATACAAATAAAGTTGAATTGAATTGAACATAAACACAGCTAGCAAGAATGCTAATGGGAAAATAAAAATAAAAAACTTCAGAAATTTTGGTGAGGAAGTCTTTTAAGGAAATAAAGAAAAAAATGGTAAAATTCAAACATTATTATGAAGATTTGTTTTAGAGCAAAATATCAAATGTCAATCAAAAGGACACACCCATAATTATATCAAAGTTAATTATGAAATTATGAACAACTTCAGAATAATAATAGAGTTTCTATAATATTTTGACTCAGTTATTCGTTTTTATGTATTTAATCATAATAATTGAATCTCAGGCATGTGGAAAACACATTACGGTTGAAGAAGACTCACCTCGTAATGCAGACTCATGTCAGATCTGTTGAGTGAAGCTTTTCTTCTCCTTTGTAAATGTTTTACATTCAATCATAAAAAATGCAACCTGAGTAAAAATAATTGAAAAAACTTTATTAATGTCGAAATGAAATGAGAAAGTAGTTATTTTTACCTGATATGTGCCGAAAATATCTTGTATCATCCTCATTGACCACATTGATCCTCTGGATCTGATTGGACCATCCAGCAGACCAGTTTTAACCCCTTGTTGTATGTTTGACCCCCTGCTGATCGGAGGGGAATTGCTGTTTCTGACCAGTCATGGACAGAGCAGACTGGTGTGTAACCATCACATCATTATGGACTGTACAGGGAGCAGCTAACTAGCGAACATCACCAGACATGGCTACATGCTGTTAGCTAACGCCTAGCGCCTCGTGGAGGCTTTGGGTTGTCAAACCCCCATGTTGAGCTGGTCACAGTTACAGATGTTCAGAGGTCGCTGCAGCATCTGTTTCTTGATTTTCTATCCTACAGATTGACAGACTCACAAATGCAACTTTTTCTCTTTTAAATGCACAAATATCTGCATTAAACCTGCGTTTCTTCTGAATGGCATCATTACTGGTGTGGAGTGAGGAAGCATATTTAGGACGCTAAATGTTGCCTTCCTTTACCTTTTTCGGGCTTTCTAATGGTCAGACATCAACATTGGTCATCCAGATTGGTCTCATTATGTTCGTACAGGTCCAGGGAATATAATCCAGTAAAATAAGTTGGTCTACAGCACACGTTAGATCCTCAAAGGCACAAAATCTGTAGAAAACATTACGCTCATTTCTATTGGTAATATCCGGCATATGTTATTGTCCACTTTTATTACAGTGCTATGCTAAGCTACATGGAAGTGTTACCATCTGATTGACACCTCGGTTGGCCAGTTAGGAGGGGTTTGGGGTGTACCTGGAGCCTCATTCAGCCAATGAGGGTCAGAAACAGTTGATCAGTTACGCAGAAAATCCAGGCTTGTAAAAACGATTGCAGTGACGTCCCACACGAACAGCCAATAAGCAAAGAGCGATCGCTTCCCACACTTTGAGCTGAGCGTAATCGCCATTGAGTTTCTTCAGAGATCTCGTGTGTAACTTGTGTTTTACAAATGTTTTTTATTTACAAATGTCTCTATGTGTAAACTTTTCACTTCAGTGTTTTCAATGTTCCAAAATCATTTATTTAGTACACAATTTAATTCTACATCAGTTTTGTGAATAAACTGGGGGTCCTACCCATCACCATAGCACAAGTACAAAATAATAACTGACAGCATGGACTAAAACCGTCAATATATGTCCAGAATCTGGGAAGATAACTAAACAGAATAAACAAATAGAGAAAAGTCATGAGAATAAATTCACCATAGTCGCATGATTCATCAGCTGCATAACTGGCCAATCAATAGATTGAGTTTGAAATATTCTTAGTGTGGAAGATTGTTTTACATTTTTGTTTATTTGGTTCCATATTTGCGGCCCCTACTACATATGTAATGGCTAATACTTTTTAATCTTCTGAATTTACCTCCTTAAACCTCCTTATCCTGGTATTTTATTAATGAGATGAAGTGTAGACGTGTAGTGTAGGATGAGTAGTTTATGGACAACATTTTGATAAAGGTTTATATCAGGGAGTTTGAAAATATAGTATCTATGGAAGAGATCGCTGAATAGTCCTCATTGATGTCTGTGGGATGAAGCACTTTTTTCATACGTTTTCAAAACATCTCCGGTTTGGATAAAGCAAATGTCCGTCTATAAAGCGCCTGGACATAAAAACTGGTGTAAAAAAATCATTTTTATAGATATTCTGTATAGTCAACAAGTCATTTTATTGGCACACAGTGTGTTTCAGTCCCCAACTTACCTGCAGCAGCTATAGGCGCCTTTATTTTCCCAAAAAATGTAGGCGAGGATGAAAAAAAAATGTTTTCTGTGTCTTCTAAAGTATATAACTTTTTATTAGTGATAATTACAGTGATTCTGATTGTTGTGGAGGAAACTAAAGAGTGTTACCTTTACAAAGAGCCCAAGCTTGTACTTAGAAACCAGAGGGTTCAATAACAGAACTTTTCTAATTTTGATACGTCATATTACAGGCGAGTTGCTGCTGGTTTAACCGGTTTAACAGCTCTGTATGTGCACAATGCTGTGACTCCAGTTGCCTGGACCAGTTTGAGACCAGTTTACATGCAAAGATTTGTCTGGAAAAGTTGCATTTAGCATAGTTTTAGTTCCGACTAATGTGTTTAGTTTCATGATCCAGTTTTGTTTAAAATGATTCAATATTTCAGTTTTTCTTCTCATTCTGTTTTCTGGTTCTTTTTTAAAGCAGAACCTGGACGTTTTCATTGAATTATAAAAAACATTTAATCCACCTTCGCCTTGTTACAAACCAAAAATATGAAGTTAAACAGATTTTTGTCTTTTCCAGTCGAGTCAGCAGTAAGATCATCTGGCTTTCACCTTTTGTTTCTCTGGAACGCTGATAACCCGAAGCAGTTTTCAGTGATAACAGTAATGATGTCGTCCCAGAAAGTAAAAACACGTCCGAACCGTCTGGGTCAGAGAGACACCGGCGGCCCGCAGAAGGATAGACGTGGAAAGAAAGAGGTGTGATATTGGAAAATGATTACCAAACAGGCATCCATTATTCAACAGGGCAATCGGGGGGGCACAGACTCTTTATTTATGCGAGCGCTGTAAATCAGATTTGTCGGTTTTGATCACTCTGAAATCTCCCGTCACACACGGGCAATATTGGCTGAATATTACTCCGTCTAATGGGTAATTGATGACGGCGTGTGACACAGGTCGCACCGAACTGGCAGGGGGGGGGCGATTCTCAGGACAGGAGGTGATTATTGAATGTATTTCTACATACAGAAGGATTATAAACACCCCCCCCCCCCCCCCCCATCTGCTTTTCAGTCAAACAGCTTTTGTTTTTATTTCAGAAAAAACTAATTTAGTTAAAATTGAAATTGCAGGTTTGAAGCGTGTGTGTATGCAAATGAAGGAATGTGTGTGTGAATGCTGCCGCGTCGGGAGGCAGGAAGACATGATGCGTCTCTGTGAGGGTGGCCTGACCTCTGCCTTCAGCTTCGCTTCACAGGACAGCAGCAAATGAGAGGTGTCATTGCATGACAGCAGCACAGCCCCTCTTTAGGCCTGACGGCTCGTCTCACACACACACACACACACACACACACACATGAACACATGCAACACCAAATGTGCGAGTGGTGGGGGGTGTGTTTGCACACATTCGTGCAAACACACAAGTTGAAGCTCGCAACAGTTTGAACATAAACAGACATAGATGCATAAATATTGACACACACGCCGATCAATAGCTTTGCTTCGGGAACATACAGCTTTTGTTTGGGCAACAATGATTTACGTTCAGGTTTTTGCCTCTTAGTGCTCATGTCTGGCTTTGACTAGCTTAGAAAAGCAAACACACTTGGTTTTGGAGTGCTGGAACGTCCTTTTCCGTTTGGATAAAACGGGTTTGTGTGTCAATCAGTTTGGGAGGGGGGCGGTTATCCGCTGAAACGATTCTTTATGCTTATTTATGGCCGTAAAAATAAGTTAGAGCAACAACTTTACATGATAATGTGCAGAGTTTATGGTGAATAGCTGACAGGTAGTTGACGCGTCATCTGCCGCCTGCTTCGTACAGTAACAGTAATATTTACAGGCCCTGTGATGGACTGCGACCTGTCCGGGTGTACCTGCTAACTGCTGGGATACTTTCCAGCTTCCCAGCAGTCCAGACTGGTACTAATGGGACAGAACATGAATGAAGAATTCACAAAGCCTGCGAGACAAATATGTGTTTTATTTGTTCTGCAGTCACAGGAACCAGTACGGCAACACCGGCTTCCACCCAAAGTGCCGTGTACATGAACATGTGTACATGCGTACATATACACATGTTCATTTGTACATGTTCGCATGTATGAACGCTGCTGGCTTGGCTGTGGAGGATTCTGGAACATTTTGTTCATTTTTATTCGTTACAGCAGGATCAACATTCACCGCCTTGCGCGCCATGAACACTTCTGCAGCGTTGGCCTGCTGATTATACACAATAATAAGTGGTAAAAATACTAAATATATAGTTTTACATGTTGCTAAAGGACTAAATAAAATAAAAAAAACTTTCCTTCCCATTTTCTATATGCAAGGCAGAAATATTCTGCATGAAAGTCTGTAAATCAGTAAATCAGCTTTGAGTATAAAACAAAAGTATTTATTTTTATTTATTTACTTTTTACTGCTTGTATTATTTTAATGACACTAATATTTTATGTTATTTAGTGATTGTAGATGTTTGATGTGCAGCACTTTGGAGATGTTGAGTTAAAATGTGCTTAATAATTATTATAATTTATATTGAAAGTGGGTTGAAAACATTAAAACTGGTGTGAAACAGTAACTTACAGCCAATTTTAATCCACAACTTTCCTCTTTTTTAATGTGAAATAGAGATTTTTTAAAGTAGTACAATGTTGTTCACAGCTTGAACAACGTAAATTAGAGCAAGTTTCTCCTCTTTTTTCATAAGAAATGAAATAATTTGCCTTTTCATACTTAGAGATCCACCTTTGTGCTGTTTAGGGATACATTTTCCAACATCGCTCAAATCCAAGGGTTTGTTTTTCTAGAACTGTCTGCATTTTGAAACAATCCCAGCATTGCAGGAACGCGTCATAAAAAGCTGCTTCTTCAGTCGCATTTCGGCCGTTTGCAGAGCAGGAATGTGGGAAGAGACGAGCTGGATCCCTTTGTGCTTCTCTGGACTTTTCACGATAAGGAGGAAAGGTCAACATGAACTAAACTGGACGTTAAAGGAAACTGGGACGCGTCCTCCTGCCACCTGCAGGCCTCTTCGATCCCCCCCCTGAAAGCGCTGACCTGGCATTCCCGGGTCTCCCGGCGGACTTCCCATCTCTACCTGCCCCCTGTGTCATTTCCTTTATCGTAGCTCGTCTCCCTGCGAGTCGCCTGCATCTCTGTGTCATTCTAACAGGATTTTCCCGTCCTGCTGGATGATTAGCTGGAATATCTCCGTGAAGGAGAAGAGGGGGTGGAAAACAATGCAACGTTCCACTTTTCTTCTTTATCTCAGTTGAGTGGTGAACGAGAGGGACGGATCGCATATTTACAGCCCTCGTCCCCCCCCAGTCCCATGCATAATAAATCAGACCCTCTGTGTCAGCATCGCTCTCCACATGCAGAAAGTCGCCGAGTAGGCCGCGATCTGCTGCAAAATGCAGGAAGAATTTGAAGCTGTGCACTCAGATCCTCGCTTCCTTTCTCTCCTTCCATGTATTCAGGTCACTGCCAGGTCTCTGTTAAAACGCTGCTTTGCTTTGCCTCTCTAAGCTCCAACATCTTGTTCCTTTTACTCAAATCTGTGAATCCCAATGCCCTGAATAAATACTGCTACACGTTGTGCTTCTTTAGTCTCAGCCCTCGCTGCCCTGCCCCATGTATGTGACCTAATTTTCCTGCTCGGCCCAGCGTTTTCCGATGCGAGTCGCTCCAAAATAGCTTGGCTACAGCAGAGTGTGGCAAACTCATTTCCATCTTGCATAACAGAGACCAAACATTCCCCCCCACCCCCGCCACACACTTCCACAGGCAGAATCTCATCTCTGCACCCCATTGTATGAGGAAGATGATGAAATTATCATTCTTACTGATTTTTAACCCACAGTCTGAGCATTACATCTGTTCCATCAGTCTGTTATTGTAAAGTTAATGGAAAATACAGCCTCAGTGTTAAAGAAGAGCGTCTGAATGATTAGAATGACCTCAAGTTTATTTCATTATGGCATCAAAATCTTCCCATTCGGACTCCAGCTTTAGTGTTGACCCCACATAATATCACTGCAAGGCGACATAACAGGAGACTATAAGGCCGAGCAAGCAATCGTCCTGTACCTACTCCCTGTCACTAAGTCGGCTTTGGTTGGAGATAATGAGGAGCAGGGGGTTGAGAGAGGAGTCATTATTTTACCCACGGCTGCAGCGCTTCCTAACGGGGTCTGTAGGGCGCCTTCGCCAAGCTAATGCAGAGAAATGGAAACAGATGGAAGGCATGATTATTTGATCTGCAAAGAGCTCTTGCTGAGCTTTGTAGTAACTGGACTAGAGTGCTCGGGAGCCGGAGTGGGTTGACATGCATGAAAACAGGCTGGGTGTGGATCCCGCTTTTTTAACCAGATTAAAATCCAAATCTCTTTTACAAACAACATCACATAAAAAAATCAGCAATTTATGAGTCTTATAGCTTCTTTTTAGACAATCCGGATAAGATGAGACCAATCCAAGAAGATTAATACCAGTAAAACCAGTAGGTGTCCCTCAGGGATCTCAAAGAGGGACACTTAGCTTTGGAGCACAACTCATAACGGTGAGTTGGACGACTACAACCAGTCACGAAGCACAGTGATAAGCTTTTACTGTGCTTTTACTGAAACATCCCCGTTGTAAAGGCTAATCGCTACGTAGCGTTAACGTGTACCAAATTTCTCATCAGTTTGGAAGTAATTCCCATTCGACTGAAAACACCATTAATTTGCTTTTGTCTGCATCTAAGATCAGTTTGCAGACGTTACTAAACTACATTAAAATCAGTCTTATAAACTTTTTCTTGTGCAGACCATCATCATCACCATCTCAGACCTCCCTGCATATACTTAGATTGTTTTCAGACAACAAAATCAAATATTAATGACGGAAACATCTGATATGTCTTAAAAAAAATTTTATTGGCGTCTAAACACTTTACTTAAACAACTTATTTCACTTTATTAGAATGATCCATCTACGACTTACTGTTGTTATTGCATCACCCGTGGCCACTGGATCAACTCACAGATTAAACCTTGACATCGAGCATACACAAACGGCCTTTTAAGTCATTTCTGTACCCAAATTTACCACTAGAGGGCAGCAACTCGTACAGGCTGCACCTTTAATACTGGGCTGTTTAAGGTATTTTTAGCTCTAAAATAATAAAACACTTACTGGCTATTATGTTTATAACCGGAAATCAGCAGCACATGACTTAATTTAGTTTT
>JBAMHX010000022.1:1821709-1835697 GCA_037177515.1 Pseudomugil tenellus
TCTTCTTCTTCTTCTCCTTCTTCTTCTCCTTCTTCTTCTCCTTCTTCTTCTCCTTCTTCTTCTTCTTCTTCTCCTTCTTCTTCTTCTTCTTGTTCTTCTCCTTCTTCTTCTCCTTCTTCTTCTTCTTCTTCTTCTTCTTCTTCTTCTTCTTGTTCTTCTTCTCCTTCTTCTTCTCCTTCTCCTTCTCCTTCTCCTTCTCCTTCTTCTTCTCCTTCTCCTTCTTCTCCTTCTTCTCCTTCTTCTTCTCCTTCTTCTTCTTCTCCTTCTTCTCCTTCTTCTTCTTCTCCTTCTTCTTCTTCTTCTTCTTGTCTTTACTTGATCCGTCTTTCTGATGCTGAACCAGTTAAGTTTTGCGTGCGCCATTTGCTGATACAAGAAGATGAAAATGTTTGATGCAATCTAATCAGAAACTTTGTGTTTATCCCTTTTTCTCCATCCTCTCCTCCCTGTGTCCCCCCCGCCCCGCCCCGCCCTGTTCTTCCTCATCTGACTTTAAACACACACTCATCTCCTCCACTTTTACCCACACACACACACAGAGCCCCGGCCTAGATGTGGATGAGAACGGTACGTTGGACCTGAGTTTGAGCAAGCGTCTGTGCAGCGGCGGTACGGGAGACTCAGTGCTGACGCCTCTGGAGCCCATGTCCCCCCAGAGGCAAGCCGCCCTGCTGGGCTCGCGCTGCTACGGGATGGGGGACGCCGCAGACTGCTGGGACCTGCCCGTAGACTACACCAAGATCAAACACATAGACGAGGACGAGAAAGAGGTAAAGGAGCAACAACAAGGACATCCCGCTTGTGGTCAGATTAGCAAGAAATTACATGCAGTTGTCTCAGGAGGGGAGGCAGATTACGGCCCCCGCTTAACGGCTTTAACTTTACTGGAATGGTTTGAAAGAGAAAGGAGTCGTTTTGAGGTCCATTTTGTTTGCGATTAACCAATCAGGCTCCTCCAGTCGCAGAGATCAGGTAGAGCAAGACATCGATGAGGATTCCTGTCTGTGTTCCAGCCGTTAATTCAACACTGTGTCTCCAAGTCAAACATTTGCTTTGTCTTCCACGTTCCTGCCTCTCCGTCTGACTCACCGCTTGGAATGGTTGGAAAGTCTTAGTGGGGCTTTTTTTCAGTAATGAATCCGCATGTTAATTGATGTCAGCGTTGGCGTGCACAGAGTTATCTGCTCTGTTTGTGCCCTGCTCTCTGCATGCTGGCTTTCTGTTTTTACATTTCACTCTTCTCCAAAATGAATTATGCAAAGTAGCACCTTGGGAGGGAATCGGAATAGCTCGTCTCATCAAAGAACGGCTGGAAATCAATGCACCACTGCTGGGTTTGCCTGTCGGAGTGCACAGCCGCGTGCATGTGCAGTACATGTGCCTGCTTTGCCGTGTGAATATTCATAAGTGTGTGTGTGTACCATCATCTCTGTGGGAGGTGTGTACATGCGAGTCCCTGGCCCACTGCTGGCTGTGTGTCTCCTTCTGACAGCTGTGCGTTCAGGATAACTCGGGCTGTATGCGGCCTCTCTACGGGCATTACTGTACTTACACTGTAAAGCCAGAAAGAAAGGAAATGATTTGCATCAATGGCTGTCGTGTCCTGGATGCACTGCAGACAAAACGCACAAAAAAACACAGCGAGCAGCTCTGACGCCACACCACAGTGCCATCTAGTGGCCGACTGCTTTACAGCAGGACGATCCGGACTGAACACACACACACACACACACACTCACACACACACACACTCCCCCACACACACACACACTCAGACACACACACACGCGGCGTGAACATGTAACCATGAATGAATCTTTCAGGCGGCGTTGAGTCTTTATTTCCTCTCAGCTGTTTCGTTTTGTAGCTTTTTTTAGTCGCCGCTCATCTCGTCTGCAGGACACCAGATTTACTGACCCGAATGCAGAACCGGATCCTGGTTCTAAGCAGGTTAGAACGCCACACTGGACCTGTTGGAGAAGCTTCCAGGACTTTCCAAAACTCTTCTCCAGGTGTTTCTGTCTTCTGTTCCACACTGCTTCACTAATGTTCTGGTTCTGGTTCTGGTTCTGAAAAGAATACATCCCTTCATTAGATCTGTAGAGGTTCTGGTTCTGGTTCTGAAAAGGATCCATCCCTCCATTAGATCTGTAGAGGTTCTGGTTCTGGTTCTGAAAAGAATACATCCCTTCATTAGATCTGTAGAGGTTCTGGTTCTGGTTCTGAAAAGAATACATCCCTCCATTAGATCTGTAGAGGTTCTGGTTCTGGTTCTGAAAAGGATCCAGGTTCTGTTGTCATGTGACCTGGCTCGGCCTAAAAGTTTCCACGTTTCCATGGAAACCATCTTGCTGAGTTTCTTCTTCTGTTTCCTGTGAAACGTTCAGAAAGTTTGTTCAGCGAATCGCAGCGAAGCGTCAGATGATGATGATGATGATGATGTAGAAATGTTACCTGCAGCGTGTCACACCTGTCCTCCTGCTTCCCCCCCCCCCCAGCCCGACGACCTGGACCCCTTCCACGACCTGCTGGAGGAGCGGTCCTACTCCACCGACGTGAACATGCCGAGCCCCAAACCCAAGTACGGCCAGTGCAAGGAGAGTAAGAAGGACCTGATAACGTAAGAGCCTCCCCCCCCCTCCCCTCCAGCTGCTTCATCCTGTTCATGCTCTCCCCCACCCCCCCCGGCTGCTGCCTTCATCATCACCCCCCTTATGGTGACGTTTCTCTCAGACAGTCGTAGCTGATCTCAGGACAGTGAAGCTAAACTGGAAACAATGAAAAACAATCTGAAACGACCCCCCCTCTTTTTATCTGTAACTTCTGGTTTTCCTTCGCTTCGGGGTTATAAATCTGTCTATTTTTCCGGTGGCAGATGTCCCACACCGGGGTGTGATGGAAGTGGTCACTTGACGAGCAATTTCGCCTCACATCGAAGGTGTGACTTCCTTTTCTCCTGGTGGATTTATTGTTTTCAGCTTACCTCAACCATGCTGTCTCTTCTGTGTTAGCGCTGTTAGCATGCACGCTAGGAAGCTAAATTCATGCTAATTCTCCCGCTAAACCCCAGGATAAAGTTATTTCTCAACAGGCCGAGTGTAAAGCCTTTTAAACTGCTGTTATTCAGTCCTCTTGCCCCCCCCCCGTACAGACCACATTCACAGTGCGAGATGAGTCTGCGAGGATTGAATGATGCTTCAGATTCCCCGTCAACGAGCCTTTAGCGCCTTTAGCGGCGCGGGTCAACGCTTTTTTAATCAGATCCCCGCATCACGGCTTTCTTACATTTCCTGGTTGATATTTTATTCATGCATGTGTGCGGAGGCCGTTAGACTTCTGGATGCTTCGGGGGCTCGTTTTGGTGAAACTAATCTTCTGCCGGTGTCTCTCTCAGTCTCTCAGGTTGTCCTTTAGCCGACAAAAGCATTCGGAGTATGCTGGCCAACAACGCACAAGAGCTCAAGTAAGCCATGAGATCAGCCGCTCGTTTATCTGTCTTTGCATATCAATACGCAGCTGAAAGTAGTCCCCAGCAAATAATCCATTTTAATTCTTCTGGACTGCAGATTATTTAATGTGTCACATTTTTATTTTCGCTCCATCTCAGCTGATTTTATTAACTTTTATTTATTGTTTTGTGGAGAATATTTTCCAGAATTAAAAGTCCTGCGTCGCGTAACGTCTTCGCAGTGACACAAAATCACAGCTGACTGGATTTTAAATGACAAAAAATCCTCAAAAGCGTTAATAATGAGCAAAATGTTTCGTTCTGGTTTGGTTGTAAAATATTTTGTTATTTTGTTTTAATGCCTGTAAATATGTTGAAATGTTAAAGCTCAACTTTGAGAATCAGTTTGTTTTTATTGATCTGGAAGAAAATATCTGGATATTTTGACAGCAGCTTGTGTTATTTATAATGTATTTATCATGAATATATTTATCCATCTACGGCGTATTTTTTATTTCATAATGGAAGCGTGTGAAGCAGCTCCAGACTGGAACTAAACCAGTATGTGATGGTTTCACTGTTTTTTAGACCCTGAGCCCTTTTTTGTGTTTTCTGCCCCAGGTGCCCGACACCAGGGTGCGACGGTTCGGGACATATCACTGGCAACTACGCCTCACACAGAAGGTACGGCGGTGAATTCTCTGCAGTATGAAGGCTTTATGCTCCTCTTCCTCACGCAGTAACACGGTGGTGTGTCTGCAGTCTTTCAGGGTGTCCGCGGGCCAGAAAAAGTGGCATAAAGATCATCCACAGCAAAGAGAATAAGGAGGACCAGGAGCCCATCAGGTAGCGTAAAGACGCCCCAACATGTGACCGTAAGCAGGAACAAGCGGCTCTCAGACGCTAAAAGGTGCAGGAGGAACTCAGGAGGAGGAAGCTGGATGGAGGGGAGGAGGCGCTGCAGTCTCTGGCAGAGAAGGAGAGATAGAAGCAGAGATTGATTGACTTTACCTAAATCCCACAATGGGCCTCTGTGGCCTCAGCCCTGCAGCTGCATTGATTTCTCTGGTGGTGCAGAGCACAAACAACACACTTTGTTCGCTCCCCGCTCGCCATGGTGCTGGATTCAGAGGACGCTTTGTCTTCTCTTCATATTAGGATGAAGTTTATAAACACGCCGCACAAGGAAAGAGGATGCGGCGCACGTGAAAAACCAGCAAAATGCTTCTTACGGCATCATTCCTGTGTTGTTTCTTGTCTTCAGGCTGATGCTAAAAAAATTTAAATAATAAAAAATGTAATAAAATAAATTAATAAATGAATAAATAAAATAAATACATTTAAAAAAGCACCGCGCTAATGCTGAAAAAAATGAAAATAAAATAAATGAATGAATAAATAAGCACCGCACAGATGCTGAAAAATAAAATGAAAATAAAATAGATTTAAAAATAAATAAAAGCACCACGCTGATGCTAAAAAAAAATATATATATATATATATATAAAAATAAGTACGAAAAAAGCACTGCGCTAATGCTAACAAATTTTATTAAAAATAATAAATTTAAAAAAATTAAAAAAATTTTTTTTAAAAAAGCACCTAAATTTTCAGCTTCCTGGGGTGCTAAAAATAAAAAAAAGTAAAAATGTAAAAAAAAATTTAAAAAAAACACCACACTGATGCTTAAAGCTGCAGGGTTCTCAAATCGTTCCAAATTTTGGGAAAATGGTGAAAAATTTTGGTAGAGCTGAATTTTTGATATAAAATAATGAGGATTTGATCTGTTTGTCCTGCATCTGCATGCAGGCAGAAGCCTGCCAAGCTGATTCCAGCCTCATTGTTCCTGCTTTTCATGCCGAATGTGTGAAGCCACATTGTTTTCCTCAGACAGCAGCAGCTCGTTCTCTGCAGTAAAGCTTTGGCTCGTTCGCCCGCAGGTGCCCGGTCCCGGGATGCGACGGTCAGGGACACGTGACGGGGAAGTATGCGTCCCACAGAAGTGCATCGGGGTGTCCCATCGCAGCCAAGAGACAGAAAGACGGCTACCTGAACGGCATCCAGTTCACATGGAAGTCGGGGAAGACAGAGGGGATGTCCTGCCCGACGCCGGGCTGCGACGGCTCGGGACACGTCAGCGGCAGCTTCCTGACGCATCGCAGGTGGGAACGTGGCTGGAATGTCAGGATCAGAGGGAATGAATGTAGATGAGACTGGGCTGTAGGTAGATTTAAACTGTTCCTCTGGTATTTTAACTCATATTTCCATGTAAATAAACCGATCTGAGTACTTTGTGTAGTATTTTAGAAAGAGGAAAACCTTCATCCGATGCCTGCAGGGTTGAGCTTTTTGATTAGTTCTTTATCTGATTTTATTTTTATTTCATGATATGTTTTTCTTTTAAAAAAGTGTTTCATGTCAGTATTTTTATCTTTATATTTTCTAAATGAGGAATATTTATTTATTTATTTATTTTAAAGAGTTTTTTCTCATTTAAGTTCATGTTTATTTCATGACACTTTAATATTTTGGAGTATTTTGTCTATTTTGTTATTTAGCTATACATTTTTTTAATTAATTTTTGTTATTTGCTGAATTTATTTTTTATTGTTTAGGAAGATTTTTTTAATGTCTGGAATTTTATTTTTTTTATTTCTTTTTTGTTTAATTGCTTTACATATTTTAAATTCTGATATATTTAATTTTTTATGAGGAGATTTTTGTGTTTTATGTGTTAGACATGTAGAGTTGTTAGCTGGAAAACATAACCAGAACGCATCCTGATGTCTTTCCAAGTTAAAACTGAAAACAAACCAATAAACAAGTAGTTTAATTGTTTTTCCTCCCCATCACTCATAAATCCCTCCGCCTGTAATCGCAGACCTGAATCGTCTCTTCCCCTTCTTCCCTGCAGCCTATCGGGATGTCCTCGAGCCACGTCCGCCATGAGGAAAGCCCGGCTCTCCGGAGTGGAAATGCTGACGATAAAGCAGCAACGAAGCAGCAACGGTAACTACCACACGGCGTCCAGGTTGCGGTTTGTGTTTTCAGTCCTGACAATTCGGTGTTGCATCGCCTGCAGGGCTGGACCACGAGGAGGAGATCAAGCAGCTGGATGAAGAAATCAAAGATTTAAGTGAATCCAATTCACAAGTGGAAGCAGACATGATCAAACTCAGAACACAGGTGAGTGACTTGCTGTCCTCCCGCGCCGCACGCCGTCCCGCCGCAAACCCCGCTGACACACATCAACCTCCCTCTCCGCAGATCACAACCATGGAGTCCAGCTTGAAGTCCATGGAGGAGGAAAACAAGGTGATTGAACAGCAAAATGAATCTCTGCTGCATGAGCTGGCCAACCTCAGCCAGTCACTGATTAACAGTTTAGCTAATGTCCAGCTCCCTCATATGGTAAGGGCCCCCCAGGAACGGCAAGCCCGCAAGCTGCAGAATAACCAAATGATTTGTGCTTCATGTGCATGAAGTTGTTATGAGGGGCTGAAGCTCAGGTTGAAGCCGTGTATGTTGAGGTTTTTCACACAAAGCAGCTTTTTTGTTGCTAAAGTTTTCGGCTGGTTTCATCTCCATTTTCTCCTGACGGATCATTCGCAGACAGCGATGAAGCCATTCACAGCTAAACATCCTTTCCTTTGTGAAAGCAGTTTTCATCATCACAGCCAGCAGTGCTCAGAAAAAGTCCAAACTCCTTCGAATCACACGTCGTGGTGTCATCTCTGCTCCTGATGTCCATCTTCACCCATGTGCCGTCTTTCAGATGCTGCCATCTAGTGTTTGCCTGGTGGAAGAGCGTCTCATTCACATGGCGCTGACAGAAATGTGTCCTTTCCTTCTGCAGAAACCACTGGCACATAAAGACACTCCTCTGAGGAACAACAGCTGCTTACAGCTGCACCAGCAAGTGAGTCAGCTGGAAACAAACCGAACCTGCTGATATAGATGTTAAAAAGTATTTACTGTGTAACAAATGTGAAATGAAAGCGTTACAGTAGGATGTGGTTGCGCTTTGGCTCCGCCTACAGGTGCGCTTCTGCAACAACAACATTGTAGAAACACATTTTACTTCATCTCGTCCTCCTTTTACTTTAGATTTAACATTTTCATCAGGTCTGATTAGCATATAAAGATGTTTATATCTAACAGCGCTGAGGATCAGCTGACAGACGCTCCGTCGCTGCGTTTCGTTGCTTTACTGCAGCTGTTCGCAAACTCCCCCCCCCCAGAATGAAACGTATACAGAAATGTGTCGGTATAAACATATCAGTGGTGCACGGATCTGCTGCAGTTTGAGGCTTTTTAGATGCTAAACCTGGCAGCAGCGGTTGGGCGGTTCTTAACACCGCCATCTTGGCAGCGTCACGCGTATCTGCACGTATGATGTCTATCAAACTCAGCATGTTTACATCCTGCTACAAAAACATTTTAGCTTCAATACGTCATGTTTCCTTCATGACTGTTGAGTTTAAAAAATAAACTATTTCTTTAACATGTTAACTCTGATTTTAGCCAGTTAGCTTTAGCATGGCTAACTTCATTAGCCAGTTAGCTCCTATTAGATTCATTAGCTTCAGGAAGCTCAGAGTTTGACGTCAATCATCCCCCCCCTCAAAAAGCCCCCCTCTCAGCTCCACCTCTTTCCTGTTTGTGATTATACGCGAGATGCTTCCAAGATGGCGACGAGTGTAAATCACTAAGTTATTGAAGTTATTTTACATCCAATGCCTCCGTACGGCGCCATCAGAACCTGAAATGGTCACATGACCTCCTTCGTCACATCCGGCAACATCACACATACATGTAGCTGCATTTTATACATATTTATTCCATATAAATGGATGAATAGAATATATGAGAATGAAGCAACATCAGCGGAGAGACGAGACCGCAGATCCACCCGGTTCAACTTCAACTTTTTGAATAAACTTTATGTTTAATGTTCTTGAGCTGCTGAATTTCAGCCAGACGCCGGATCAGAAATACGTCACGATCCCTCCATCGTGCTGGTGCCTAAATGGCATCAAATAATGATGTGTTTATATGAATATATATATATTTCTATATTAGGGGTATTAGGAGTGTCACAAGTTCTATTTTTTATCGAAATCGATTGAATCTACATCACAAAGTGATGGATCGAAGTGAAAAAGTGGATCCATCCTCCGCTCGCGTGCAGCTATAACGCTGTAGAGATGTTTATACGCATTTAGATTATTTTCCCCTCAGAAGTCTTCCCCCGTCCTGCGGCATGAGGAAGCCTGTGAGCGTCGGTCCCAGCGTGCGCAGCGAGCCACCAGTCACCGGGACCGTTTACCCCACTGGTTCTGCTGGTTCTGCAGATACAGAACGTTGTTGAGCAGATAAAAGCTGCTAAACATTTCCAGAAAAGGCTCCGTAAAGCGCGGATCCACAGGAATGGTGTGAAACCGCCGTAACCGCCATGTTTTGTGTCCTGCAGGAGCCTCTGAGCGAGCAGAACTTCGACGCCTACGTCACCACTCTGACGGATATGTACTCCAACCAGGACCAGTACCAGAGCGCGGAAAACAAGGCCCTGCTGGAGAACATCAAGCAAGCTGTTCAAGGAATCCAAGTGTAACGGGAGGCCTCGCCCCCCGCAGGCAGCGACGGTTCGGTGCAGTAACTTATATAGTGTTATATATTCTAAGTTTTGTTCTTTAAAAAAACACAGAGGTATTAAGCTCAGAAAAGACCTCGAGATCATTTCTTTTTCCTTTTTTTGAGTCTCGCTTTGAGGAGGAACATAAAGGAGTAAAACTGCAAAATAGTTTTTCAGGACATTCACATTTTGTACGTTTTCATAAGAGCTGACATGGTGTCATGTAACGTTTCTAGCTGCTCACGTATGCACATTTTTGGTGTATATTTCTGGACAGTAAGCTACAGACGGAGGTTTTTATCGCATTTCAGATGGACAGTGAAATAAAATGTAAAAACTGCGAGGAAGCTACGAACTTTCTCCTCAGTGGATGTTTTTTTTTCTTCTTCTTGCGTGTAGATTGTTGAAGGACTCGCTTTATTTTCTGACAAATGCTCGAGAAACGTTTGTGCTTTTGTTTTTTTCTCTGAGGAGTAAAACGATGTGTCGCTGTAGGTGGGGACGTTTTTAATCGGTGCTGTAAACGACTTCCGGGGAGGAAACTGACCTGACGTATGTATGAATGTATGAATGAACAGTTATATTGTAAACATCACTACACGGAAACCCGATGGTGGAAATCCCATTCCCGTATCGCCACTAGAGGAACACGTCGCTCACGTGATCACCTTTAATTAGTCGTACGTAGAAAAGATGTGTAAAGACAATTAGATGCGGAGGCTTCATTTTTAGCCTCTTTAGCGTCAAATCTGCTCAATTTTGTGTTGCTCGGATCATGAAATGTCTCAGCAATATAGTTCCTAAATCATTTGTCTATAGGAGGTGTACGCGATGCAATCTGCAGCGGAAATAAAAAGGTTGGGTATATGCAATTTCCTGTTTATAAGCATAGCGGGGTAACATGAATCTTTTTAATATAGCCTATGTAAAATATTGATTTTTATACAAATCTTTTAATACAAAAAGTCTTTTTAAAAAAGAGGGAACCTGGAAATTGAGTTTTAGAGGCGAAAGTATATGAGTTCCACTTTTTTTCTGTACGATTTTGCACAGGGACACCTTCGTTTCCATGTTTTGATGTTCTTACAGAAAACTAAACGCAGTACCCGAGAGCCTGGAGACGCTTCGGAGGGTTTTGTAAAGAGAATTTATAGAGTATGACGGCGGGACTTACAGGGTCACTGTCCCCACTTATGTGCCAGTAGACTATTTGCACTTGTCCTTGAAGATATTATCCTTGCGTATGGCGGCGTGCAATTTTTTCCAGGTGACCTCTTTGGCACACGACTGGAGCAACCAACTGCTCGGAGCCACTGCAGGTGTGGATTTACTACCACGGAGGGAAAGAGAGGAAGAACAGGGACTTTGAAATCAGACAAAAAGGATGATTATTAGCATAGCGGCTACACTGTCGGCTGTTATCAAGTGTACAAACATGAACAAAGTTCTTTCATTTTTGCTATGTTTTAGGAAGATGAAGTTATCCCCCAGCAGCACTTTATATCTAATCACTGTACAAAGGATTAAATAGTCAATCAATTCAAGGTTTTAACATTTAAAAAAGAAGTAAAAAAGCAGAGCAGGCGAAGGCTCGGAGACCTTTGCTGGGTGATACAATCTGTATGCCGGAGAGTCCGCACCCGTCCATCCTGTTATCCTAGTTGTTAGCGATCATGTTCAGAATTTGCCTTTTCGAGAGCTAATGCAAAAGGTGCTTGTGGTTCACCTGACCCAGTCTCATCTATTGTACTTTACTGTCCTGGTCCAGGACTCTACTACCCATCGTCCATGACTGCATACGCCTTTTTCCACAGCATCGTGTCTGCAGCTTTTTGCCAATATAGTAATGCTTCAGTAGAGTAAATAGCTAGTTCCAGTTTTGAATTAATTCTCATTATGGGTGAAAATGGAAAAAGGGATTTTAAAGCACAAACCGGCTGCTCATCTTAAACCTGAAAGGAGTTGTCACATATTTAGAATGCTGAATTTTCATATAAATTATTGTGAATTCATCAGAGTTTATTCTTTTGTTTGAGCCAGTTCATTTTGAGGTTGATTTCAGTGACATCAACAAAGACAGGATTTTGTATAAACTATTGTGCTCTCTGTGGAACTGAAGTTTGATTTATTTTTTTACTACACAGCATGGATTTGTTGACATTTTAATTTTGCTATAAATGTGTGAGATCACAAGTTGCTGTGATATTTCATTTATAAATTGTGAACTTTGTACAATTTTTGTCATGCTGGATGTTGACACATCTTACTCAGAATAAAGAAAAACGTGTTGCCAGAGGCCTGTAAAATGATTTGTGTGTCCGTTCTGTAGACGCTGCGCATCCTGAAAACGTCCCGACACTCATTTCATTTCATTATTATCATCCATGAAAAAATTCTCATTTTCTGAATCTGGAGTTTATTTTAAAAAATGTTTCTGTATTTACTGTTTATTATGTCAGAAGGATTGTAGTGCACGAGGTGTCCACCGGGGGGCAGACGACACGCTCACATCGTGATTAACATGGTTTTTAGTAGGACTGCACGATATTCAGTAACGATATTTATCGATCGATAAACATGTGGTGCGTTTCAGACTAAAAGCTCGAAACAAAATGTTTCTTTTATTCCAGGTTATCGTGTAGCTTAGCGCTGCAATAAGATGTTTTTATACATGTAATCAGTAAAACTGATCAAATATACATAAAATACATAAGTATGTTACTGGAGATACATTTATTGTTTCTGTGAAAATACGAAATGCTGCACTTTAAAATGTAGAAAAAGTCATTAGTTAGCTTAAGGCTAACGTCTATGGAAAATACAATTGGTAGGCTAGCAGTTAGCATTCGCGAACACACTAAAATGATTAAAAGAACTTTGTCTATCAACAAATGTTCAGCTTGATGATCTGTGTTCGGTAACAAGTAGATAAAAATACCTGCAAGAAAAGACAGACTACGGAAAGCCTGATGGGACAAAACACTTCTTTACTCCACTAGAGATGCTTTTTCTTCACTTTCCTGCAGTGGAACAGTAACGAAATGTGGTTTAAAATAACATCATTGTTTTAAATGTTTATAAATCTCTGATATAAGTAGAAATACAGAGTTCATCATTATCTGCTCGTATTTAGTGATGAAGATGATGTCAATGTGTTGTGATGAAGGCTGATGCATTGTTGAATCATTGTAGTTGATCCAGCATCGATTCAGCCTTATAACAGCTGCACTTTATATATTTTTAAATGTTTTGATAATTATTGATATTAATATTATTTTTTATCAACATATTTTTTTCTATATGGCTCAGCTCTAATTTTATGATTAAAATGATGCAAGATGTCTTAAACTATTTATTAAATGTCATATTTGTAGCCTTATGAGGCTAAAATGAATGAATTTAAATTAAAATGATGCTTTTATCTGTAATTTACAACATTTTAAGGAGAAATTATTCTATTTTTTATGCATTTAAGATCTTTTTGTAATCCAGACAGGATTTAATTCCATCTCTTGTCAAAGTAAAATAATTGGTTTAATAAACTTATCAGATGAAACTATTTCCCCCAGTCGGCTGCAAAAGCGCCGCAGACTCAGATCCACCTGCTGAACACGACAACCTGGAGCATCATCACATGATGCTGCAGGAAGTCATCACATTTACAGTTTTATTCTGCTGCTGTGAGTTTTCTTCAACACTTTAGTTACTTTCATTGTTTTCTAAATGTAAACGTTCAGGATATGTCCTGCGATGCAGCATCTGAGGATCATGTCCAGGTTCAGGACTAATTAACGACCCGTTTGGACATCAAACTGCTTTGATCTGGTCTGATCTCTCTGTGTGATCATTTGAAGATGTTAACAAACACATTTGTTGCATTTTTCTGTTTCGTTATTTAGTTATTGATCTGTCTCGTCTCTGTCCGTCTGCACTTTGTGGACATTATCAGGTGTTTACGTGTAAATCAGGTCCAACTTATGTCCTCTTCACTAGAAACCGGCTTCAAAGTGTCTTAAAGGAAAGTTGATGAGATGATGGCAGAACTTTTACATACAATGTAAGAACAGATGTATTATTTAAATGCAGGAGAAAATAAACAGGCTACATGTGGATGTTGTTCTGAAACTGACCAGAAGGTGGCAGCAGACTCAACCCTGCAGATTCACACTGTTCTGTGTTTGATATTATCGAAATAAAATCCATCTTTCAGAAAATCCAAGTCAGTCTGAACATGAACAACAACGTCAAGAGATGCAAAGTCTTCTTTTGTCCTTCAGGTTTTAGGTTCTCTATTTTCTTTCAGACACATGAGGTGATTTCACTGGCAATGAAGACTTGTAATGCACCAGTAAATGGGTTATACTGGGATCATTTAGACACTAACTGTGCCCAGGCTGTGCCACAAACCTTGCGACACTGTGATGACGACCCCTCGGTGAAGAGGAGAAATCGCAGAGTATCTTGGTTTATTGTGAAAGATCTGCTCTGCAAAAACAAAAGGTCTTGTTGGGGCCTGAAGTTTGTCCGGTGATGTAAGCCAAGTGATAGAAATACTAGTGATGGAAAAGCTAACAATGACAGAGAGGCTAGCCAACAGCAGCACACACAACGTCCTCGTGGAAAGAAGTTTCACATTTCAGCCCAAAGTATTTATCTGCTCTGTGATGAAGTCTCAGAGCTTCTCTGTGTTCATGCTAATGCTTACAGCTCCACTGAAGCTAATGCTAACAACTGCACTCATGCTAATGCTTACACTTGCACTCATGCTAATGCTTACACTTGCACTCATGCTAATGCTTACAGCTTCACTCATGCTAATGCTAACAGCTGCACTCATGCTAATGCTTACACTTGCACTCATGCTAATGCTTAAAGCTGCACTGAAGCTAATGCTTACAGCTACAC
>JBAMHX010000022.1:1865715-1885326 GCA_037177515.1 Pseudomugil tenellus
CGCGGCCGGTCGTTGGCGTTTCCAGTAAATACGCAGCCGGTCGTTGGCGTTTCCAGTAAATACGCAGCCGGTCGTTGGCATATCCAGTAAATACGCGGCCGGTGCTAGGGGTTTCCAGTAAATGCGCGGCCAGTCTCTGGCGTTTTCGGTAAATGCGCGGCCGGTCATTGGCATTTGCGATAAATGCGCGGCCAGTCTTTGGCGTTTTCGGTAAATGCGCGGCAGGTCGTTGGCGTTTTTGGTAAATGCGCGGCCGGTCATTCGCATTTGCGGTAAATGCGCGGGTAGTCTTTGGCGTTTTCGGTAAATGCGCGGGCGGTCTTTGTCGTTTGCGGTAAATGCGCGGCCGGTCTTTGGCGTTTGCGGTAAATGCGCGGGTGGTCTTTGGCGTTTTTGGTAAATGCGCGGCCAGTTGTTGGCGTTTTCGGTAAATGCACGGCCAGTCATTGGCATTTGCGGTAAATGCGCGGGCGGTCTTTGGCGTTTGCGGTAAATGCGCGGGTAGTCTTTGGCGTTTTCGGTAAATGCGCGGGTAGTCTTTGGCGTTTCCAGTAAATAGACGACGGTAGGACACGCCTATCGGCTTCAAATCTGCTCTTCAGAAACCTATGGGTAACGTGACGTAGGCACTGTCCAGTAATTATATACAGTCTATGGTTGAGACTTAAGCATTATTATTGAAGTGATTCATGCTGGACTTGAAAAACTTCAAAAGCAAAGCCAGCAATCATCAAGAGCACCCTTTAAAAAAACGAGCTAGAAAAGATCCCAACACTCCAGAAAATAACCTGAACATGTCTGTAGATGTGATTAAAGCCACACAGCAAATATGTGGACAAAGTGATCAGTGGGAAATGTGTGAAAGTGAAGATGATGGTTGTGGATTGAGTCGCTTTCCAGAGGGTGGTGGAGTCGCTCCAGGTGTAACGTGACCCTACGTTGACCTGCTGGGTGTGTGTGAGACAGACGTCAGCTGGTTAATCAGGGTGTTCAGTGTAACGCTCTCCAGTCCTTCCTGTGGGATCCCGAGGAATTCCCAGACTGGAGGCTGAATGCCGTTTAGGATTTCTCAAATTATTGTAACACGAGTAATAAAAAAAACAATGCTCTGCTCTTAGCCCGGGTTAAAACTAGCGCGTACTGGGGGTGGATCACTGCTGGCGTACAGCGTTTTCATGATTCTGCTGAAGAGCAGGAAGTGGCCAAAAAGCAAATGATTGCTTAGGCCCGCTGCTTCAGCTAAGCTAGCTGCTGTAGCTAAGCTAACTGCTTCAGCTAAGCTAGCTGATGGAGCTAAGCTAGCTGCTGAAGCTGCAGGTTTGATGTCGAAGAGCGAGACGGTAAAACGGCTTCGTTCATCTGTTTCTAATTCCTTTCCATTGTAAAATCTACAATCTCAGATCTTTTAAAACTTGGTCACTGAGCTTCTCAGATGTACAAACGACGCAGGAAACATAACGTTAGCTTATTTTTCTGCGATATTACAGAATGTGCTAATGCTAGAGCGCCCTCTAGTGGACTGGAGCCATATTTGTCAGGACGCCTTTTCCGCGCCGCCATATTAGATGGGTCTCTGCATTCAAGTGTAGCTATAGAAACAACTGCAGTCAACAGAAAATTAGCGACTATGTTCTTATTTTGTGGAACCTACGGGTGCGATAACCAGCAAAATATTGCTAACATATCAACAGATGCTTTGTTTTCCTGTAAGACATTATGTGTCTCTGCAAGATCAGTTTTCATCTTGTTCCTAATTGATGGATATAATAATTTATTTGAAAGAAGAGAATTGATGCTGATTTAAACTCTCCAGAAAATTTTACACCCAGCTCTGTCTCCATCAGTGCCTGCAGTCAGCAGAGAGGGAGACACCTTCGTCAGCTCCTCCATCGAACAGGCCATTCGTAATGTGGACAGCGCCATAGAGTCTACGAGGAGACGTCTCTTCGATGGGTAGGACACACACATTTACTTTCACGTCCCGTTTCATGTCATGACAAAGATAATGTTATTACCTGTAGAAACTATTGCTGCTTTGTGACAGATATAAAAAATGTGCTCGTTACCTCGTCCCATCACAATGACGCACATATTCCACGCTGTCTTCTCCGGTAATTTATATTTCTATGTTACGGGCTAAAAGATGAGAAGAAAGGAAGTTTACTTGGTGTATTTCTGGTAAAAACAAGTACATCACTTCCACCTTTCATCCAATCCGAATCCCAAGATCTAAATGAATTAATAAAAGGTGAACAAATATGGGACACGTTAGATGAGTCGCTAGTTTTGGAGGGAAAACTTGCTAAATGTAGCGACAGAGTAGCTAAGTTAGCTGAGCTCTGACGTGTGCATAGATGTAGCAGGAAATCGTGCACAAATATTTTGTGTTGTTTGAAACACAAACTGTGGTCAAATTTGTAAAATAATGTTTTTAGAAAAGTAACACATTTGTTTTACAAAACTTGCTAAATTTGCTTAAATAAGAAAGTATTTTATGTTTCAACGTACTTTTTATGCTTAACAACCATTGTCGAGAGAAAAGGAATGGCAGTTGATTTAACTCGTTGCTATGGTGACACCCGCAGTGGTGTGGCATTGCCATGATTTAACCAGTTGGCATTAAAATTCTCGCTGAGCAGGATATAATAAAAATTAACATTGTAAAAAACTGCTAATATATGTGTGTTTGTACATGTGCATGTATGAACGTATATATAATGCTAACCCGCATCTTAGCGTTAGCTGCTAATCCAATAGTGAATAAAAAAAATCTGGATTTGGCATCGAGAGAAGCAGATTTTTGATCCACCAAAAAGTATTTTTCCTTCTTGTTTATGACGACGTCTCTCACAGTTTTTCATACATACCAGGAAAATTAATATTTTATACGTTAATTTATACATTTTATACAAATATGTATACGTTTTGTTGGCTATACGTTATGTATGTTATGCTGACAGCGATGCAGCGAACATTCAGTTGTGTTTACTCTGATTAAGTGATTAAGGTCACTTTTTAATAATCATCTCCACTCTTCCTTCCTCTTTGTCTCCCCCCTTCCCTCGCTCTCCCCCCGCCATTCCTCATCCCTCCAGTCAGCCTCGTACTCCAGGAGAGCTGCTCGCTCTTTTCCGATATCCACGCGACCCCTACACGGTGGAGCAGGCGCGTGCTGGCGAGATCTTCGAGCAGACTCTTCTGCTGATCCAGAACCACGTCAACCAGGGCCTCATGGTGGACACCAACGGCACCGGTGAGTCCGAATCACAAAGTCTGCTGCTCTGAGTGAAGCTGAATGGTTGTGTCTGTTTTAATGCATCTGGATGTTGGTGCAGAATGAAAGTGATGCTTTCAGATGTAAATACAACAATAAGTATATATGAAAGTATATCTGCAAGCACAAGGTTGAACTGGTGAAATGAATGAAAATGACGCATAAATGAAAAAGTTTAAGGCTTGCTTTAAAAAGAATGAACATTAATTTCCCTGATGATGCAGCTGGAGCTCGAAGCCGCTGAACTGAATGTTGAAGGTTTTAGTTTACGCCGTTTTTAGGACCGTTTGGTTGTGAAAGGTTTCCTGTTGGTTGATGTCTGCAGGTTTTAGGTTAAAGACATGTTTGGAAATTATTTAGATCATTTTTATTTCAGCCAGTTACGTGTTTGGTTCAAGAAAGCTGCTTTTGGATTGTAAACGAAAATAAAACAGATGTTAAGCCTCTGGTTTTAACAACACAACTCTGGTTCCATGTGGATAAAACGATCAAATAAAAAAAACAGACCATCGTCTGTGTGGACGACGTGTAGATTAATGTAGTTTTAAGTCACGGTTGGATCGTTTCACTTTGGTTATATCACGGTATTTAAATAAAATCATTAAATCCTCATTAACAGATTCATCTTGGATGTTTTTAAGGTTTGTGGACACAAATTTTCCTCTTGACTGTAATTTACAAACATTTTAACATTACAGCCATGTTTTCTGCTCCATTGGACATTACAGACTATTTAAACTCTCTGATTGGAGGAAAGTTTGATATGAAGTGGCTTCTTCATGTTGTGGTCGGATTATAAACCTCCTGGACGGGATGGAAATGTCAGAAAAACCACCTAAAAGGGTCATTTATCCGTCATTATTACCCCACAGCTTTGCACGCTGCTGTTCCTGATGATGATGTGGGAAATATTCTGCAGCTTCTAAGTTCCTCTGGGAGATCGCGGTACCTGCAGGTCCAGCTGAATTCACTGACGGCGTCTTTAGATGACATTAAAGCTGAGTTAGTCAGATGATGCTCGTTATTAAAAAACTGGATTTTATTTGAGTAAAGCGAGTCTGGAAATGCTTTAAAAGAATCTTTATGAGCAGTTTCAAACTGAAGAAATGTGAAAAATATGAATGCCTGCAGCTTTGTGGGAAATCGGCTTTATTTATATACACATTTATATAAACCCACATGTGTAGCTGAGCATGTTCATGCTCTAGTTCTTCTACCTCTCACTTTATTGACTGTGTTACTTCGGCTTTGTGTTCATACCAGTTTGCTGTTTTGCTAATGATGTGTAACCATGGCAACGGCGTCCGGCTTCTCTGAACAATCGCTCCTTATGACTCTGCTGTTTATTCATTTCTCTGCTGGATTTTATCACATCACACATTTCTGAAAACTCCACCAGCAGACAGAGAACCACATGCTGGTCCCGTCTGACGCATTTAAACTGTACTGAGAGCTGAAAAGCCCAAAATGTTCACAGTATTCATTTTTCTTTTTTGTTATTCTTTTCTTTTTCTCTTCATCATCTGTGTGTTACATTTAATCCATGCGTCCAGGAGAAAAACAAACATTACGTAACGTTGTGAACTAGACTCCTGCATTCTCATAACTAGAAAAAGCAGCCAGAAAATTTTATTTACATTTTATTTTCTCGTTGAACTTGGATCATTTTTAAATTCCAGTGAAATATCTTTCGTAGACGCAGATGAGAAGATGATAAACGGAGGATTATTGTTAAAGTCTTTCCTGACCTGCCCAGTAAGCCTCTAAAACATCTTGAAACCAGTCCGCTTCGAGACGTTGTGAAGCAGGGGACGGATTGGGCGTCTTCTTTCGGTATTTATGCTGCTTCTACTTTCGCATTTCTACATTCATCCCCCCGTTACCGTGGTAACGAGCAGGTCATCAGAACCTTTAGCAGTGAAACGTGTCTCAGTGGGGACGTCGCAGAGCTGCAGCTCTGTTCTGCAAGTAGATCCGATGTGTTTGAAAGAGTTTTTGGAAGACGCAGGTCTGAGATACTTTCAGTTTCCAGCGATGGACTCGCTGCAGGATGAAAACGACTCGTAATGCAGAGTCATCCAAGCTTTCAGAGCTTTTTGGATCATTAAGCGCATGAGGAAATGATTTTACAGTCTGTTGAAACCAATTTGGCATAAAAGGAATATAAAGCTCTGCTAACTATTCTGTTTGTTAAAACCGACAGATGATAATGAAGCAAAGCAAAAAGCACGATTCTGCTAAAGTTTAACCGCGATGTCATCACGTCCAATTTTTTTTGCAGACTTTTTATGTATGAAGAAAAAAACATTTAGAGGAAAAGGGTTTAAAAAGTTCCCCTGGAGGAATGTCCTCTTTAAGACATTCCTGTAGTTGAAGCAGCCGCTTTGGCTGAGTGGAAAGGTCATAGGTCACTGACGTGCTCTGACATGCGGGGCTCCTCTGCTGCAGGTCAATGAGTCCGACGTCGTGAACAAGAGTCAAGTGTGAGCCGCTGAAATCGGCGAGTGTGAGGTGAGACTTCCTGTGCAGGAGGGTGAGACCAGCGTATTACTGCAGGGCGTGTGTGTGTGTGTGTGTGTGTGTTGGGTGTGGAACCTGCAGTGTTGCCCTCCCAGATGACGTAGCGATACAATAAAAACAGCACTTTGTTTTTGCTGACGGGCAGAAATCTGAGTTTAGTTTGGAGCCAATTCAACAGCGAACACTTGGTTGTTGGTATAAGTAATTAAAACAGCGTCTCTAACCAACGCCAGCACGTCTACGTGCATCTCTTATCCTGTTACTATGATTTCTGTTTTTAGTAAATAACTCTGCATACCATGTGCATGACGGCGCTCCAGTTTTCCTCCTGGATGTTTCATGCGCCTGTGAGTTGCGTGTTTATGCAAACGAACATCTAGTTTCCGCAGAGCTGACTGAGCTGCACGGTGAGACAGAGGACCAATAAAAGCGTTTGCATGATGACGTCGCCGCTCCTCATGTCGCACTTCAGGGGAAAATGGCAGACGCATGGGGGGGGACGCAGCCAACTGTTGCTCACAAACAGTCATTCATGGGGAGAATTCACAAGACTTTAAGAAGCTGGATGAAGGTTTTCTACTCAGTTTGGACACTTGTGTAAAAAAACTTTGGACTTTTAGCAAAACTATGATTGCGGAGAGAAAGCTGTTGCTGTTCCTTAAAACTCCGTTAGACCACCGACACCCCCAGCGCTGTCAGGAATGATAGTCTGTAGTGTAAATTATGATGGATAGCTCACCCTTTTCCATCCTGGAGGTTTAAAATCCAGCCAGAGACTAAATGGTAAATCCATGATAACTATTATTAATCACATGGATCATGATCACTTTAATGTTGCTTAGAGGCGTATTTATATCCCTGAACGTGGAGTGTTGAGATATTATGGTTTCGCCCCCATATCCTTTGTGTGAGCGCGATAACTCGAACAATTTTTACATGTTCATTTTGATAGTCAGTATAAATGTCTACGTCCCCAAGAGGACGACCTGGCTCGAATTTCACCATATTTGGATTTATGGTTTCACCACCAGGTGGCGCTTTATGCATGAAAACTCATATTATTGGCTATATGTCTGGAACTATTTGTCTCATCAAATCAAGTGCGAATAAAAGGTCATGACCTCAGGATGCATCCTGTCCTGACGTCATACCGGGTTGGTTCACCTGGAAATGATAATGAAGACACTTTTAACCAATCAGAGAGCCTAAATGGAGGGTAATGTCCAATCAGAAGCAGCGAAAGATCAACAAGTGAGCAGAAAAGGAAAATAATGATCCTGTATGATGGAATAAAGTTGGTTTAGTAATGATGGAAGGTAAAAAAAAAGTAGCAGAAATAACTAAAATAACTGTGTTTGTTGGGAAAATGATGTGCAGATGAGAAAATGTTGGTTTCTGTTAATAATAAATCCTGTTTTCTTCTGGTTACTCTTTATGCTGCTACATCTGTTAAATTTCCATCATTTTAGCTTCATAATCTGATAACTGCGGCGGTGAGGGGGGGTGGATCAAAACGTTTTAATGGTTAGTCATTATTGTGCTTAAAAATGTCCATTTTCTTGTGGTTCTGTGTGCAGAAACTTGCTGTTTTGTGTCGGTAATTAATCGTTTCCTCTCCACAGCGTTCCGCTACAACGACCTGGTGTCGCCCCGCTTCCTGGACATGATCGCTAATCTGTCTGGCTGCACGGCCCACCGCCGCTTCAACAACTGTTCTGACATCTGTTTTCACCAAAAATACCGCAGCCACGACGGCACCTGCAACAACCTGCAGCGCCCCATGTGGGGCGCCTCACTCACCGCCTTCGAGCGCCTCCTGAAATCCGTCTACGACAACGGTTTCAACCTACCGCGAGGCGCCACCGACCGCCTGCACAACGGCTACAGGCTGCCGCTGCCGAGGCTGGTGTCCACTACCATGATCGGCACGGAGACCATCACTCCGGATGAGCGCTACACCCACATGCTGATGCAGTGGGGTCAGTTCCTGGACCACGACCTGGACTCCACCGTGGTGGCGCTGAGCCAGTCCCGTTTTTTAGACGGCCAGCTGTGCACTCGCGTCTGCACAAACGACCCGCCGTGCTTCCCCATCCAGTTCCCTCCCAACGACCAGCGGCAGCTGCGAAGTGGCGCCCGCTGCATGTTCTTCGTGCGGTCCAGCCCGGTGTGCGGCAGCGGGATGACGTCGCTGCTCATGAACAGCGTGTATCCCAGAGAGCAGATCAACCAGATCACTTCCTACATCGATGCTTCCAACGTCTACGGCAGCTCACGGCACGAATCGGAGGCGATCCGGGACCTGGCCAGCCAAAGGGGGCTCCTCCGCCAGGGCATCATCCAGCGAACGGGGAAGCCACTCCTGCCGTTCGCCTCCGGACCCCCCACAGAGTGCATGAGGGATGAGAACGAGAGTCCCATCCCATGTTTCCTGGCTGGAGATCACCGTGCCAACGAGCAGCTCGCCCTCACTGCCATGCACACCGTGTGGTTCAGGGAACACAACCGCATTGCTACCGAGCTACTGAGACTCAACCCACACTGGGACGGGGACACCATCTACCACGAGGCCAGGAAGATCGTGGGGGCGCAGATGCAGCACATCACCTACAGCCACTGGTTGCCGAAGGTAACGGCTCCCACGTGATTATTGATCAGACGGTATGGGCGTCTAATCGGTTCTTTTCTTCCAGGTTCTCGGTGAGGTAGGCATGAAGATGATCGGGCCGTACTCCGGTTACGACCCCAACGTCAACGCCGGCATCTTCAACGCCTTTGCCACGGCCGCTTTCCGGTTCGGACACACCCTCATCAACCCCATACTGTACCGCTTAAACGAGGACTTCCAGCCGATCCCGCAGGGACACATCTCCCTGCACCGAGCCTTCTTCTCTCCGTTCCGCATCGTGAACGAAGGAGGCATCGACCCCCTGCTGCGGGGGCTGTTTGGCGTCGCGGGTAAAATGCGTGTTTCCACGCAGCTTCTGAACACGGAGCTGACGGAGAAGCTGTTCTCCATGGCGCACGCCGTGGCTCTGGACCTGGCCGCCATGAACGTCCAGAGAGGACGGGATCACGGCATTCCTCCCTACAACGACTACAGGACCTTCTGTAACCTCACCTCAGCTCAGACGTTTGACGACTTGAAGAATGAGATCAAGAATCCGACCGTCAGAGAGAAGCTGCAGAGGTAATCCTTAAGATCAAACGGGGAGACCTGGGTTTTTTTTTTTTTTAAAACTCATTGATTTAAATTTTATTTAATCTTTATCTTCTGCATAATTGGGGGCGTGGCCTTGTGATTGACAGGTATCCAGTATCAGCAGAAAGAAGCAAATTGTAGCACAAACAGGTTTTAGCTGGCTAATGGCGCACCATAGCTTTAGCCCACGTACCTCCATTAGCCAATTAGCTCTTAGGTTCAGCTCCACCCCCCCAGAAGATCCCCTCTTTGCTTAATTTTTGTATTTTCTGGGCCTGCAGAAAACTACCAAAAAGTTTTACTTTTACTGTTCAGAAACCTGCTGGGAGTCTCCGTCCATCATAGACAGAACGCTGTAACTTCATCTGTTTTCTGGTTTGCGGAATCTGTTCAGCAGGTTTAAACGCAAACATCCGAAGAGGAAAATGTATTTATTTATTTCTGTAATATCCGCTACACCTTTAATATGATATGTTGTCGTCGTGCAGACTGTACGGATCTCCTCTCAACATCGACCTGTTTCCGGCTCTGATGTCGGAAGATCTGGTTCCTGGTAGCCGATTGGGGCCGACCCTCATGTGTCTGCTGGCGGTGCAGTTTAAACGTGTGCGAAACGGTGACAGGTATGATGCCCCCCCGCCCTTGTTCAGCAACACCGAGTTACCGTACTGAAGACGTGTCGTTTTGTCGGCAGGTTCTGGTACGAAAACCCCGGCGTGTTCACTCCCGCCCAGCTCACGCAGCTGAAGCAGACGTCTCTCACTCGGGTGCTTTGTGACAACGGAGACAACATCACGCGCATCCAGCGGGACGTGTTCGCCGTGGCCGAGCTGCCTCACGGCTACGGCAGCTGCAACGACGTCCCTCAGATCGACCTGCGGATGTGGCAGGACTGCTGTGAAGGTAAGATTAGTATTTCCCCGACCACTGGGGGCGCTCAAACGATTCATCCCACTGAAAGGTCATGATGATGTTATATCTGAACGTTTCTATATTTTATGTATTTCTGGATTGGTGGTGTTTGTAGTCAGACTTCTAGCCATCACCTCCGACGGCAGAGTTTGTGTTTTAAAACAAGGACAGGTGGTTTAATTATGCGGTCTCTGAAGATATTCTTTTTTCTTTTAAAGAAGGAAGAAACCTTCAACCAGACCAGACTAGTATGTGCATAAAACAGCCTGAAATCTCGCGCTTCAGTTTTACTTTGTGCACTTTGTTCTCGTTTTAATGGATCTGTATCTTGGGCTGGAAACACCTGAAACTGGGAGGGAAGGATCTGCAACTGTGTTGTGGGTAGATGTTTTCCTGAGGAGTGACGGGACACCAGCAGTCTCATGGTGATGCTGCTTTTCCTGTGGAGACACTCTCTCTGGATGCAACCAGACTGGATGGAGCCACACATGTAGCTCCAGGTGGGACAGAGGTGGTGATGTTGGACCAGTGTTTTGCTGGAAGTGCGAAGTGGAGTTTTGTGCATCAATCAGCCTCAGACAGGCAGTTTAGCTGTTTTTAGAAGGTTATCCGGTTGGAGCTCTTCTTCTATCCATCAGTGTTTCCTCATAGTTACCTCACGGATGACCCGGATGTGCACAGGAGCACCAGTAGGGATGTCTATGATCTGATGACAGAGAAAACCAGTATGATGATGGGAGACCAGCCAGAGCAATAAGTTAGAATAAGCAAGACATCAGCAAATAAAAGCAGATATTTTACCCCAAAGATTTGTATTTTCTCCGTTTTCTCTTCGAGTGCGCCCGACGTTGCTACACAATGAGGGGAAAGAGAACTAGATTAGGGATGCATCGATGTGAAGAATCGAGGATTTGTGTGGAATTTGGCAAAATAAAGCAATAAATCTACCAAAAAACCATTTTCCTCCTTGTTCTGTAGATTTAACGGGAAAGTTTAGATGCATCCGCATGTCGTCCAGCTCTGCAGAGAAGGGTCTGCAATAAACTCAGTTATTTCATATACAACGTAGCCGGGCGGGTTGTGCACGACATGTTTTAAACATTTTTGTAGTTTCTTATCGTCTCGATCAGCTGTGTTAAATCTGTTTAATCCGCAACTGTCCAGTTCAAATGTCACACAATGCGCCTTGAGAAGAAAGCTGTGCTTCATGGAGGATGTAGCAGACTTTAGATCTGAAGGCGATGAGTTGAGGTCTTCAGCCTTACGGATGTTGTAGGGGCTCGTATCATCACATCATAGCTTCTTTCATCCAGTCTGCGCCGCAATCCAGCAGGTTTTCAGATTAAATGGATCCAACAGCCAATCGGGTTCTGGACAATGTGTTGGAGCAGGGATACATGGAAACCTGCTGCATTGCGGCCCTTGTAGGACCAAATGGTTACCAGAGACCCAAAGTGGCCGCGATTCATTAAGCAAGAGAAATAAAACTAATCGCGTCTTTTAAATGGTTTGTGTCGAAACATAAAATGAAGTTTTATTTCACGTCGCGGGACAGTTTGGGCCCCCCGACCACGTGTTTGACACCCGTATCTACACTTCTTCCTGTAAGTGATCTGCATTGTGTTGTTTGACCCACCAGACTGCAGAACCAAAGGTCAGTTCAACGCCCTCTCGTACCACTTCAGAGGACGCAGATCTGCTGAGCACAGCTACAGCGATGAGAAACCTGCCGACAGCATCCAGGAGAAAAGGTGACGTCAGAGAAATGAGCAGAAGATTAAAGTTCTGTACAAACATCTTATGTGGACGTGTTTGTCTTTGCAGCGATGCAGGAAGTCTCGCTAATGTGACCTCTGAAAAAAGCCCCGACCCCTCCATCAGCGACTTCCAGGATTTTGTCTCCGACATGCAGAAGACCATCACGAGTTTACGGAAGCAGGTGCGTTTCTGCGAGCGGCATCAGAGATGGTCCAGGACCAGATCAGGACCAGACACCGCGCTGATGTAGCCTGATGAACAAGCAGAGGCTTAAAAAAGCCAAAATCACCTTTTTGTTTTTTCCTTTCTGACCTTAAAAGGTTAGAAGTAGCTTCTGAGACGCTAACTGATAGCGGCGGTGAGAGGGAAATTCCTCTCCTCTGCTGTAAACATGATCAAACTCACAGCTCGCAGCATCCAACTGGATGTTTTCCAGTAAGATGCCACTAGAAGTGGATTTTTCATGATGCGGACCATTACACCTACCAGTTACTCATCATCGGTCATACAGCCAAACTGTAACCCTGTAAACGTTTTATTCTACATCATTTGCTGGTAGAGAGGGGTTGCTATGACGACAGCTGTGTAGCTATTACTGAAAAAAAAAAACGTATTAAGGTCTTTTTTTTTTTTTTTGATGCGTTGAGAATGTGCGAGCAGCCGCAGCTAGCTCGGCGTGCTACATCATGGTTCAGGAACAAGAAGTTTTAGTATTACTATTAGATTTTACTACATATGCAGGACGTCTTGTCCAGGTCTCGTCTGTCCTCGTATCCATAACAACCAATATGTTTGTAAACGCTGCCTTCCAACTCGATGAGGAAAACGCTGGCTGCTAGCTTCCTGCTATCTGTTTACTATTCGCCGCCTCGACACATTAAGGCGGGGACGGGTAACTTTAGTCCTTCATTTAATTATCAAACATGATTGTTTTGAACATCCACAAATCATAACTGAACCAACTCACCTCTATCCACAGCTAACTACTTCCAGACCTGAAGCTAGCTTTAACCCAGGAGGAATTGGCTTTATGCACAGCTCCACTACTTCCTGAACTTAGACCAACTCCTCTGTTTCCTGTCTTTCATTACTGGATGAACTGGTTAATCCAGGTGTGTCTGACCTCAGTAACCACCACGTCAATGGTCAGACACATTTGGATTAATCAGTTCATCCAGTAATGAAAGACAGGAAACAGAGGAGTTGGTCTAAGTTCAGGAAGTAGTGGAGCTGTGCATAAAGCCAATTGTCTGTAGGTGGAAACATTGAGGGTTAACAGCTGCTATTAAAATTTACTCATTTAATGTTTGTTGTTGGGAGTTTTTAGCTTAAATCACCGAGAAGTTGCTCCAAAGATGGAGGTTTCGGCTCCACATTTCAGCCTCGAGGCCTTTTTCGCATGTCACTTGCTGGATCCTAAAGGCCACTAGAGCACATAAAATTGTACAAGAAGCCAAAATATTTGGAGGGGGGGAGGTTATTCATCATACAATTAACATTTTAAATAATTTCTTTCTGCTGATAAAGAACTTCAGTTGTGTTAAAATGCTCATCCTTAACAGCAGTCCATCAGTTTCATTCTACTTACCTGAGCTCCGGTAGAGGCTACAGGTCCAACGTCCTTTTCGCCAAATCTTCCTGGGGGGTCCTGATGCATTAATGGGCCAGAGGAAATGTTTATCCTTTCAGCTCGACACGTCCTGAGAAAATAAATAAGACATCCTAAAAAACTGAATCCATTTTTAAGGCTGTGCTGTTAATTTCACTCATTCAAACATTTAAAGATTGACGAATATCTCAAAAACCAAAGCAGCATTTACAATTTTTTAGCATAAATGATTGAGAGTATTTAATACAGTTTTGTTGAAAATGTAGGTATTATACTGGACGTGATTATTTCATTTTATTGTATTTTAAAGTTGTTTATTATAGAATTTTAACCGAACTAACTGCTTGGTTAAAATAACCAATAGTCCAATAAATTGGCTCATGTAACTTTTTCTCATCTTGTTAAATCGGCGTTTCCTTCTGGAATCCATCAGTTTGATGCTCATTTAAGAGCTCAATCCTTCCTAAGACAAGCTGGATGTCACCACAACTTTAATCGCATGTAAAAGGTGAAGCAGAAGGCACCAGAATAACTTCTACAGACACACATTACATTACATTACATTACATTACATTACAGTCATTTATCAGACGCTTTTCTCCAAAGCGACTTACAACTGAGAATAAGAACAACACAAGCAGTAAATCAAACAGTAGAGACATCATAGATAAGTGCAGTCGAACTGCTGTAGTGTATTTAGGCACGGGTTCCCTCCCGAACTGTCCATTTCTTCTTCTTTCTCAGCAACAGGCTTGTAGCTTATAGTAATAATAAGCTAGAAGACTCCTTCACTTCATGACCTGTTGAGCCAAATAACCAGATTCCTCCTTCATCCAAAGGGCTCATTGTCAAAGACTCTTTCATTCTGCATCTTAGTTTGTGTTTTTTAGAGCGAAACCTTCACATTTAGGACTGTTTTTGTTCCGCAGATCAAAAGACTTGAAGCCCGTCTGAGCAGGACCGACTGCACTGATGACGAAGGTCGCGAGCGAGCAGACGGAGAGCGGTGGAAGAAGGATTCCTGCTCCACGTGCCAATGCAGAGTAAGCTGAAACCAAGTGTTCACATGCATGTGCAGCCAGTCTGCGCCCAATCTGCACACTCAGATATCTGGATTCTTTATCTCAGAGACGAGCTCTTTGCACACACGTCCTCATGCCAAACTTCCGATGTCTGTCAACATGTTTCCAACTCGGTTCTCTACATGTTCCTGACCGAACATCAGCTTTTTGTGCATTAAACCTCCATCAGGTCACACATTGAAACATTTCCTTCCTCATGTTTTAACTTGCTTTTTCACTACGCGCATGTTTCATTTTGATCCGTGGTGGGTCGTCCCACTAAACTCCGCCCACATCCCAGAAGTGAAACAAACTACCTATTTTTTCCAGACAGTGAAGTAAAGATTTTCTTTTCATAGCGAAGTCCTACATCAGAATCGTTAAACTAGCTTGTTATGATGTTCAGAGCAGCATTTACAGAACAATGTACAAACCATAGACGGTATGAAGATGGGCGGAGCCTCCCAGCAGGTTTCTGAAGAGCTACAGCGAAGCTTGCTGGGCGGTTCCTACCGTCGCCATCTTGGCAGCATCAAGCGTGCCGTTGCTGCCAGACAATGTAAAAATAGGTAAAAAGAACTAACTGGCAAACAGAGGTAGGTGGGCTAAAGCTAAAAACCATGTTTATGCTACACTCTGCCTTCCTGCCACGGAGATAACTTGACCTATTAAACCTAAAATGTTTTGTACCAGGATGTAAATATGTTTATTTCCATTTATTAAACTATGTTGAGTCAAAAATAAGTCTGTATGTAACTAGAAATGACGCCGTCAGAGGCGACAGTGTATCCCTGAACCCCCCCAATCCTGGAATACATATACAAATATAGAAACATTCAGATAAAACGTCATCATCTTCAGGTCACGACCTTTCATTTGCACCTGATTTGAGGTCAGTGGGATGAACAGTTTCAGAGATATAGGCTGTGTCTCGATCCATGCACTGCACGCTTCGAAATGCGCTGATGTCATACTGACGCGCCTGTACTGTCCCAAAACTTTACACATTATTTAAAATGTTCACTTCGTTTGGGGTCCAATTAGCTTAAAACAACGTGTTCTATGTATCCTTTGCGGTCTCCAATCACCCAGAAGTCATTGCGCACCAGATTAAAAAGAAATAGCAGCAGTGGAGTGGTGAAGAGGACGTTCTTCTATGTATATAAACACGCTGGGACGGAACCAGCACTGTGTACCGCGACCACAAATAAATTTCATTACATCCGAACCGGATTATTTTTCACAGACTATGTTTTCATTTAGACACACATATAAATAAGAAATAAATACAATTCAAAGTGCTGACGCAATTTTTGTTAAATATCTTTGTGTTTGTGAACGATTGAGATCATTAATTGGATAAAGAAAATATGAAGTTGCTAGGCAACAGAGGTCTGGAGCACATCTGCGATGCTCTTATTGTCTCATTTCAAGCGGACTGTGATGGCCATGAAGTGTCCTCCACAGCCAAAACATTTATCCGGTGTGAGCGCCCCCTGGTGGACAACCTGAACGTGATAAATGACTCAAACTGGAACCAGTTCGTCCTCTCTCTGATATTTATGCACAACATGAGAACTCTACGTGGAATATTGTTCCAGTTACGCGTTAACACGAAAGATCTGCGGGAATAAAATGGGATGAAAACAATTATTACCTCAAACTCTTTAAGCACTGCAGCTCCAGTTTATGTCTGAAACATTAACTGAGTTTTTGTCCCCTCAGGACGCCCAGGTGACCTGTCTGGTGGAGTCGTGTCCAACACCCGAGTGCAAACAACCCATCGCGCTTAAAGGCTCCTGCTGTCCGGTGTGCGTCCAGCAGGAGGACGGAGACAGGGACAACCATCAGAGGAGTGTCTGAGTGTCACACGTATGGGGAGGAGACGGGACTCGGGAGAGTGTGCTGACCCACAGCTATACCCTCGATAGACAGCTTTTATTTTGTTCCTTTTTTATTTTTTAAATCAGGGGAGGGGTGGTTCTGGTTCTGGTCTCAAATTTCAGTTCTTTGCAGCCTCCAGGGCCGGCGGCCCAAAACTCTGTTTGCAATCCGCCAGCAAACACGGATCTACTTCTGTTGCGATGAATGGATTCTAATCGAGAGAAAATCTGTCCTGGTCGCTCACCGAGGCCCCAGAAGCGCCGCTCGCAGTGGAAAAACGCAGGACGAGTCGCAGGAAAGGGAAGGAAATGTGGCTGCCACTTCGCCATCTCGCAAAGTATTCTCAGGTTAGAGATGCCGAAAATTGGTGCTATTTTCCCACTTTTATTATGATTTAAGTCACCAAATACAAACCTTCAAGTATTATCCTCTGTATGCAAAGCAACGTATATACACTCAGTTTGATGAGGATTGTTTTACTCCTACACGAGGAGAGTTACTGCATCTTTTAATCCGTGGTGCTTTATATCATGTTATGTACTTTTACCCTTTTTGTTGTTTGAAAAAATACATATGAAGATAATGTGAAACCCTAGAAAAATGTTTGTAATGCAAAAGCAACATGTCTACTGATTACTGCGCCTCTATTCCAGCAACGCTTGCTCTGAGCTTTAGTGAGGTGGAGCCATTCGGCGCTCCGTCACGCTGCTTCATGGTTAATTCTGTTTCCAGAATATCCATTTGCACCACAGTAATGTTGTGAACTCGCCTTTTAAGGCCAAAAATATGATTTAGAAGCTTCCAAAATGACTAAAATAGCAGGTCTGTGTTTGAGAGCGTGCTGCTAGCGTTAGCATGGCAGACGCTTGCATGCATTCCTGCCTCTTTTCCACAGTATTTCTTCTGGTTTCTCCCTGTGAGAACCGTCTGCAGTGCGGATATATGTCAGGAATGCTCACACTGCTCTCATTTCTTTGCCATATTGAACATTTTTCTTGTCTGGACTGACATAATTTGGCCCAGCAGCTCTCTGACCCTCATTCCGCTGTAATGGAAGCCATATGAGAGGGGGGGAGGTGCAGATGAACATGTCTAACCATATCGCAGTGTCGAGTTTCTTTTACGTACTGTACATAAACAAATACCACTCATTGTACTTCATACACTGGCCGGCTTTGTGTCGACTTCCTGTTTCGCTTCGCTTCCGATTGTCTCCATTGTTTCCTTTATGTGACAACATCCTGAACACACATCTGTCACGAAGCACAAATGATAATATGCTCTCTGGAATTTTCCATTCAGGATTTTACATGGATCGGAGAGCTGCAGTCACACTGGTATGAGTTCAGACACACTAAGCAGGTTCACGTGTTTACAGCTGTGTATTTTCTCCGGTAAATGTCCCAAAGCGCGGTCCGATATGACGTGTTAGCGCTTTTTATCTCCATCGTGGCTCCGTCTCTTTTAATTTCCCCTTAAAGCTCCAAGCGACAGTGGAATGCACTGCTCTGCAGGACTCAACATGCTTTATCTACACTGTCCCAGAGGACAATGTGGACTTACTAGTGCCTATCATGACAGTTGTATTGTACTTTTGCCAAAGACTGGTTTGCACTGTAATGTACGCCTCAACAGTGATAATAAATAAGACACATCTGAAATGCAGTCATGTTGCGGTGTGGGTTTTTTCAGCCTCTGTATCTTGTAAGAGCAACTAAAATACAGATGAGATCAGTCATCAACGGATTATATGCAGAGTTTTTGCTATGTACACATGGATCCATGGAGCTACACTCCCTCTCGATTAGCTCTACCGCTACGTGGGGCTAAATCACAGTGTAGACCGTTATTCCTGATAAGGACACTGGTTTCTTTAGATTGAGAAGAACATAAGAAGTTAAACATACATTAAACATTAAAACATGAAGGGACAAAACATTAAGATATAGAGACGTGGTACGAGGTTATAACCCGGGGAGAATCCCTCCAGAGATCCGTCATCACACAGAAGTCTGGAACTATTCTGCTCTAAACAAAGCTGCCTTATCTGACTAAACACTTTGGTCATGTCCGTCAATCTGAGGCCTGTTCTACAAGACCGAGGTCTCAGCTTAAACATTTCCCTGATGGAAGGACGCCGGCCTCGCAGATGGTTTACTAAGGTCAGAATGACGGTTTGGGAGCCTTATGGTCGGACCTTTCAGCTAGACATTAAGAAAAAGGTAATTAAAATAACACATGAATTCCTCTAGAATAGCTAGGATGTTCTCTGCCAAACTGTCCCATCTAGAGTTTGTTTTAAAGACTCCAAGTTGCATTTCCTCATTTTAACTCTTCTATGCGTCAGATTGAGTTGGAAATATTTGTCCAGCAGCAAAGAGAACGACATGCAACATCTTATTTATGCCGTCCTACTGTTTTACATCTAAGAACACAAGCAGGAAGTCAAAGGCTTCAGATGAAACTGACTGTAGAATAAAATAGAACATACACATGTGTATGTATAAACAGGTACATATGCGGGATGGAGGTACGTATGCAAACATACGTCACACAAAGATATGTACATACATCCCTACAACACATATATATTTGTAAATGCATACAGTCATCCATAAAAACACTAACATACACACTGAGGAAGATTGACAAATCAATGAGCTTACAGAGAAGACGCCTGTCTCCTTTGAGCTTTTTTTTTACAGGAGCAGCCGGTCAGCTGACCTGAAGGACCAAGAAAGTGTGTCGTGATGAGGAAGCTCGGACAAAATGGGGCAAAACCATTTTAAAAAAACTCTAAAAACAAAGAGAAGAATTTAAAAATGCAGACGTCCAAGTAAAGACTCTCATTTCAAAGTACAGGGAGTAATCCAGCTGTGATGATACAAAGGCATGTATTACTGTGTCCAACTGCTGCCTGGACACAAAAGTCTCCCCAGATGATAAAAGCTCCATTTCACTATAAAATGTGTTCAATTTAAAATCACTGTCCATCTTAAAACCAAGCGGTGGGCTTTAACTACCAAGTCTCACCTGACGACCAGGTCCAAAGACAATGACTTCCGTAATTTCATTCGGATTTAGAAATTCATCCCCACTTAAAGCAGTCTAAAAGATGTTTCACCAATGCGCCCTTTTGACCTAGTGGCATAGATTTGGTAGTCATCAGCATAAAACTGGAAAGAGATGCCAAGTTTCTGAAAATGGACCCCAGAGGGAGAAGATATAGAGAAAAGAGAAGTACTGTAGCTACCAGATATGTACATACAAACATGCATATAGTAACATTTGTACACACATACGTATAGACAGACAAATATACACAGACACACTCACACCTAAGGTAAATTTAGAGTCCCCAATCAGCCTATCCCCAAGGTGCATGTCTTTG
>JBAMHX010000022.1:1937050-1948650 GCA_037177515.1 Pseudomugil tenellus
CATGCAGACATCAGATGTAGTGGGAACCGAACCCATGACTCACCAATCAGAAGACGGCCACACTACACCTGCGCCACGGCCGGCGGCTATTAGTTTTTTTTTACATTTAGCAAAGAAAGTATCTTGTTTGTGTTTCTCCCCTTTAGTAACACTAAACTAGTAGGTTTACTAGTAGGTATTATATTACGCATGGCTGTAATGAGTCATCTTTATAATAATAATAGAATGAGAAACACATTTTAATGTTTTGGTTCTGCTCCAGAACATCCAACATAATCCCCCGTATCGATCTGATGATGCTACCTTGCAGCCAGGATTACGAACAACAGCGTAAAGATGATCACACAGCTTGTTACATCTAGTTGTCCTGGTAACAGGCTTCTCCATCCGACAACTAGAAGTTATCTTCCTGCAGGTGATGCTTTTTAGATAGCTGAAGCTTTCCCGAGTACCTGCCTGCTTTTGATGATGCTAGCTTTCTGATGCTAGCTTACTAGCTTACTCAGGTTTCCATAACGACACAAAACATGAAAAAATCATCATACAAACATTATTCTCCTCATTTTACTCAAGAAGCACAAGAAGCATGGGTAGGCCATGTTGCCCTGTTTCAAAGGTAAAACTGACATGTTCCACAAAGCAAAGCTTATTATCAGTCATAAACCACAAACAGTGAAACAGACCACAGACAGTTGTCCACATTGACCTTTTGCTGTTTGAGAATATGGAAAACCAGTTTGGCCAGTTTGGCACGAGTCAAAACGTCCCCAAAATGGGCTTAAATTTGGGCTTAAATTTGGGCTCACTGAGTGATACCGCAATGCCTCTGCAGTTCTAGAAAACAGCGTCAGGTGGTCTGAAAATGAGCTAAAATGCTCCAAAACGCTAGCAACAGAGTGGTTTCTGCTCCAGCTGGCAGCCAATGAGTTAAATCCTCCTTTTTAGTTACTGTAAAATGTTCTGCGTTGTATTTACATTGCGATCAGTATGTTTTTAAACAAAAATCACAAAACCTAGGCCATTTTCCGGAACTATTTCTGCAGAGCTGTCAAATGCCCATCCCCCGCTTCCCGCCAAAAGTGTCCCAAAGAGAATTACTTTCAGCTTTTTATTTCCAGTGTCTTTTCATTCTTCACTAAACCAGAGTGCTAACTTATTTTCAGATCTCATTATTGATCATTTTTCTGCTTCTTTCAGAAATCCGAGGAAAAAAAAGGGATGCTCGGACGTCTCAGCAGCATGTTCGGCAGTCGCCGGAAGAAGAACAGCGACAGGCTCCACTCAGATGCCTCCACCACTTCCAGCTCGCCGGCGTCTCCCTTGTCTCCACGTTTTCCTCTGTCTGACCAGGACAATGGACTAAAAACCCTGACTCTGTCTGGGAAAGACAAACAGCTAACGGGACTGTATTCTGCAGAGCTCGGGCCCAGAAATGAGCGCGAGGACGACGCGCTCAGCCAAGGCTCCTCCCCCAACATCTCTCTGATGAACGATGATTTCCCGTTTGCAGACAGTAACAGCAGCGGCAAGGGGAGTGTGAGGGAGGTGCACGTCTCCAGGGTTAGCATAGCAAGTGGTGAAAGGAATTCTGGGAAAGTGACACCCACTGATGGGGATCTTTCATCCGCTGCTCGTCCAAATCCTTCTTCCAGCTCGGATGTAAGCTTTACAGAGTCGGTGGTGGATGAAGTGAGCAAGAGGCTGCAGGTTCATCTGGAAGAAAGAGTCGGGAACTCCAGTCAGGAGAACATCGTCAGCCCAACCACCGTGATGTCCCTCAACATCCCATCGTCCATGGCAACCGAAAGCCCAAAGTCACCAAATTTGACCTCCATAAGCATAGCGTCAAAGAAAACCTTTCTAAAAGTTGGAGAGAAGGAGCACAGCACTGCTTTAAGAGGGATAACGTTAGGATCTCGGTCACCCGTATCACCAACCGTCACAGAAAACTCCAACAGTCTTCCTGGGGAAAGCGAAGGCACCACATGGAGCCCTCCACCTCAGCGAGAGCAAGAACCCGGAGGGGATTCTCCTATCCGACTATACAAAGCAATATGGGTGGAAACACACCTGGGAGAGGAGAAGGAGGAGTGGGAGGCGGTGAGGGAAAAATCTGAGCTGAAACAAGAGGAGGAGGGCTTGAGAGCAGACTCGCCTCCTGTGCTGGCTATACATGTTACAGTAATACCTGAGGATGAGGCAGTAACGCAGGGCGCTGCAGACAGCCCCTCTCCCCCGTCAGAGACTTTGCTGTCCGGTGGCAGATCGCCAGAGTCAGCCATCGGGGAGATTCAGCCAGCTTCACAGCCTCCGGAGGCGCCGGACGCCGGCTCGGATCAGGAGAAAGGCAGCTTCAGAGAAATCCAGGTGACGCGCAAGACTGTGACTCTGCCGGCCAAGCAGAAGGTTTTCGCAGAGAGAGTTTTTATTAACCTGGAGACCAGTTTGGAAGAGGAGCTGGTGGGACAGGAATGCAGTGCAGCTTCAAAGTCCTCCAACACAACAGAGGTGAAACTGTAAGTATCCGTCTCTTTTCATTTTCGCCCGCTACGCTTTGAACCTGTTGGAGCAGAAAGCCGGCGGAGTTAAGCCTCCAGGCAACCTGAGCTCCCAGTTCCCATGTCCCATTGTTCAACTGGAAAACAATCAGCTCAGCCTGCAGAGAGGCGGTGAAATATTCATATGTAGGACGTCTCATTTAAAGCTTTAGATCCTGTTTAAATCTGAAGAGCAACGCCCTCCTTTTATTAACGCGAGAGAAGTGAGCATTATTGTTCTTTTCTCAAATTTCAGCCCCTTTTTGTTCATCTTCAGTGTATTTTTACAACCTGAATGAGTTAAATAGAGTCCAGGAGCTGATTAAATCTGTTGTTTCCTGAATCCTTTCAGGAGTCACGCAAATACATCCTTATTTAAAGAAATGATCATTAAAACACACTAAATAAATGAGGACAATTTAACTACATAACTAAACTAAATAAATAACGAAATAACAGCTTTTTTAATTTTATTCAGGCTGCAGCTTTATGCTTTAATAATCAGTGTAACATGGTTATAATTATAATATTTATAATGTTGTTATTTACAAATAAACTGACATGTAGACACAAGAATGCTTTAAGTCCAGTTCTCATGAGTTATCTTTTAGAGAAAATGATGAGGTAAATGGTAAAACAATAAGCTCGCTGCTGGTTAGCTGATAACATTATCATCTACAATAAGCTAATGTACTGATAACTGTATTAATAGTAATGATGGCAACCTGTCCTTAGCACACGTGACATGTTCAAAGTTTTAACAGCAATATCTTGTTTAAACAGGAAATGTGAAAACATTAATTAGAGATGTGTGATATTATCGGCAGATATCTGGATTAAAGTGAAATATTAAAAATATTGGTATAATTTTTTTTAAATGACAACTTTTACACGTGTAGTTTTTATATATAAAACTCTTGAACTGTAAATGACTAAATATAAAAGACGTCATTTATAGTTTTCCAGATATGTTTGTTTGTTTTGCTAAACTCACAACAAACCCTGTGGCTGTGACATCATCAAATCGCGTCGTCTCTACGTGGACTCGTCCACATGTTTTTGAATTATTTCAAAGTGCTTGGAGACATTAAATGTGGTGCAAAGCAGAGATTATGTCTGATTTCCTGAAATTTTTTCCTGTGGGACATCAACATATGTCAGTTTTAGGAGTTGCATGTCAGCAGAAAAAACTGCATGTTATTTGTGGCGTACATCACAATAAAGGTGTTAAAGTTTAAATAAAGTTAAAGTTGTTATATGCTGTAAAACATACTGCATGGTGTCTAAATGTAAAACTAAACTGTGCCTTCCTCTCTCCTCCGACAGACTGAAAACCCTCCAAAACAAGAACAATGTTGAAAAAGTCGCTGGTCTTGAAACCTCCTCACCGGCAGATGCCAGCACATGCTGCGGGACCAGTCCTGAACCCATAGCCGACTCTGAGCTGCCCGATGCTTCTGCAGCTTTAGACATGTACAAAACTAAATCAAAAGCTGTGGAATTTGTGGCAATAAGTCATGGATCCAGCCAGGCTGCTTCCTCTAAGCGAGGAGTTAAAGGAGCAGCAGAGAGGCAGCATACCACCGCCACCGGAACAAAGACTTCATCCTCTGCAGCTGCAGGCATGGCCAGGAATGTCACCACAAAGCCAAAGGGCTCCGCAGAGGGAGCAAAAAGAGAAACCTTTAGCGTTTATCCCCCGCAGAGGGACCACGACGGTGACAAGTCAGCCTCCATGTTGCCAGTTTTGAAAGATCTGAGCAGTGCAACAAGCCTAAAGTCTAAAATCCCCAAACGGTCAGATTCTGATGTGAAATCACCTGATAAAACATCAGCGCCTGATGCATTCGGGTCAGCCGGCACGCCCAAACTGCAAAAACAACCAAAACCCAAAGAAGCTGCAAACAAGACAAGCAGGAAGCCCAGTTTTGAAGAAGCGAAAAGTGTGAAATCTGCATCCGGAAGCACTTCTTCCATAAAATCTACCAACAAGACAGGAGCGAAGCTGATTAAGGAAAAGTCAGACGAGGATTCTGGAAACCTTGTAAATGAGACGAAGAAGAAACAGAACCATCTGGAGAACAACAGCACCAAGAGCTGGTTGGCGGGTTCTCCAAGAAACAAGAAAGATGATTTAATTCAGTCAGGAGGGAACAACTATAAGAAAGCTTTGTCTGTTCAGACCGAGTCAGAAAAAGTTCAGATAAGCCTGAGACGGAGTCACGAGCAGCGAGATCTAAGTCTGGATGAGGAGAAGCCTGGAGGTGGGACGCCTGGAGGTGGGACGCCTGGAGGTGGGACGCCTGGAGGTGGGACGCCTGGAGGTGGGACGCCTGCCGCGCTCGCTGAGAGTCCCAGAAAAGGTACGAGAGCTGCAAGAATACTGCAGAAACAGATTTATATGCATTATACAAACTGAGCTATTTTCTAAACTCTCCTAAATATTTTTCCACTTTGCTTATTAATTTTTTATTTGGTTTTACTTTTACTTAATTTTCATTTATTTAATTGATTATTTTTAAAATATTTTATTCACTTCATGAATTAGAAAATACCTTTTTTTCCTGTTTACCTTAAAGTTTTTGTTTGGACTTATGAAAATAATTCAGATCCCACCTCCAGAGTATTTCCAAAAATTCCTAAAAAATAAAAAAAGAAAATACTTAGAATTTGTTTTCTAGTGATTTTTTTTAGTTTAGACCAGAGAATATATTTTTTTATTTTTAACGTTGTTATTTTTTTACTATATGATAATTATTTATTTTTCTGCTTGTTTTTAATAAATCTTTTTTCACCCACTTTAATGATGTATCCACTTTTTTAGGAGATTTATGATTATTTAATCAGTTTCTATTTTTTAATTTCTATTTTTAAAATTATGTTAATTTATTTTTATTCTATTAGTTTTAAAAACATAAAATAAATACATATCTGGATCTATTTTAAGATTATTGGTTATTAATACATTTGAAAAGATACATTTTATTTTATGAACGTTTTGCAGTACCGAAAGACTGTTTTGTTTTTATATTTATTTTCTTTCCTTTTTTCCTTCACATCCAAATAATGTCTCAATTTTTTCTCTCTCATTAAGTTTGTATTTTCTTGAACCCATAATGGATAATTCCTGATTTCTTCGTGCTTTATGTGGAAAATAAGTATTCAGCATTGAATAGTCAGAATAAGATATGATTGCGTTGCAGTCTTTGTCCAGCTGTTTGGACATCCTGCGTGGGAGATGTAAACTGGATTAGTGAAGGAAAACTGACTGTCCACACTTACAAATGTTCAGAAATGTGGAATCTGTCACTTGCTAATAAAATAATATAGTAATGGATCAAACAATCAGATTCCTGCATAAATCTCATAAAATACATTCTTTCTTCGGATTAAAGACCAACTTTCGGGATTTATTGGGTCTGACGGCTCTCAAGCACCCAGTTTAAGGTTTTAACTTTGCTGTACTTTATTGTATTTTACTTCATTTTATTGTATCTTTTATTATAATGTGTCCTTAACTGACAAGATATTATTATTGTTTGTTATTATGTGAGTTTTGTTTAACGGAGGCGTATTTGTGTTTCAGGAACAGGAAGCATGCCATTAGCCAAACCATCTAAGCTCTTCACTAAACGAAGCATTAGCCAAGAAGAGAACGACTCCCCCCCGGCCACTAAGTACGAGAAAACCGCCTCGCTGAGGTTGTCCAAGCCGGCTGACAAACACCACAGGTTGGCAGGGAAGGACTCGACTGACGCCTCTTTGTCTGGGAGCAAGCTTCCGACGAGAGGTCAGAGAAGCTTCAGCAGTAAAATCCAAGTAAAACCCAGAAATCTGCAACACTCGGCTAAATCTGAGGATTCAAACACGTCTACACTCATATATATCACAGCGAAAGAGAAGCATAATGAAAATTCATCTCAGCTCCACATGAAAGCTGCAGATGAAGCGGCTGGTGAGGTCAAGCTGAAAGAGGTGACGTCAGGAATCCCGTCACTGCGAAACCACCATGCAGCCATTACAGACGATGCTGAAGTGACGTCTCTGCCTAAGTCACAAGATCATGATGTGAATCATCCAGAAACTGAAGCAGAGATCAGTCAAAGTGACGCCACACAGAAGCAGGACACACGGTTACCAGCAAAAACATTCACTAACACAGAGGGAAAGGATGCAACTGATCCCTCAGCCAAAGCTCAGGAAGGTGGAATTATTTCACTAACAGAAATAAATACAGTAAGTTCTGCAACAGGAAGCAGGAAAGAGCTTCCAGCTTTAAAAGACCAGCTCGCCCAAACTTTCACTGCTGGCGCAGATCAAGCAAACCGGGTTGATACGGAGCAGCTTTTCAAGCAGGAAACCACAGATGAAAATGTGTTGAGGCTGGATCTGGAAGAGGATTCTGCAGCGGAGGAGCTTGGCAGGACACCAGCTGAGGCTTTGGACGTCGGAACAGAGACTCAGACTGTTTATGAGCTGGCCAAGAATGTTGATAAGCAGGACAAAGAGGCCTTTACATCTGCAGAAGCAGAAAGAAGGAAGAATAAAATGCTGAATGACGCAGCAGTAAAAAGAACTGATTCACAAGAGGAGCTTAAAGACGGAGCTACTGGAGACAAAGCAGAGAAACCAGCAGCTCCATCAGCAGAGGAAAAACACTGGCAGCCTGAAGCCACGCAGGAACCACAGAGGGCCGTTCCAGATGTTCTGGAAGAGAGGATCCTTTTGGAACAACAGCATAAAGCTGCGAAGCAAATGAAGACCAAAGATGGAGATATTCAGGATGATCGCAGAGACAAGAAACACTCTAATGAGGAGAAAGACAAACTAAACCAGAAAACTGAAATGTCTGACAAAATTATCCCAGTTCCTGGAAATGAATGCAGGGATGATAAAACATCTACACAGCCTGAAGGTCCAGATGTTGACCAGAAACAGCAGCTCCAACAGGTTACACCGGGAAGAACTTCGCATGCAGAAACTACTGGAGAAGTCACATCGTTCAGATCTGCAAAGGGCTGCATCCAGCTAAAGCAATTTTCCATCACGGCTGCAGACAACAGAAGTCACAGCAAACAGCCAACGGAGACTCCGCAGCAGGAACAGGACATTATATCAGCTGAAGAGGACAAGACAAAGGAAACTAAGAAAGCTCAGGAGACAAACTCTGGAAACACTCATGCTGAAGAAAAAACTGAACTCAGCAAGTCTTCAGGCAGTCTGATGGAGGAAAAGTCCGCTGTCAAGAGGGAGGATGGTAAACCGCAGGTCCAGCTGGACATAGCTGCTGGGTGCCAGGATGGAAACAAATTAAATGAATCCAAACATCACAAAGAGAAGCCCGAGATGGAAGCTGCAGAAGCACAGAAACTAGTAGATACAAGGGTCAAGATGACGGGTGATGCTGTAAGAAAGAACATTCACACCAGAGAAACCAGTGCAGCCCACGATTCATCAGTCAGTTTGGTGCTGGAAACATCTGCTGCAGATGCTGAGAGTGAAAATGTCCACCAACAGATCCAGATGTCTAAACCTGTTCAAGAACCAGATGTTGAGCCCATAAAAGCAGATTTAGAACTAAAATATTCCAAAACAGAATCAGCTGAAGCAGAAGATCTAAAGGAAGAAACAGAAAGACAAACTCAGCGGCTAGAAGATGCAACCAGCAGACGTCAGAGTGATGAAGCAGGTGATGCTGTAAGAAAGGACACATCAGAGGAGGGTTTGGTAAAGAACTCTGCAAATGCAACTATGGAAACTCTGGAAGACCAAAAGTCCAAACCTGTTGCAGATCAACATGTGGACATTAAGACACCAGAGAAAGAAAAAGCAGCAGAGTCTGAACGTCCAGATCATGAAGCAGAAGCTGAAGTTCAGGAGAAGCAGATGGAAGATTTACCCCAAAGCATCATTCACACCAGAGAAACCAGTGCAGCCCATTATTCATCAGTCAGTTTGGTGCTGGAAACATCTGCTGCAGATGCTGAGAGTGAAAATGTCCACCAACAGATCCAGATGTCTAAACCTGTTCAAGAACCAGATGTTGAACCAATAAAACCAGAATCAACTGAAGCAGAAGATCTAAAGGAAGAAACAGAAAGACAAACTCAGCGGCTAGAAGATGCAACCAGCAGACGTCAGAGTGATGAAGCAGGTGATGCTGTGAGAAAGGACACATCAGAAGACCGTCTAAAAGTTCTCGTAACTGAAATAACCAGCGAGAAGACCTCAGCTGTGGAGGTTAAGGGTCCACATAGAGGCGGTGATTCTGCTTCTTCTGATGCGAAACAAGATCAGAAGGCGACGAAACAGATGGAGGATTTAACCCAAAGCATCTTTCACACCAGAGAAACCAGTGCAGCCTACGATTCATCAGTCAGTTTGGTGGTGGAAACATCTGCTGCAGATGCTGAAGTCCAAGAGAAGCCATCATACGCTGCTAAATTAGTTGATGAACATCTAGGAGACAAAAATCTATTTAATAATGTTTTAGTTAGAAAAGAAGGGACTAATAACAGAGACCAGCAGCTGAAAGGGTTAATAACAGATGTCAAAGAATCTGAAAGTAAAAGAGTAAAAAATGTGTCACACGCATATCCAGACTATGAAGAAATTCTGAATCCGGGTTTAGTTAAACTCCCCTTCAGTATGGCAGCGCAGAGGAAGGACAGACCTGCTGCTTCCAAACAGGAAGTCCAGACTGCAAGAGAAGAGGAGTATGATGATTTTTTATTTCCTCCTCTGAAGTCCTCCACTCCGTCTACGTGGTTAGATGTAGAACATCATCACAAACCCAGAAAGGAAGCCAGAAGGAGGATGACTACTTCGGCCAGCGACGCCAAACATCTGGAGCCGGATGAAATAGATGATTTTATCAGGAACATTAAGGAAGGCGGAATCTCCTTTTCATTTCCCCAGAAGAGGCACGTCCGGAAAAAGCACCTATCGCCTCCTTTTGCTATGCCAGCCATCAAGGAGGACCTCTTCGAGCGAACATTTGATCCTGAAGAATTTCGGTTTGGTTTAAGGAATAACAATCGGATTTTCACAGATTCGGCACCAGGCCAGATGATAAAACGAAGATCTGTGACTGAGCGGGGCGAAACCCTGGAAAGAGCTTCTCCAGACTCCACCTCGGCACATCCAATGAAAACTGAAGACGGAGGACAAGATGGAGTAACGGAGGAAGCAGGAGATGACAATCCGCCTGGGAAGATCAAGTCCAGGCTCGGAAGGATGTCCATCCTCTCCGGCTTGCTGAGCTCGCCTCGGTCTTCCAGGAAGACCAGAGAGGAAACCAGTAGCACAGTCCCCTCAGACATGTTCTCTGCTGGACTAACTGGCCCGCCTTCACCTGCCATCACAGCCGATAAGAGCGGGTCGAAAGTTCCAGACACGGGAGGAGGTGAGTCAGCGCCTCGCCCCTCCTCTCCGCCCGCTCGGCCCACATTCTCAGAGATAAAGCTGCCGGGTCGCTTACGGATATACTTCACCGAAGACCAGATGGATTCAGAAACCACCGAAGCTGGCCCGGTTTCCATAGATGTGGACCAGAACTCTGTAACAGAAGTGGATGTGGACCAGAACTCTGTAACCGTTCTGGATGTGGACCAGAACTCTGTAACAGTTCTGGATGTGGACCAGAACTCTGTAACAGAAGTGGATGTGGACCAGAACTCTGTAACCGTTCTGGATGTGGACCAGAACTCTGTAACAGTTCTGGATGTGGACCAGAACTCTGTAACAGAAGTGGATGTGGACCAGAACTCTGTAACATTCCTGGATGTGGACCAGAACTCTGTAACAGAAGTGGATGTGGACCAGAACTCTGTAACATTCCTGGATGCGATCCAGAACTCTGTAACAGAAGTGGATGCGGTCCAGAACTCTGTAACCGTTCTGGATCTGGACCAGAACTCTGTAACATTCCTGGATGCGGTCCAGAACTCTGTAACCGAAGTGGATGTGGACCAGAACTCTGTAACCGTTCTGGATGTGGACCAGAACTCTGTAACAGTCCTGGATGAGGACCAGAACTCTGTAACCGAAGTGGATGTGAACCAGAACTCTGTAACCGTTCTGGATTTGGACCAGAACTCTGTAACATTCCTGGATCTGGACCAGAACTCTGTAACAGTCCTGGATGTGGACCAGAACTTTGTAACAGACGTGGATGTGGACCAGAACGCTGTAACAGAAGTGGATGTGGACCAGAACTCTGTAACAGTCCTGGATGTGGAGCAGAACCGCGTAGCAGCTGTGGTTCTGGACCAGAAGGGACCTGCAGAACTCCCTAAAACCACAACTTACAACCAGAAAACTTCTACAGCTAAAACTAAAAAGGTAAAAGAACAAACAGTCTTTTCTATCTCATTGCAGACGTCTTTATTCTGTATTCTGCTAGTCCGTCTCCATGGCGACACATGCCTCAGGCTGTCTGCTGGAAATGTCTTTTTGTGGTGTTGTTGCAGTGGTAAATTGTTTGCAAGTTAAAACACGAGAAACGAGCTTGTCCTCAGTGTGGAATTTATTCCGGGAAAGTTCAGCTTATCAGCGTTTTACAGCGTAATGACGTATAAAATAAAACCTACAGATGTGTTTCTAGGACAGTGTGGAGTTTCTGTTACAGTCTCTGTAAGGAAAGGGCATGGCTGAAAAAGCTAACAGAGGCTGTAACCGATGGATCTAAAACCTGCTTCCACTGCGAGCATATGTGCAATAAGATACTAGAGGAATTGCTGTTCTTGCAGAACAGCATGGTGAATGCCTTTTAAGCTGAAATGGTTGAAATGTAATGCTAAAGAAGCTAAATTTATTTTTTTTCCTGATCTTTCTCAACGTAAAAAAGCAGAAACGGATGCTTAAATAGTGTGAAAAAGGTTGAAGGTTTAGGAAAACATAGCATAACGGAGTTGAAAAGGGTTGAAAGCTTGTTGAACAATTTGTTCCTAAGTCTAAGTCTAAACCTTAAGTCTTTAGTAAAAAGGTATCTGAATAAAATGAAAGAAAGCTGAACTAAAAAGAGTAAAACATATTTGTAACAAAGCTTTGGAAGCTTAAAAT
>JBAMHX010000022.1:1989558-1999578 GCA_037177515.1 Pseudomugil tenellus
CGCCCTCTCGAGTGTTTGGTCCTTTTTTCTGGGTACCTTTTGTTCTGTGGGAAAAGAGGAGGAGATTGGTAACCCATTCCCCCCCCCCCCCCCCCCTCTCTCTCTCACACACACACACACACACACACACACACACACATACATTGGTGGCACTGCAGGGTTGCCCGAGGACACTTATCCACTGACGGTCCACTGAAGGTCCACTGACCTTCTGTTTGGAAGACAACTGCTCATAGTGTGTTGACGTCCTCTATACTAAAGCTGCAGATATGGATTTAATTTATGGTCTCTTTGTAACTTTGTTTCTGATATTAGACTTAGTCAGGTGTACCTACAACCATTTATGTTTGACATATTTTTCATGACATGGAGTTGTTGAGAAGGACAAACACTGAAGCGAAGACTAAAACATTTTTTTCCCTTCACAACTTCAATGTGCCTCAGCATCTGAGCCATTCAAACAGAGTAGGTTTTTTTCTCCTTTTATTTTGATGCAGTTGTACTTACCCCTGTGATGTATTTATCCAGGTTTCCTTTTCATTTTTTTCCCTGACATTTTAAGTTTAGCAGAAAGTGTAGCATGGGTGTTGGTTGTATCCCTTCTGTATATTTGTTCATTTGTCTGTGTGATAAGAACACAGTTAATCCTGCTGTGGCTGCAAGACTTGGCCTGTGATTGTGTCAGCAGAACAATTCTTGTTCAGGCAGCAGTATCTAGCACACTCCTCCCTTGATGGGCGCAAAGATGAAGCTGCCTCCTCTCCCATCCCTCTCCCTGATTAGAGTGCTGACACTATCACTCAGGCATCCAGGAAGAGAAATTCTGCCTCTCTGACTGTTGATCTTTCACCCTTCTGGGATTTACTTTGATGGAAGTACCTCTAGAAATAGTTAAGCACATCACCCCATCCTTTCCTTTTTGTTCTTGGTTTATAACCCTATCTTTAGGTTTCTAATTTAAGCTAACATATAGACTGAATTTTTTTTCACTAAAAAATAAAACATGATATGTTTAAGCACACATCTAGTTTTGTTGTGTCACTACGTCTCATACAGGGCTGTTTAAGCTTTCCTTGTTTGCTGATGTTCTTTAAAGGATGTCGATGAGGAGATAGAGGCAGAATACAACATCTTGAGGTCCCTGTCCAACCATCCTAATGTGGTGAAGTTTTATGGCATGTTTTACAAGTCTGACAAGTTATCTGGTGGACAGCTCTGGCTCGTACTAGAGGTGAGCTCTTCATGAGACATCCATATCCTGTTTGCATTTTTCAGATGCTAAAACATAATTATAAATGCTAAAACAGGGTGCTACTGGCCTTTGTTTCATGGTAAGAGAAATTATATTGCTTATTTAAAGGTTTTCAGCCTTAATTTTCTGACATTAACTTTTTTTGCAAGTAACTATGCAATCACTACTATTCTAAAATTATTTTTATTTAATTCATTTTCAATCTAATTTATTTTGTTTTTAATTAATTAGTTTATTGAAATTAATTATTTTAATCGAACTGTTTCGTGTGTGAGTTTAATATATATTTTATTACTATTTGAAGCACATTTTGTTGTTTAATGATTCTAGGATTTGTTCTGCTTGTCTGTTAAGGTAACTGTGTCTGTGAAAAGTACTTACAGGACAGCGGTAACACATCATTCAAAATTTTAAAGCAGCTATTTCCAGCTTCATATTGTTTTTCTAGGCTGGAAAAAAAGCAAAAAACATATTTCACACAGGATTTAATTGAGTCTGTCTACAACATGCTGTTTTTTTTAATTGGATGTCTTCTGGAAACAAATTTAAAGGGACAATCATGCAACTACTTCACTGTAACAAGCACCTACTTTACAACATAAAAGTTGTGGTTCCTGAACCACAACTGTAACTTAATCTGAACAAAATTGTAAAGTCTTTAAGTGGCATTTTGACCCCATAACAAAGACAAATTCATTATCTGTCTTACATTCTGCCTCCTCAGAGATCTTCAGCACTTGAAAGCCTATCTGATTTTTTTCACTTGTCACTTTTTTCTTGTCCTCACTTCCTCTGGTAATGTCCACGGGGGTTACTTTGCTGAATCTCCTGCGTCCAAAATGGCCAGTGGGTTGATAAACTAATCAGCTACACAGAGTTTTGAAGTTAGAAACTTATGTAGGGTTGCTTCACAGCATCTATATCTTAAGATGAAAACTTTAATTATTATATAATCTTGAACATTTTGTTTGAAAAAAGTGAGTGCATCATGTTCTAAGTGCAGTGCTGCATATGTTTAAATATACGTACTCACAGGCTGTGCTGCACTCTGTGTACATGCTGATCCAGGACCAGGTTACCTATCAAAGACATTATGTCAGCTGTGTAGAAAATGAGCTAATGTTAACAGCAGATTGAACACTGAGCTTTTGCCTTTCAGGCATTTAAAATACACCTGACACTGTAACCACATTTACATGACGGGACATAAGGAAAGGCCTATTGCTATACAAAAAGATAATTTCTGATGCTAACAGCCGAATAAGCTAAAGAGAGAGAGATCCTCTTTTAAACAGACATCATCTGTTTTTGGAAAATTAAAAATGCCTTTATTGCCACAGTATTTTTCCTCCTCTTTCAGACCACAGGCTACACTTTATTTAGTATTTGGAGAGTTACTTCAGGTCTTGAGGAAGTTTAGCATTGGAAACCTTTTATTTCTCGCTAGACACACACTTCATTAGACTTAAACTAAGAATAAATAACAGTTATTTATGTCAGAGACTGTCATGTTTGAGGAAGAGCAGTGTGTTAGAGAAAGGGAGGAACAATACAGTTAATTATCTGTTCTTGCATACAATCAATATTTTGAAACGAGTAGATGAAAGGTTGGTATATAATGTGTATATATACATATATATACACACACACACACACACACACACACACACACACATCGACACAAATCGTCACTGCAGCAACTTCTCTTCCGTCATATTTTTTTTTTAAGAATTGTAATCCTCTCGTTTTGGCGTCTCTCTCCTTGCAGTCCAGGTCTCAAAGTGCTGTCCCAATCCTATTTAAAGCATTTCGAGCCCTTGTGGCCTGTCACCCTCGACTCCTTACGCAGGTGACGTCATTTAGTCATCAGGGGCTCAGGGCGAGTGCTCAAGCTTTCGGTTTGGGATTGGGGGGTAGACATCAGAGCAGGTCATGTGATCTGTGACATCACTCTGTAGGACAGGCAGGACTCAGATATTCTGTTTATGTCAGAGTACAGCACGACAGCACCACAGCTGCTTCCTCTTTTAGCAACTGGTTCTGAACGAGAGCTAACCGGGTCGTTTTTTTAAAAGTATATCCACAAAAGGTCTTTAGTGCATCTTTAACTAACACACACACACTGGTGGACAGGCAGGGGTGGCCTGTAGTTTTGAATAAACTCCAGCCAAAACAAAGAAGTTCAGGCTTTAGTATGTTAGAAGCTGCTGATACACACGTATTGACCAACTGATAGATTATCTGTTGATGAAGAGTTTGTTTTTGCCCCTACAGGAAGTGATTGTGAACCGGTGGGTTTCCTCCAGAGAGCGATCAGAGCAGGACGAGATATGATCGTCAGAAAGCATTAACAGGGATGTTACCAATGGGAAAGAATATGGACATGGAACATGTCCGGTTTGTTCCACTAAGTCCTGCGGATCAAGACAAGGTTCAGTCACTGAGGTCAGAAGAAGAATTCTTCAGTGGACGGCAGACTCTGATTCTGGAGTAGAAATGTTATGGAGTTCTGGTCCTGAAGTCCAGCAGACACCAGTATGGCAGCGCTTCATGTGCATGGCTCCGCCCCCTCTGAACAAGCAGGAAATGGAAGGCGTCACCTGACGACTTCACACTTTACTAAATGTTACACTGGACACAAACTCAGTTTGATTTAGTCATTTAAATACGTTTCTATCAGAAGTGTCCATCTCTGTGTTTAACTGGTTACCACAGTTACAGGGATCTAATGAATCTTTATTAAAACAACAATAAATAAAATTTCGCCAACAGGTTTTCTGTCAAGCATTTCAATTAGACCTCATGAGTCAACCTCCCTCTGCCTCTTACCCTTACTGTCGTCATATGCAAATGAACATGCCATGTGTAAAAACACAAAACAATCAGTATTTTGTGAAAGGTGTGTAAGCAACTTGTAATGTTTTGTTTTTTAACAGTGTTCTGCCCTTTAGACATACAAGATGCTGTGTCTCTTGGAGTGGTTGTTTCTGTGTAGTTTCTTTTGTTCCTAAAGGGAAAGTGGAAGAGCTGCAGTTTATTCTATATCAACAGTGATCTGAATTAACATGCAGAGATTATCTATAGTAACGGATATCGTACTCTTAACACAAATCGATGTAAATCTGCTTCTATTCCTTTATCCCATAATTTCTTTGCCAACAACCAACCGTTGTTTCCTTATTGGTCATTTCGGATCCTGGTTCTCTTCAGACAAATGTTTTATTCCATTTTTCACCATTCCTCCTTAAACATATGCAGCGCCATTGCTGACTAGTCTTATAAGGAGGGGGTGCTGCGAGAGGAGACAGTTATTCACATGAATATACGTTGCGCAGCGTACAGACTATTAAACATGGAGCAGGAGATAAACAGAGACAGTATGTGGCTGTTCTAGTCCGGAGGAAATTACAGCACAACATGTTAACTTATTCAATCCAAAAATAATTCATTTCTGCTTATTTTTATAAGAGACATTAGTTGTTCAGTCCCAAAACTGAGCATCTCTGTTTGGTGCTCAGTAAATCTGCTATTACTGCTCTCCATTACTGTCTGCCAGTAAAAGCAGAAAATGAAGAAACGCTGCTGGTTTTTATTCAACCAGGGACCGGCAACTCTGGTCCTAGAGAGCTGCAGTCCTGCAAGTGTTGAGTTTCCCTGCAGCAACACACCTGACATCAGTCTTAATTAGCAGACTTCTGCGTTAATTAGCTATTAATTTGAATCAGGTGTGACGCAGCAGGGAAACTCATGCTGCTCTATAGGACCAGACGTGCCTACCCCTAAACCAGGTGTAAGTAGTTCACATCACACGTGACTGAAATCAATGGCTAATTAGCAGACTTGTGGCAATTTTAAACGTCATGCTCTGCATCAGTCTGCTAATTAAGTGTGATGTGTGTCCGCTGTGATGCAGCAGGAAAACTCCCAACACTTACAGGACTAGTTCTGCCTACCTCTGCATTAAACTATCCATTTACTTAACTGCTTCATCCAGAATGGTCCAGGCGCATTAAACTGTTGTTCAGAGAAATGCAAAGACTCAGCTCAGCAACTTCAGCTACTTCATGAGACAAAGGAAGGTTATTCACAGCAGCTTCAGACATTCAGCTTACAGACTATCCTCACTTGTCAGTTTGATCACACACAGAGGAAGTGACATGTTTCCAGTGTCTTTTATGTACACAGGATCCCATTCCCAGTTTGGTTTGGCCTGATAGATAAATATGATCATGGAAGGACCATATCCTGACTGGATCTTGACCAATGTTATAAGTATAATCTCAGTTTTACCTCTATATTGAGAAAATGTCCAGTTAACAGAAGAATAAAAGTCAAATGGACAGACTTCATTTATCTTTATCTTTTTTTTTTTGCAGAATGAGATAATCAGCTGTCATCAGAAATGTGCTTTTAAAAAGTGTTGGGTTTTATTATTCATCTAAAATGCTCTTCTGGACATATTTGTGGACCTGCTGCGTCTGGAAATTAGGACCATGTGATTCATGATAAGGTTTAATACAACAAGATTACAGTGATGATCAAAAGCTCAAAATGATTGTTTAATATGCTAGAAATTATCTGACAAATTACACCAACAAAGACAAGGATGCATGGGGTTGTATTTTACCACCTACTTGTGAACGTATACTCTATCTTCTCACATTCAGACTGGATCCTTTTGAGATATTTATTCCTGGTAAATGCATGGAACAGGAAAAAAATAAAGTAATAATTATAACAGACCATTTTCATAATTAAATAAGTTTGAATACGTTGTTAAATCTGATGCAAACATGCTAACATTTGTGCATGCAATAAACAGAGTGTCTCATTCAATTTTCATAATGGCCTTTAAGAGTGTGTGTGTGTGAGAGAGAGAGATGTGTGTATGTATGTATCTGTTGCGATGCATGGCAGTATATCAGTAGATTAAATGTTAATATAGATTATTTCTCCAAATATTTCCATGTATCTTATATCGACTATTTTTGGCTGTATCTCTAAAAATATTCATCCCCCTGAGCTCAAATCAAGTTCAAATGAAAGGTCATGACCTGAAGATGTGTCTCATAATGATGTTACACCTGAATGTCTCTATTTGTATATGTACTCCAGGATTGGGGAAACTGAAGATTAGGGACGTTGGTGGATAAACCCCTAGCCGCCTCTGAAGGCAGAATTTCTAGTTTTATGTAAACTATTTGATTTCTATAAGCATTGAAAATGAATACACAGTGTCCTGGCTATATTGTGGTGTTTTTTTTTTTTTTTTTTTTTTCGCATTTTCATATCTAAACTTGTTATTTTGCAGGCATGTAAACTGCAAAAAAACTATTTTTTTCCTGTTTTGGATAATAATATCCAACATATTGTCTGGGATTCAGATCTAATGTGGTTGGGACTTTTCTTTTATTTGTGGCCAAGTACCCTGATCCTTTACTCTGGAATTATTTGCATACATATTGAAAATGGAAAAAAAAATGTTTTTGCGTAAAATTGTTTACAAAAAAACAGACATCCACAAACATTTAAACACTAGCAAAACCATGACCTCTTTGTTGGATGTAATCATTTATCCGCTGTTGGGACAGCCCACCTAAACTACATGTCCTAAATCTAAACCTGTATAATGTTTTGATCTCGCGGTAACAGGATCTCGCGATAACACTGTTTCTCGCCATTGCAACCAGCGTACAGCGGAGAGATCTTTCGTGAACCAGAGCGACCGTTAGGAGGTTATTACCCTCTGAGCTGCTGCATTTCCAGGTAAAACTCTACTTTACCGTCGGCATATGTTGCTGTCGAGCCGACCTGCCATAGAGGAGCTCTAGGGGCAGATAAATGTCTGTCCACCACTCTGTTAGCTCTTGGCTGCTAATAGCGCGGACCCTTTGATCTTCATTCGGCTGAGCTCGCGGTCACCCCGGACACGCGCTAGCTGTGACACCGTGGTTGTTCTGGGTGTTAGCAACTAAGTGTGTAGTCTGTTTCTGAGTTTACTCCGGATTTCAGACCTCATGCAGAGGTTAGGTCCTAGTCATGGATGAATAATCCCCCCTGATCCGGTTCTGCTGTGGAGTCCAAGACATCCGGGATTCCTTAACAAGCCTGTATATCAGAACCAACCTACATCATTAGTAAAAGGTTGTGATTTGACAACCTTTTATGAGTCCAGTGGGCCTTTAAAATGAATTTTATTATCATTAGAGACGGATAACTTTGTTGAGATAAAACTTTACAGGAGATGTCAAGCTGGTCCACTGGTCACATGAATGAAGAACCAGTGAATATTAATGTGTCTTTAAGATTTTTAAACAGCAGAGTTGGATCCTGTTTAACATGTACAAGCAGATTTTTTTCACACAGTTTAATATCTACCACAGATATCACCTCTATTTGCCAACCTCGACCTTGGGACAATTAAAAACATCTGATGTGAATAATCTAACACATGTAAAAAGCTGCAGACTTAAAGGTTACAATTAGGATGTAAAACATGCATGAAGGACTCTTTTAAAGTCATTGAAAGGTTTTAAAAAATCAGCTTAGATAAAAACTAGAAGAAAACTTTCTTTTTTTTTTGCTACTGAATAAATGTTTCTCTTAAATATCACACAGAAATCTTCAACATGTCATTCTTTGTCTGAACAAGTTGACCTGGATCCAAAAATAATCACTTCTACCCTCGTTGAAGTTGAGAAAGTATAAAGCTTTCTTTTTACTGACAATTAAGTGTTAAGTTTGCAAATGAATGAAACGAGATGCCATGCTTTTAATACAGAGTCTAAGGGGACATGACATGGAAAATTAAACAGAGGAAACTGCTTCTCTGAGGCGTTCAGACAGGAATGACCTGATCGATCAGTAGCCTTGATGGTCCCAGTGCTCCAGGCAGGATTTTGGGATCCTGGAACATTTTGAGATTGTGTTCATGTAAAAAGACTTTACATACAAATATTTAGTAAAATATAACGTTCTGATGTTTCCTGTGCTGACTGTATTGTGTGTGTGTTGAGCAGCATGATGGCAGATGACCTGGACATCGAGGCGATGCTGGAGGCTCCGTACAGGAAGGTGAGATTTGTTTTGCTTTTTTTGTTTCTCAGACTGTCAGCCAGACTCTGCTGCTCCTCGTTCAGCTGAACTGGACCCGCAGAACCCTACAGGGGTTCAACACCAGGTCCAGCTGCCCCTCACGTTACCCCCATTTGGCTGTTGCTCTTCACGACCATCAGACCAGTAGGGATGTGATGTTAATGTCACTGATCTTCCTGGTAATATTGTCAGACATAATGATTATTCTCCATCAATTAATACAATTAATATACTAAACATGTGTATAATGACATAAACACTGCTGACCGGTTCTAGTTATTTCCATCTTTTAAGCCAGCATAACAAAATAAGAACAAAGTCTAGTTCTATTTCAGCTAAATCCCTTTTGCTCAGTAAACAAAGGGTTAATAATATGTGTTAACTCTATTTCTCTAAGAAAAAAGTTGGAAAAACTACAGGAACTCTACATTAACCAGGGACGTTTCTTTCTGGAGACAACATTATAAAAATGGTCTTAAACTTTTCTATTTAATCTGAGTAGAGAATTTAGAAAGATGGGAAAAATCGCTATCTAGCTATGACTTCCATCTGTCTTTTTCAATCTGTTTCTCACAAACACACACACACACACACATATATATATATATATATATATATATATATGTAAACAGAACACTGGTTTTGTATTGCAAGTTGTCTAAAATTTTATGTTTTAAATATGCTAATATGTGACCCTGGACCAGTAAGTCGCACAGCGATATTTTACCAATAACAATCACACATGGTATCATATAGAGGCCGTGCAGCTGACGTCACTGAGTCACGTGACTTTTACTCTGGGGGGCACCAATAGATCTCTAAACCAGTTAAACTCTGACATATTGTAGTGTTTGGGGTATTCCTCTGAGTTAAACGGGGATTTCGTGCTCCGCATTCGGGTGTAGGAATATACACGACCAAAAGGACGGCCTGTCGTTCTACAGATTACAGAAAAAAAGAAAAAAACGACAGATGGGACAAATGGATTATAGCTGTGAGACAGAGGACTGGGAACCAGTGCTGCCAGCAGATTATGCAGTTAACACTTTATATCAGGTAAGCTGTGGATTTCACATTCGTAAAAAGTGTCCTGCTTGATTAAAACACCATGAAGATTCGATAACGTGAGTGACGTCATTGTGTTTCCTGTGTTCTGACCATCAGAATCTGTGACCGCAGGGCGTGTTAGTTTAATATTTATATACGTACACGTCTTAAAACGCGACTAAAGTCTTAATGAGAAATAATGAGAATTAAAAAAAATTTAAAGATGTGTTCATCACTTACGTCTAGTGCCCAATGGGGTCAGGGGACAGCTTTTGTTGTAACACAGGAAGTAAACATGATAGCGTACACAGGACGGTCACAGCGGAGAGTATCTTACTATTTTAAAGTCACTGTCCAGCCGTAGCGGCACATTTTCTATAGCATTGTTTTAAGGAGATTATAAAAGAGGGGAGCATGGTGGCTTTATGTGGAGCAGCGGCAGCAACATCTGCACAGAGAAACGTGTGCATACGAAGTCGCAGCAGGAGTGGTGGGAGATGGATGCCAGTACCTTAACAGATACGTTTCTAAATTTCCAATCAGGAGCAGAACCTTAAAGGAGAACTTCGCTTTTTTTTAACCTGGGGTCTGTTGTCATCTTTCCTTCCATACATGTGAGTGATGTA
>JBAMHX010000022.1:2009138-2024401 GCA_037177515.1 Pseudomugil tenellus
TATGATACTCTGTAAACTGTAAAAATATTGGTAAACAAGTTGTTTAAATAGACATATTTGCTTCCTCCTGTGATCGGCCCCTAAAATCCTGATCGTGTAAAGCCTAATGTGATGGTGGTTCTGGTTCTGCAGGTACTCCGTGTCGCACATCGCAAAGCTGTTCAAAGAAAAGGGCAGCGACTGTTGGTGGGAGCTTCCTGTCGACGCTTTGTTGCCCCCAGAAGTGCTAAAGAAGGTGAGTCGGTGTTCAGACCTGGTGTTGTCATGAATTTTGGCTTCTTCTAAATCATATCAACTGTTTCTCAAAGTGACTTCAGGCTTTTATGTTAATGGGGTGAAATGTTCTACATGGACGAGGAGGTGGGATGTTAACAAAGCATGCTGCGTGTGACATCACGCCTTCTTCAGGACCGTGTGACTAGTCCCGCCAGATCTGATTGGACTGATATTAGAATGTGAAAACTGCAGTGTGAACGTAATCTTAGTGGAGGTCGTGTGTTTCCCAGGACAACGAGATCTCCTCCAAATCTTTCTTCACATGTTTTATCAGAACTTTGCACAAACCAGTGATAAACGGAGCCTCAATCCAACGGATTACTGCCGGATTAATCTCCCAAAATAACATGAATCTTTTCTTTATACATGCAAGAGACGGCTGGAGGGGCAGTGAGGTGGATGGAGGAGGGTGATCTGATCTGAGGACCGGGAGCCGGGATTAGGGGGGTGAAAGTAGGAGGTTTTAGTGATGATGCAACTATCTGAAGCTCATGCGGATATTTCTGATGATGCGGGAGGTAACAAGGCTGTTAGAAGGATGGAGATGGTGAGGGAGGGGTGGAGACGAGAGGCGATGGAGCGAGGGACATTACTGATGTGAATATGAAAGGACACAGAGGGGAGAGGGAACAGAGGGGGGGGATTAGGATACTTGGTGCACATGAAGGAGCTCCAGGACGGAGCCCTGAGGCACGCCTGCTGTTTTTAGGCCCATCACTACGAAGTGTTAATGCAAAGCAGAAAATAAAAAAGCTTTTGTTTATTAAAGCTTTTGTTTGCATCTGGATTTGTTTCATCAGAGTAAAGCAGGTCCAGCGAGCGACTACGTTCGTGGAGAGGATGTTCTGGACATCTGGTTCGACAGCGGAGCGTCATGGGCAGCTGTGCTGGAAGGTACCACAGCAACACATACGTACCAGGGGGGTCACTATTCACCCACCTGCATCGGTTTGTAACAGCAAACTGCAGAATCTGTCGTGTTTCACAAGATCAACACAGTTTGAAGCTACCATGCAAATGCTGGGTTAGAAATGCTAAAGCATCTAATGTCCAACCTCACTGTTTACTAGAGAAAAATACTTTATCATAACTGATATAAAAATGATAATTTATTACTTTCCTACAACATCTGAATGACTGAGCTGGACTTAGTGAAGGGTTAGTTCCCAAGTTTATGAGCTTTTAGTGACTTCAAACATCTAAATATTTCCCTCCAAACACACAAAAATAAGTTTTCTCTCCTGGATGCTGTTTTTATACCCAATCCTGACACCTTTACCTGTGGATGTAAAACTGGAGCAGGTGGAGCTCCTTTCCTATCTTTAAAGGTCTAATTTTTCGTTTTTTTTTGGGGCAGTGTGTGTATTAGTATCCCTCAGTTGTTTGTTTATCTCCTCTAATCATCAGAGCTGTTCTCAGACAAGCAGCTCAAGCTTTCAAAATGCATTTAATCAAATCTGCCGTGGATAAGTTTACAGTAGAGAAAGCTGCTTAGATGCCAGGAAAGCGGCTTTGCGAGGTGTCATTAGTAAAAGTAGCGGTTTGCTGGTTACATCCTTAGATTATGAACGAAACGCAGTCTCAGCATCAGTTACAGCAGCATCACTTCAGTCTGGTGTGAAATGAACTTTTACCTCCAACATCTCATGTGTGCAGATGCTTCCATGATGGATTGATGTGAATCTGGTAGAATCGTAGAATCTTTGACCCTTTTGAACAAATGACAAAGTTTATTAGTTTTGTAGATGATTGTTAATTCTGACAAGGACGAGGACACTGGTTTCTTTAGATGGAGAAGAATATAAATATAATAATGAAGAATAAAAGAAGTTCAACATACATTAAAACATGAAGGGACAAAACATTAAGACATACAGACATGGTACGAGGTCGTAAACTGGGGAGAATATTCCCCAAAGACTTGTCGTCACACAGAAGTCTGGGACTATTCTGGCCCAGTCCGATAGGGGAACTTTGTTTAAAGATTCTGGTCACCTGCGTCAATCTGAGGCCTGTTCTTCGGCTACGACAACAACCAAGGTCTCAGATGTAAAGAAAAAAGCCTCAAAGCAAATGACGAAGCCGTAGTCTGACAGGGTTGCATGCATGCACTGCATCTGGTGTCTTAGATCACATTATGACAAAACAAGCTGTATTTTTGTTCTTGCAAAGCCTTTACTGGAGCAGATGAAGGTTTTTGCAGCTGCTTTTCTTTCCACAGTGAGTGCATAACCCGCCAGCTCTGCTCTGTAATAATCACACTGATCAGGTGAGACTTCATTAATAAGCAAAGCGGCTACAATAATCCTCATAAGTGTTACAAATGTGGATTACTTTATCTACAAATATGTAGAAGAATGAGTAAATTCATAGACGAGTAAAAAAAGTTTACTTGTGCATATTTTCTAAACTTTACAAATGTGAATATTTATTCAAACAAGTTTATGTGGATTATTATTATTATTTCTTGTTTACTGTTGGAAATGCTGCTAATTTCTTGGTGAAATGGACCCACATTTGGATGGAAAATGCATTTGTGGGATGAGCAGCAGCTGAATCTGTTGGGGGGGGATTTCAGGTTCTCAGACCTTTCAGATGTTTCCCTGTTGTTGTCCAGCAGCTTAAGTTCTGCACCAACCTTTTAAAACCCCCCCCCTGTTCCCATGAATCCTCCTTTCTAAGCGGCTAACCTGGCTGCAGATGTTTGTTAGGAGTTATGTTAACTGCAGAAACGTTTGTCTTTCTTCACACCTTCCAGAGGAGATGGAGGAAGACTCTGAGGAGGCCGAGACGCGTCTCAGCTGGCTTCCAGCTCCGCTACGCAAACCTCTGGTCACAGGTTGTCCATGCAGCAGCTTCCAGCTGTTGCTCCCACCCTTCATCTGCTTGTTGTTCCTCTTCTTCAGCTTCGGACGCTGCTATTAAACGTTGAAACGTTGGTGTCCAGCATGAACCTGAACCGTTTGCTTCACTTTCCTTCACTTCTCTCTGCATTAGTTCAGGGTGGAGATAGATGACAAACTGTTTGGAGTTTGTAACCTTCATATGTTAGAAAAGAGTTTTTTTTCCATGTGTTGACAGTTTTTTGGAGCTTTTTTCACTGTTTTCCAGACTGACACTGGCTGATGTCTTCCTACCTTCTTCCAGACACGCCCATCCTCTGGGACACACACTAACCATCCAGTTAATCACCTTTTTGGTCTTTTTGTTCATGCACCATCTCCTCCACTCCCCCCTGCAGAGTCCGACTCCCGAGCAGACGCGTACGTGGAGGGAAAGGACCAGCTGGGAGGCTGGTTTCAGTCGTCTCTGCTCACCAGCGTGGCCGTCAGGAACAAAGCGCCGTATAAGTAAGCGTCCCTCCTACTTCCCGTCTCTGCGGTGTGGACTTGGTAGCAGAAGGATCCAATCTGTGCATGTGTTCCAGGTCTCTGGTGGTTCATGGCTTTGTAGTCAGCGAGAAGGGAGAGAAGATGTCCAAGTCTGTGGGTAACGTGGTGGATCCGGAGGAAGTCATCAACGGGAAGGTGAGCTCTGCAGAGAAGCTGGGAATGAACGGAAACGGTGGGATGAGTTAAAGGGGGGGGGGACAAAAAGATGGAGAAAATCATGAAATGGAAACTAGTATTGATTATTGTGAAGTATCAGGACATCATTTACCAGAAAAACAGGAAATAGATGAATTTACAGAAACTTTATTCTTCACCAGTCTGAACCCTCTTGCACATTTTTGTTCCGATCGCTCCGGATGATCCCACACTGCATCCGTAATGTTCATGTCCAGGTTTGGTTCAGTCCGGTTCTTGTCATGTGACCTACTTCAGCCCTTTCTCCCCGTTTCCTTCCATGAGGACCTTATCGGATGCATCTCGGGTCCTGGTTCAGGATTTCTTCAGAACATGACTTTCAGACCATGTTCACATGATGCAGAACTTCTTATTTTGTCCTCCACGTGTCCAGTTTCTCACCTGGTTTCTGCCAACATCCTGATTTATCTGTCAGACTCTGATCTTTGCTGTTTTTCAGAGATGAAACCAAACGAGGTGACGTGCTGCTAGTAACGCAGAGATCCACTAAAGGTCCAGTTTAAAGCGCTTCTTTGCTAAGTTGCCTGTTTGTGTCGACATAAATCTGCTTCATTGTCGAGTTTGGACCCTGAATGATTCGCTGAGTTCGACACAAAAACGGGGCTGAAAATGAGGAAAAAAGCAGAACAAACCCAAATAAAATGATCTGAAAGCTGCTGCACTGTTGATCAAAATCACTTTAAATGATCTCAAACAGCCCATCATGTTGTGTCGTTGTCAGGGCAACAGTTCTCCAGCATACGGGGCAGATGTGCTTCGTTGGTGGGTGGCAGAATCAAATGTCTTCTCTGAAGTCCAGATTGGACCCAACGCCCTCAATTCGGCCCAGGACAGCATCAGCAAGGTACCGACATGCGAGCGGATCAAACTGCTACGTTGGTCTGAGCAGCCTTTTCATCTCCTCTTCCTCATCTCCTCCTCCTCTTCCTCATCTCCTCCTCCTCTTCCTCATGTCCTCCTCCTCCAGCTGAGGAACACGCTCCGGTTCCTGCTCGGCAACCTGCAGGGCTTCGACCCGCGAGTTCAAGCTGTGGACCCCAAAGAGATGCACTACATCGACCAGTACATGTTGCATGTGCTGCGGGAATACAGCATGAAGGTGCGTTCACGCGCCGCACACACTCCGGGTTTTCCCGCTGCACACTGAAACAGTGTGTGTGTCCAGGTTACAGACGCCTACAGCCAGTTTGATGCCGGCAGGGTCATCCGCTTGCTGCAGGCCTTCATCACCAGAGACCTGTCCAGCTTCTACTTCAGCATCATTAAGGACAGGTAACGCCTCGCCAGGTCAAGGCTCAGGCTTGCGCCGCTCGTCTCTTACCGCTGCCCCCCCACATCAGGTTGTACTGCGACCCGGAGGACTCGTTAGGCAGACGATCGTGTCAGACTGCTTTAGAGGAGATTCTGGATGGTGTCACCCGATCCATCGCTCCCGTCCTCCCACACCTGGCTGAAGAGGTCTACCTGCACGCGCCGGGACATGACGGTATGTAGCGGTTTGTGGAGTTGCTTCGTAACTTAGCGTGAAGTCTTCATGTGTAATGTTTGTGTCTGCAGAGGGAGAGACGTTATTTAGAAGTGGTTGGATCAAAAGCAGCTCCGTGTGGCGGCGACCGGGGCTGCAGGAGGCCGTGGAAGGGGCATGCGCCATCAGGGACTCCTTCCTGTCTTCCATTCCTGGGAAAAATGCCGCCCAGTATGACCTCACCGTTGCCATCGAACCCAGTCTTCTGTTTGAGCTCATGGAGGTGAGACGTGTTGAACGGAAATGACCCGCTTTCCTCCCAAACCGTAGCGTTCGGAACATCACAGTGGTCCTATCCAGGTGAGCTGTTCCAGTGCTGGTTGGACCGCGATGGGTCAGGCAACTAGCAGAGGTGAAATTTGCACATGAACACCCTTTTATTGTAATTTCCACTGGAGAACTTGAAGATTATTTTGATACCCGAGTTGCAGAGAAGTCGGATTTAACTTTTCAAAATGGATAAAATGGAAATTGTGGATAGTGAGAAATATGCAGGTTAGTAAATGTTTTTACTCGTGTTAGCTCACTGTTTAAATGTGTAGCACAAACAACTTGTGCATTTCTCCTTCGTGTCAAATTAAAAATTTTGTCCTTAAAATGATTCTACTATAATATTTATAATTCAGGTGTCATACATCTTGATGTAGCAGATTAATTAATTAGTCCAGGACTGTTTCACTCCTTTTAATTTCCTGTTTGCAATAGGAAAATATCATCTTTCCCACAGCACATGAAGGCAGCATTCTGATTATCGTGGTGTTATAATGCTGAGACCATGCAGCGAAATAAACTACAGCAATACAGGTCATCCAGTGTTTTGCTCGAATGTTTGCGGTGGGAAACAATGTTTTTCCGTCCGATCACGCCCTAAGCGTAGCGTTTTTCTGTGGACCTACACCTGACGGGGTCCATCAGTGGTGTGGTTTGGTTAAAAACATTTATGATTCTCTGGAGTTTGATCAGAATGCTACGCTATTTTTTGGATAAGCAATGACGACACCCTCCAGAGCGATGTTCTACACTTACATTTTGTCACAAATCAGTAATAAAAAACTCTCCAGTTGTCTTCCGGCACATTCCAAAGTAAAGCCGCAGCTTGTACAAACTCTTTATCTTTCAGTCTCTCCAGGATGAGCCCACCTCCACCACCTCGCAGCTGGCTGAGCTGATGATGGCCGCCCGGGTCAACCTGACCGGTGAGCTGCCCCGCGACCTGCACCCAGATGCCCTGGTGAACCACGGCACCTTCCTCATCAACCTGGAAGGTCAGTAAATTGTTATGTCGTTTCTAAACCTGCCTCGCTGTAGACGTGTGAAGCCTTAATTGTCCTTCCAGACCCGCCCCAGTTTACTTGGACTACTGGTTAATTCTGATTATGTGTGTGTTTCAGGTGGTGTTATCCGCGAGGACAGTGCCTACAGTATAGCCGTGACACCCACCTCCGCTGCACGATGTCCACGATGTCGCCGCTACACCGCAGAGTCTGCAGACTGCCTGTGTCCACGATGCCAGAAACTCTCCTCTTAGGCTAACTGGTCTCCATGACAACCAACACACAGCACCTCTGACAGCTTGTCATCGGACTCGTGGTTGTGAGCAACGTGACCCTGCAGCTTGCTTTAAAACCAAATGTGTGAACTGTGAAACTTGAGTCTTTACTGTAAATACTGTCGGACAGGAACAAACATTTAATTTCTGAGTTTAAAAGGAATATAAGTCACTTATGTTTGGATGCTTTTTAAATGTTTGTGGCAGAATAATTCCCTCCTATGTGTCACTGTGTGACACCAGTTTATTCTGTAGAGATGACGGATGGAGGAGTTCTGCTAAACATCTACCTTTGTATAATAAAATCTCATCCTTGTACCTTTCATTAAATTAATATATGGAGCGTCTGAACGTGTGCAGTGACTGAGAGAAGATGCTTCACCTCCCAGCTTGTGAGAAACGTCTTTATTCTGCTTTAGAGCCTGATGGAGGCAGCTGGACGTAAAACTACAGAGGCACAGCTAGTACAATCCTGTCTGCGAATATAAATAAAAATAAGGTCAATATTTATTATTTTACATCTTGTCAAAGCAAAGGAGAAATGAGAGATATAGTTGTGACAGAATCAGAGTTAAGGGACGAAACATCTCATAATACTCGGTAATAACACAAATATTTAATAGGATTGTGTTACATGCAGAAATATGCATTTAAAAAAAAGGAAAAAGTTAAAAGTCTCTTCTGTTTTTTTCAATTTCAACATGATTTAAATGGCAGAAGCTACATGAGGGGAGAGTGGAAGGCCGTTTACTCAGAGTAGTGGTGTGTTTTCTGAATCAGTCTGTGATGAGGACGTCCACAGCTTCCAGTAGGTGCAGGGCCAGGCTGTACTGGGCGTGGTTTTCTGGAAGCATCTCAACCAGGCGGCTCACCAGCCGACTGGTCTGAGGGAGAGGGACGAGGGGACACCTCAGCTCACTGGGGTCCTGCAGCACAAAGTAAACATGTCAGACTTCATTTAATTCGTTTTTTCATTTTTTATTTTAAATCAAATTAATTTTTAAAACTAATTTCTGAATGTAAATAATTAAATGTTTTTTACCTGAATTTTATTTTTAAAATAAATGTTTATTTTTTATTTTTTAAAAATCAAAATTTAGTTTATTTTTGAATTATTTTAAATTATTCTAAATCATTAAATAAATGATTCATCAAAAAATTTGTTATTAAGATTAAATTAATAACGAACATGAAATGATCTTTTATTTATTCATGTCAAACTATTTAAAATTACTGGCATATATAAAATCGTGAATTATGTTATAAAGAAGTCAGTACAGTAGTGTGTTTCTTACCATGGCCTTCAGCCATGTGCAGAGGGTGGGGGGCAGGCGCGCCAGCAGCTCCATTGCAGTCTGCGTCTGGCTCTGGCTGTGGAGCAGCGAGTAGCTAAGCCTCTGACCAGTCAGCACCAACAGCTGGGAGCCCAGTACGTCCTTATCTTCTACCTCTAGCATAACCTGGAAAGCCGAGAGACGCCATCAGAAATGTTCACCATCAGACTTTAAACTGGGACTGCGAGGTCCGGTACCTCTTCAGCGCGCAGGTCCAGGCCCTGGTTGTACAGCTCGCAGACCAGGTGCCGTCGCAGGATGTCTGGGTTGACCTGCAGCAGGGTTCCCAGCTCCAAGCACAGCGACGGCCACCAGTCAGCCTTTGGTCCGGTAGAAGGAAGGGGGCTGGAGTGGGGGGCATCGTCGATAGCCTGGACCCAACCGGTCAGAACCCGGAAGAGGAACTGAGACAGAGAAGGAAGCAGAGATGAAGATGGAGCTTTTTTATTCACACCTCGTCCTGTTTTTCAGTCCCACGCTCACCTCCTGTCGCGCCGACACCAAGTTGGGGTCCATGTCTCCGCTGGGCATCAGCTGGATGGTGGTCAGATCTCTGAAGAAAGCGTTTTTACCCTACAGCACACACAAATCATCTCCATGGCAATGAGACTTATTTACCACCAAGATAATGCTCTCCAAATTCATGATTATCAGCGAAATAACACTTCTAATATCAATGGGCTTAAAAAGAAAGAGAAGAGGATGCAGGGCAGGAGTCAGGCAGAGGAAAGACGATGGGGATTTTAAATGTTTCTTCCAGTTGTGATGGGTAATGTTAGCTCGCTAGCTAACAAAACTGACAAGTTCCAGGTGCTAACAGTACATATCCCAGACTGTAATGCGTCTATACACGGCTTCAAGATGGTCCATGCAGATCACAAACAACTCAGCGGAATACTAAAGGGAGGAGGAATTGCAGTTCTGGTTGTCCAGCTTTGGTGTCGTCCCGGACATTTTACTGTTAAAGAGAAGATCTGCACAAGAAACATGGAATTGCTAGCTGAAATGAGCTAAGTGCTAGCTGAAATGAGCTACATGCTAGCTGAAATGAGCTACATGCTAGCTGAAATGAGCTACATGCTAGCCCAATGAGCCTACAGCTTTCCTGTCACACCTCCACTCTGTCACCCTGCAGCTCAGTCAAGAACCTGAACACAACCTTATCTCCCTCCACATCTCCTGGTATCAAGTCCAGATGGTGTCCCAGAGTTTCCTGCTCAAGACAACTATGTCCGATTCTCCAGCACCAGTTCAACACCAGTCTGAGTCAGAAAAGAATACCAGTGACGAGGAAAACATCCTGCCTTGTTCCAGTGCCTGAAAAACTCCAACCAGCTGAACCAAATGACTCCAGAATCTGAATTTCCTTCTGGGATTAATAAAGTAGTTTTCATTTCATTCATTTTTCATTTCATTTCATTGTAATCTGAAAAATTTTGTATTTTGGTGTTTTTGTGAGTGCGCGGGCAAAATTGTGTGTGAGCGCCACCTTTTGTAAAGTCCCCAGAACTGCATGTATCTTCATGTAAATTCTACATACTCGGGAAAAAGCATTAAGTTTTAAAGCCTGAATTCATCAGGGCCCGTTCCTGAGCAGAATAATATGACCATTTCCTGTCTAAGCCTTAGCCCCGCCCACTTCCAAAAGGAGGTGTTTTTATTCTACTCGATAAGGTCGTTCTCATGTATTGATTACATAAAACCCGAAAAAATAATAAAGAATTATTGAAGTTTCTATGCCAAACGTAAATATGGCGAATGATGGTCAGACGCCATGAAACAGTACTTGCAACTCATCCATTAAAAGTTTGATCTCAGTGAGACATGTCGGCCATACTGTGAACTCAGTCAGATTGAAAGATGTTTAATAAGTCCCAATATAGACAGATATATTATTTAAAGCTTAGCCACGCCTACTCGATTGTCCAGCATACATAAAATTTGATACACAAGTGCAACTAGTCAGGACCTACAAATAAGCCTCTTGGACTTATGGGCTAATGTCATTGGACGGTCAGCCATTTTGAATTAAATTCTATTTCTTTGTTTTTGCCTCTTACATTTGATTGAACTTGTCCTAGGGATTTCATCGTGTCAGGCTCAAACTTTTACAGCATAATCATACAACCCTTGTGATTAAAAGTTATCGAAAGCTTTTTGATACATTGATGGGCGTGGCCGTGACGCCCGCTCAATGTTGATGATGCGCCATTTTGCATGGTCTGCACTAAACTGATCCAGTTACATGGCAACCGTAAACACGTGTCTAGATGAAGTCACGACTGTAGCCCCACCCACCTGAAAGCAGGACGCGACCTATTTAAAAGCCTAAATTTCCTGATATGACGACCGTAATGACCTGATATCAAGTTTGGCAGCTGTGAGGTTAAGCAAAGCGTGTGAGGCCAGTCACCGGGGGATGCGGTGGCTGCGTAGGTGCGAAGGCCTCCGACGCCACTTGCGGCTTTAATTTGCCTTCATTGTTGTGAATGGAAGCAATTTAAACATCATTACCTGGTGTCAGTTATCCCAGTCTCATAACGGTACTGCTGGAGAAGATTATCCAGGTTTCTGCACAGCTGCAGAGTCACCGAGGCCACCACCCTCCTCAGCACCCTCCCCATGTAAGGCAGAGTGGCAGTGATGAGTCCTATCCACTGGGGATGCATCTTACAGGTGTGGTGCTGATGCAGAGCTCTGATCACCGCACACAGAAACATCCCCTGCGCCGTGATAGGCTGTCCATGGAGGTATTGCAGCGATGTCATTGGTTGCTGAGGGTTAACGTGTTCCACTTCGCCACATAGGATCTCAAACCCAGCCGCCCCACTGCTTCCAGTCCCTCCACCACCTGTTCCTCCTCCCACGGCTCCCCCTTCTCCTCCTTCTTCAAGTGGCAGCAGGACTCTGTGCTCAAGAACAACTAGGCTCTGCAGCAGGCGGAGCAGCTGCGACTGGACGGCGCTACAGCTGTCTATCTGGTCCTCTGACAGGTTGATGACGCTGTCCTCAGAGAGACCTTCCTCCACGGTGCCCATGTTAGCGCCTGCCGTCCGCTGCTCGTGCCATTTCTGAGCACTGAATATAGAAGAAAGCAGGCAGTGGAGAATCACCTTCTGTACTTTGCACTTTGAGAGGATGTCACCGATGAAGCTGGCAAAGCCCTTCGCTGAGCCGCCTCTGACTTTGGATAACTCGCTGAAGAGAAGAGTTAAGACCTCCACACTAGTTAGCTGCATGGCCCTGTTCCCGGCCAAATCCTGAGGGCCCGCTGTCACATGGGCGGAGTAATAGCTTCTTAGGAAGTAGAGGCAGAGCGATATGATGATCTCCAGGTACATGGCACTGCGGAAGGAATGGGAGTGGGACTCCTGGGGAATGGGGCAGTAAAAGTCTTTGCCCATGACGGAGACCCTATGGCGGGTTAGCAGGTTTTGAAGCAAAGACAGCTGCGGAGTGTAGGTGTTATTGATGCTAGTGGTGGAGATTGCACTTACAAAGCCTGAGGGAGCAGCTCTTAGCATGGCTGCGATGGCCGACAGGGCGTGCAAGGCCCTGGAGGAGTCGTACAACTGGAGGTAGAGCAGGACATGCTGATAGAGAGGATGGATGTTGAAACAAGGTGGAGCAGAGGAAGACCTACGTCCTGCGACGCTGACGGCTCCTCCTGAGCCCCCACTTGGTGAACCAGTGTCGCTTTCGATCTCTGACACCTCGCCTTCGCCACAGCTATACCAGTTCTCCAAATCCAAGCTGTCCCCGAAAAAGATACTGGGAGGACGCAGCTTTTCGGCTTGGATTGCTGCTTTTCTTTGCCTCTCCTCCTCTTTCCTCTTCGCCTTCTTGACCTTTGGCTTCGCCCCGGGAGATTTATCTGCGAGCCTCTCCATGATCTTCCCCTTGAGGCTGAGCTGAGTGCTACTATGGCTACGCTTGCGGGCCTGGGTGTCGTCCACTTGCAGAGTGTGGTCAGGGGTGGCAGGATCGGAGCCGTCTGGCAGCATGATGATGGAAGGCGATGAACTATGGCGGGCGATGCCCTCTTTGTGCCGCTCATCAGCTGATGTATCAGCTGCTGTGACAGACAGGAATTCCAACGTGCCTCCAGCTAACATCTCCGGTACTGTCTGGTGGTTGGGGTTGTGAGGACAGGAGTCCACTCGAAGACCAGTGGAGGAATCTGAAGAAGTACTATCAGTGTCAGTTTGAGGCCAGTTTTCAGGCTGAGATGACACATCCCGAGATTCCTCATCTATTAAATTTAGAACTCTGTCGACGAGGTCTTTTACAACACAGGAGACAACTTCCTCCATGGAGTCTTCAGATATGTCATCTAAGGAGCCAGGCTGTCGCTCGGAGCCATTTACTTTGCTGCTGACTCCATCTGCCTCCTCAAAGCTGCCGTTTTCCACTGTGGATGAATGAGAGCTGGACTCTGAGCCTTGTGGCTCCCCCTGCTGGTCAGCTGGCTGAAATTCAGCAGCTAATTGCAGGTTCTCACTGCTTAGGCTCAAAATGGACAAGCTGTCACTCAAAGGGTTGACGGTAAGGCAGAAAGGCTCCATGTCACTCACTGCCAGGCCTCGGAGTTCCTCCTGTCCAACCCTTTCACTTTGGATCTGACTGAAGTCTAAAGCGGGGAAGGAGAGAAAAAAAAAAATCACTCAAATAAATTGCTATCCTGATGCATCGGTTCTTATCATAGAGTTAACATGCAGTGCTCACTGTCAGAGAAGCCGGAGTCTCTGGTGTAGACTGGTTCTGATGCATCCTGTTCAGGTGGGTGAGGAAACCCCCGGGCCCAGTGGCGCTGTGCTTGGACTCTCTGAATAGAGACTCTGTGGGTCTTGGGGTGGAGCAGAAGCAGCAGAAGGGGTTCAAGGACCCGCGCAATGTCATGTCTCTGAAGGACCTGGCTTAGCCAAGCCCGACCAACTGCACTGGTACACGGATCCCAGTAACTCAGGCTGTCAAGCATGATGAACAGAGACCTGAAAGACAGAGTGGCAAAAGAAGAGAGAAAACCGCATAAACATAAAATGATGCAGTAAAAGTAAAGAAAAAAACATTTTTACAAAAAGGCATTTACATTGTTTCTATGCGCTCGATAGATTTACTTACCTGTCAAATGTGCGACTAAAAGGAGAAGACTTTGTGATGTTTAAATCTCGTGTTAAATGCCACAACACAGAGAACTTCACGTGGGCTTCCAAACGTATTCTCTGAAAAAAAAACTCATTTTAGTCTCGGGTTTGTACACGTTTTGTGAGGCATAGATTCCCCTGCACAACAGCCTGCTGGTGACAGAAACTCAAAGCTTCAGTCAACAAGAGACCTTTACATCTTTTACATGATTTCACATTTTATGTGTTAAACTGTAAATCCCGATTAATTTAGTTATTCATTCATTTTCTATACCATTTCATTCAATTCAGGGTCGCCGGGTAGCTGTAGTCTATCTCAGTAATTAGCAGGTGAGAGGCAGCGTACAGCCTGGACAGGTCGCCAGTCCATTTCAGGACCCTGAAAAATCCCGTCAGTAGTTGACTTATAGCCTGGTGCCAGCAGAAATGCTGATGCCATGAGATGATATATAATCTTACGGGTGTGTATTTTCCGTTTTTAGGTTAAAAAAAATACCAGAGTCTCTAGGTTAGGGGTTAGCCTAACCCTAACCCTAACCCGCTGTTCTGTTTCACACAAGATGTCCAGCTAATCAGCTCTCATTACAAAAGAAACATATTTTTATGCACTCCAGCATACATCACCCTGGCCTCACCATAAGCTCCACGATGCAACTGGATCCAGAGGAAAAACAGGTTTTTATATATGCGTATGTGTGTTTTCTTTCAGTTTAATGTGTGGACTGTGCTGACCTTGTCCCTATGCATAAGTTGCTGGCTGATGACATCCTCACAGATGCTGGATGAAGGAACCAGGTTGTGAAGCTGGTAGAAGAGCTCCACGCTGCGTTGATGATGCTGTGGAGTCCCTTCACCCAGTTGGTCCCACAAGATCAGAGCTACAGTCTGAGCAAATATAAAAAGAAAATGGATATTAAATAAGAGTCACTAGTGTCAAAGACTAACAGTTCAACAGAAGCAACAAGAATCTACCTTGAAAAACTCTGTTTTATCTGCTATGTATTTTAGGATCCCCTGAGTGAGTGGAGGCCTGATGACAACAGCCACACGACCCTGGCTGGGACTCATGGGCTGGGAAGGCTCAGAGCTGCTAGCAGATGCCACGCTCTCAGCAGTAACCATGGCAACTGACTGAGTGAGTCCTATCAAGTCCATGAGCAGCGAGATGGCAATGCCCTGGAGGCTGAAGTCACTGGCCAGGCAGCAGGCATCCATCAGTGTCTGCAGCCACACCGGCAGCCGGACCAGCTCGCTGTCTGCAGACATGGAGAACGAAAACGAGACGTTAAATGTTTATGTTGTCCTCAGATGCAGGCTGGGTACCGGTGTCACCATCTTCCTGAATGGATTCGATTCCATTCACAAACAGCCTCATTTACATAGATTTAAGCAACAACACCACTATGATCAGCAGATTGATGTCCACGCTTACCTGTCCATTATCAGATTTATTTTGCTGTATGTGTGTGCAAAATGATGTCATTTCTTGTTACTTTTTAAAACAACTGTTTTTCTGCACATGGGGGAGTGCACGGTCTTCACGTTAGCTATGTAAACACTGTAGTATGAAGGGTCATCCAATGATGATAGAAATAGTGATTTTGTTGCTTCTCGGTGACAGAAGCAACACAGGCAACCTTTCAGTTGAGCACAAGTGCTACAATCTCATTGAGCTTTTGGAAGTTACACAAGAGAATGGCCTCTGTTGTCACCGGAAAACGAAATGTACATTTTAAAGGTAAACAAGACCTGTGTGGTCGGAAGCAAAGGCTAGACCACATGTGTCAAAGTCAGGTCCTCGAGGGCCGGTATCCAGCAGGTTTTGTTGTTTCCTGCACTAACACACCT
>JBAMHX010000022.1:2047798-2062119 GCA_037177515.1 Pseudomugil tenellus
CAGCCCGGTTTGGTGGGTTTTGGTCCGAGCCCGTCCCTAAAACCAGATTTCCAGCCCGGTTTGGTGGGTTTTGGTCCGAGCCCGTCCGTAAAACCGGGTTTCCAGCCCGGTTTGGTGGGTTTTGGTCTGTGAAATGAAGTTCTAAAGTCTTCTGTTCGCTTGTTTGGATGAATTTCTGTCCAAGTGAAAATAGTTTCACACATCAGGTCATTAATCAGCAGAATGCATGTTTTCTTTTTACCAGTATGGATGTGGAGGCAATTGTATGGTTGAAACTTTGCCTTCCTGCAGATTATTCCAGAAACTGCTCCAGTTAGTTTTTACTTTTTAGACTTGTTGGATTATTTTTAGGTGATCAGCACATCCAGACATGTAAACGTGATTAATAACAAAGTTCATTTTTATCACTTTCGAAATCCAAAACATGAACATGTTTAGGAACTTTTGTGTTCATTTAAACTCCATATTTTATATAGAGACATTCATTATGTCAATTCCTAGATATATTTCTGCACTTAGGCTGAGAAAAAAACTTTATAACTCTTTTTAAAAAAGGGAAAATGTGTCACAGTTGTAATTTTTTAATTGTATAACAGCAAATAAATGAACACATTGGCTGTTTGGAATATGCATCGTTGCTGAGTCAAAGAAACACAAGAACACATCATTGTCATGGTTTATGGATTAAATGGATCCAAATGCAGGACAAAGAGGACGAGGCCAATGCAGGAACAATGGTGACAACCTAACAGACACTGGTAGTCTTTAACTTCCTTAACCTGTTTAACATTAATAATCATATTCAGAACGTAGCAGTAAACTATATTTTTCATTTACCCGTTTGGAAACCATCGTTTCCTTTTGGACTTTTTCTATAACCAGATCCAAAAACATGGTTGTGTCAACGGCTTAAATGACTATCCCTGCAGATAAAGCATCATTAGGGCCACAATCCTATCTGACTCACACCTGACTCAAATTAACGAGTCATCACTGTGTTTTGCAAAATAAAAGCATTTTATATGGTTTCGATCAGCAACAATACAGGTCTTTCCATTGAATTGTGTTTATCCCACAAGAAGAAGACCTGCAGCTCACACGTAGCCCTTATTTTACCTTTTTAATTCGTTGTAAAACTCTCCGCTTTCTTTTTGCTTGTGCCATCTTTACCTGAAACTAAGCAGTCACATGACCCCCATGTCACATTCAGGGATGTATAAATGCAGAAAAGGTGTTTCCACCACACTTTTATATCAAAACATATGAAAAAACCTCACGAGAGCATAAAAACGTCTTATTGATCATTCAGAGATTTTTGTAAATGTAGGAGTTTTCATTACTGGATTTTTATTGCGATAGTTCTGGTTCTGATGGAAAGGCAGCTGCTGAACTTGATAGTAAGCCAGATGTGTTGGAACACCTGCAGGACAGCTGCTGATGTGAAGTATAAAGAAAAAAAGGTTAGGCCCATTAAAACACCACATTAGTTATTTGCTGCTGATTCAAAGGTAAATTGTTTTTTTTGGTCTTTATTTTAACACGAGGTCCAACAATCCGGTTTCGTATATGTGATTGTGATCTCTGTCTTCTGTTTGGTTACAATGAAAACATAAACTATCCAAGACTTCTTCAAGGTGACTCAACAGTGGTTGTTTTACCAATAACACAGTATAGGAACATGGCGGCTCACGCTTCAGAGAGGAGCTTGAAGACGTCAGAGATGGTGGTAAATGTTGCGTCTGGAATCCAACAGAAACGGGAGACGTCCTGCTTTCCGCCTGACTCAGCACATTTTCACACCGAACCCTGTCTTTAGGTTGGGTCAGCAACCTTCATCAGCCGGAGTCCGCAGGGATGAAGGCACCTGACACCATCAGTCTGGAAAAGCAGAGGAACTGGTTTGAAAAGAGGAACCAGTAGTTTACAAACCATTCAGGCGTAACATAAAGTTTGTCTGCAAACAATTATTTTGGCATTAATGTGATCTTTAATCTCTAAACACTTTGGTTTTTCCATCATAAAAGCATTATTAATGAATCCTTTTGGGAACGTGAAAGTGAAGTGGAGTCTGAGTTGACTTTGCGCCGCTTTAAAAGCGTGACCTTCGCTGTCGCCTGCAGAATATCAGTGTTAGATTATAGACTAAATAAATACACACAATGCTGAGATATGAATTAAAATGTTTACTTCCAGAATAAAATTCTCACTCATCGTTTTCATGTCCAGTCTTTCCTTCATCTTCCTTCCACCGAGGATGTTATTGCAGACATTTCAAACTTTATCTGATGAGGACAGATCCATGACCTTTGACACAGTGCTTAGTTCAACCTGTAATAAACACGACTTGTTGCCATAAAGGCAGATAAGATTCTGATAAACTACTTTTGTATTATGAACCTATTTATTAAATCTGCCTGAAAAATGTTGGTTTGAATAACTTTTATGAAGCAGTTTATTGTTTTGTAACAGCAGCTTCACTTGCTCATTAACACAAATATCTAATCAGCCAATCAGATGGCAGCATTTAGTCATGGATTCTCATGGCGGATGTGCAGCAACAATGTGATGATTCATGTCATGTGGAACAAAATCTGAGGAATGTTTCCAACATCTTATTGAATCTAAAAACCAGACAGAGTTGCTGTAATAAAAAGAAGCTGGAGAGTTTGCATGAAATGGGGCTAAAACCAGTTCTGTACTGGGACACCCGTATGACACAGTAGAGAAACCCATGAAGAAACGTTACGGCTGATCCTTCCTGCAGCAGTGAGACTGTACGAGCTCTGCTCCCAGTAGACTGCAAAGACACAATGCACAATTAAATAAAAAAACAGACATATTGTAAATTATTAACAAAAAGACTTTTTCACTTAATTTCTTTTTATATATTTTTTAAACTCTAAAAAAAATGACTTAAATGTTTATTTTATCAAGAATATTATTGTGGATGTCTTTTTAAAAGGATTTTATTTCTGTGTGTGAAAGGTTTATTTTCACAAGGGAGAACTAAATTACAGGTAATTACAGCTCAGTCTGTTGATTACAATGTTTAAATGTTAAAATAGCCAATTAAGTGTTGCAGAATGTAGCTCTGATCTGCGCTGCCAGGTTTGAGCACATCTTCAATCCTAAAATAAGATTTTTGCAGGTAAGAATGTTTGTTTGCTTTCGTACCCCAACAGGCTTCCACAGAAATCTAAATTATTACAACAGATGATGGTTTCTGTCATTATCTCTGGAACAAAAGCCGCTTTTCATGCCTACAAGAACATTTTGTATGAGAACAAAAGAGCTTCCTGTTATATTATCAGGCATTAATGGTGGCGCGCCCCCATGCCTGGATGGCATCCTGAAAACCGAAGCAGCTTATTTTAGATGACAATGCTGGATAAACGTGGACAGCTTGATGCTTTCAGCAGATAAGTCTGCTGCAGATAGAGTCAGAGAAATGAGACTTTACTGAGGTTCAGTTGCTCATTTTTTCTTTCATGAAAGATGTTTGTTTGCAACTTTACGCAAAAATTACTCGACATATTTACATGATGGGGTTCTGGTTGAATATAGATCAGCATCTGGATCCAGATCACATTCCCACTATATCTGCATAAAACTGGAGATAAAATCCAGGAGATGTTCCCACCATTTTTTTCAAGATGTCAGAGATGTGGATCCTGTAACGTTCTGGATGCAACCATCCAGAACAGGAACTTTTCATCTGCGCAGGAGAACAAACTCCAGAAACTTATAAAGATGAATGTAGGACCAGAACATGTGGAAACAGCTGTATGAGCTGCTTGCTGGAGATGTGTAAAAACAGTCCAATCAGAAGAGCACAAGTCCGGTTTCCATAAACTTAGTCAAGGAGAAGTGGTCACACAGGAAGTAGAACCAGACTACTTATTCAGAGAACAGGGAAGACTCGGTGCTCCTTCAGACAAGTCGATGTCCAGGCAGAAACAAGGCGAGAAATGTCCAACGTGGACAAGACAAGAAAAATGTGGGGATGTGACCTGGTCGATACCTGGAAGACTGTAAGATAGAAAACAGCTGGATCCCAACCAGACAAAAGCTGCTGAACATCTGGAAGCAGACTGGGTTTATGTGAGGCGGTGAGGAGAGGCAGCCATCAGGGAAGCTCAGGTGGAACCGATTCATTCAGGAACCAGAACGATGAAGATGTTTGTCTCTGTGATGGACAGATGATCTGTCCATGTTGTCCTGCTTTTTTATATCATCCTGTATCTGCTGTGTGTTTTTCAGCTGTAAAAAATGTATTTACAAACTGTGAAAAAGAAATTGTATTTTTACAGCAATGGATTGAGCACTATTAGAATAACAGCCGCAGCTCTGAAGTAACTGATGCCCCAATAAACAAGTTTACAAATGAATTTATTTAGATTCACGCTGTCTGATTAACCCATAAAGCTAAAAACCCAATAAAAACAAATCTTTGTGTTCTCTTTATTAGTGAATACATTCTTGCTTGCAAGTTACTAGATCAAACTGTCTCCTCTTTACTCTCTTATTAATATTTTAATGTTTAATTACACTACAGATTGGACTCAGGTGGATTTGTTTTCCTTTATTATCTTTATATTGTTACCAACTTTAAAATTCAAACTGAACAAAATTTTCCAATATTATCTAAATATTATCTAAATATATAAAAAACTAAAAACTAAAAAGCAAATAAATTAAACTGATAACACAGAAATTTCAGCTGAATCTGCAGGAGTCTTTGTGGTCCTGGTATGTCGGGGGTTTGGAAGTAGCCACGCCCCCTGGAAGCCCCGCCCCGCATGCTTAAAACAGATAAACAAATTAAATAAGTCCCCGTAACCTGGTTTTACAGAGCAGACAAACATTTGGCGAATAAATTTTTTTTTCTCACATCCTGGCTGAGAAAGAGATTAAGACACGAGGAAGTGTGTTTGTTTGGAAACTGATAATGCATCTGATTTATTTCTAAACTTCAGACGTCTCAGTCCACATATGTGGCAGAAATAAACTTCCCTGTTAAAAAAGTCAATAAAGGATAAACTAATATTTATTAAATGTTTATTTTTCAAGAAATGTACAGTTTTGTTGAAAAGACATTACAAACATGAATAATTTAATGATAAAAAAGACATAAAACTGGAGTTTTCACAAAACGGAGCAACATTGGGAGGAAACGCTGGGACAACCTATTTAACCTGTTCTCAGGTCACAATCCTGACATGTGCAGCAAATTTGATCCAAAAGTACCTTGGCTGCGTATCAAATGTAATGACTACAAAAAGTTAGGAGACAATAGTTGACAGGCGTGAACGACGTGACCCTGTAATGAAAAGAAGGAAGAGGAAATAAAAAGTTTTCAGGGAGTCACTGCAGATTACATTCAATGGATGTTGAGTGCAACGTCTGCGTCGCAGCAGATTTAAGGCTTTTCACTTCATTTCTACAGGCAGAAATACGAGTCAGAATGTGCATTTTGTGAGTTTGCACAAAGCAAAGTGTGTTACTCATCTTTAACAAGCCCTTTGTGACGACTGACATCAACATCATCTAATGTTTCTGTGCAAGTTTTTGTGCAAAAGGCAGTGGGTTAGCACTTCAGAGGAAGCTACAGCTGGGAGAGAAGTCGGCCTCAGGATTGACTACGTGAATACTTCAAAAAGCATCGATCCGCTACGTGCTAACCTTGCAACAAGCGGCGCTTCAGTCGAGCCCCCAGAATGCAAACAAGGGGCAAGGCCGCGTCCTGAGCTGCGTTTGTGGCTTCTGCCGGGATCTCAGCCAATATTTACACACAGCAAATACAATCAAGTGAAAGAGTGTTAAAGAGACAGAAAGTGACGACTTCCTCTCCGTAATAAGTGCTGAATATGCAGCTGGAAGCAAAAGAAACAGTTCAGATGAGTTTGAGTGTACAGATGCTTCCTGAGATCTGAAAAACGCAAAAGGTGTGTAAAACAAACAAACAAAAAAAGCGCAAGAAAACAACCTAACATCAGCTCGCAGTGTGTCTAATAAATATTTGAACTTTTATTAGTTCGAGGGCTCAGATGTTACTGGTTATCTGTTCTGTCACAGTTTGGTTGCTCATTATTTAAACAGCAATCTCAGACACAATGGGATCATGGATCTCGCAAAACAAATTAAACACCAAAGAAAACCTCAGGAGACTTTTGGTCCTTCGCCTCTTCATTCTCTTTTTTTTCTTTCAGAAAATGTTCGGCTCAGGTTATAAAGGGACAATCTGCACTGGAGTGGACTTTGATATGTCCTCATTTGATTGTATTGTGCAACGGGAGACATAAACCCATGTAGCAATGGAACAAAAGCTACCACATCCATTATTTTCAATAAATATCTTAAAAAACACCAATATGGTGAATAGAAATTGAAACTACAAGAAAAATCAAAGCACTTTCCGCGTAGAATTTCAGCCTTTGAGTAGAACAATAACATGTTTGGCATTCTGTTTTATCAAACTCCGTTAAAAAAAAAAAAAAAAAAAAAAAGAAATGACAAGAGATACAAGTAGAGCAGACGTTAAATACTCATGGGGTTACAAGTCGTGCTCTGTTGTCCATGTGCAGAAAAATATCAGACACTTGGAGGTTTAGCAAGATGCTCAAACTCGTAAAAATGAGTCAAGCGCACCCATTTTTCACAGATCATGGGATTTGGGATTGGATCTAAGCGTCATGGACTCTCACAGAGCCACGAGACCTTCCATATCCTTAAATGGTTCACATTAGAATACGCACACTTCAATGGCAGTCAGGTCAGCACACGAGGATCCGAGATGTGCCGAGTTTCGCACTAGAAAGGGTCAAGATTCAGTGTTTTCTTCCTTCGAATATTCCTCTACGAGTTGCTCATAGGAGTGGTTGTGCTCTGAACCGTCGCTGGTGAAAACAGACTCTTCCGATTCCAAACTTTGATCTTCCTCTTTGGAGTTTGTTTCAATGTTTTCATCACACGTCGTGATGGAGAGTTTTGCTTTCGAGTCATCGTCGTCATCATCCTCCTGCTCCTCCAAGTTACTACTCAGGAAGTTTTCCTCATCGATGAAAGTGATGTTTGCATTTTGGATTGTGAGAGGATGGTAATCTTTAGAGTCCCACGTCCTCCGCCCACCTGCGACACAAGGTCCCACTCCCCCGCTCTCAAGGCTCATGTCCTTGTCCAGTTGGTTCTCAAACACTTGGTCCTGGTCCAGTGCCACATCACCCTCCACTTGCTCCTCTGTTAGCAGTAATCCGTTATCCGAACCCAGCAGGTAGTTCTTGGACTTTGAAAAAGCAACGGTGACCCGGTCACTGAAGCTGTAGCGTCTCTTCTGGCGTGGGGAGCGGTCCAGGCTGAGGATTGTGTGTCCGTTAAACATGGGAGCATCATTGCAGCTCATCGAGCGGCCGATCTCTTTGGAAGTTTTGCCGTTGCCAGTGTCGTGGCTAGCTCGCCCATCTTTCTTGTTGCCGATCTGCTTGATCAGGTCATTGTAGCCCTCCTGCTTCTTGGATAAGAAGCTGAAAATGTTGACATCGTTGGGGGTGGGCGGCAGGCGAAGGGATGCCTTGTGAGACTCCTTGTAGTGTCGCAGCTCCTCCAGAGAAAGCTTGCGGAGCTTGCGGCGTTTCTTTAAAGCCTTGTGGGCTTCGATGACCATCCGCACTTTCCAGTTGAAGAACAAAGAAAGCCAGGCCAGTCCCAGATAGATCCACACTTCCACAAAGTAACGATACAGAGTTGGATACTCTTTATTTGGTTCCACACCTGTTGGGAAATAGAAAGTTTTAAGCATATACAACCTATTTTAATGACTTTAAGACACTTTATTTTGCTTAATTTCTCTGCTTACCTGCTACTAAGTCCCCAAAACCGATTGTAGTCAAGGTAACAAATGAGAAATACAAGCCTTCGATGTATGACCAACCCTCCTGGGACATAAAGACAAAAGGTGGAAGGACCAGATGGACCAGCACACCCCAGAGGAGGAATATAGCTGTACAGGTAAACTGAGCCTTTCTCTGGAAACCAAAGAGAAACCATTAGTTCAGTCGGACACAAGATGCTTTAAGAAACTGCGGGAGGGGGGAACATCTACCTACCAATGAAAAGCCTTTTTTGGTTAAATACTGGCCCAGATGTTTGGCTCTGCCTCCAAAGAACTTCCCCAGTTCACTGATCCAGGTGAGACACAACGGTACACCGAACAGTCCGTAGAAGATGCAAAACACTCGGCCGGACGAGGTTTTTGGGGCGATGTTGCCATATCCTGTGAAAACAAGTGGAAGCATTGCTATAATGGATTTAACAAAAGCAATAGCTATAAAAATGTATTTTTCTCCATCACAAAGATCTACAATGAAACTCCCAGAAGAACGTACCAATGGTGGTGATGACTGTGGCGGCAAATATGACAGCATTTGGCCAATTCCAGTTGTTGAAGGTTTTACTGCCCGTTATGGTGACCCCCTGGCCGGCAGCATCCGAAACCACCTAAGGTAAAAGAAAACAGATCCTGAGATGGGAGAAAAAGCCAGCGGAAGTAAGCTTAAAGCGATAAACGCAACAACAGATTGCTTCCATTTGGCAATTCCAAGAGTCCAATGGGCAACGCTCGAAGAAGGCAGGAAGTTTGTCATGTGCAAGCTGCATTTCTTTCACCACTTCCTTCCTGTGATACGCTGATGGTATCTCCAGAGGCACTGATGAGCTGAAACAAGATCCAGACCCCCTGGAGGGTCGCTTTCAACCCAAGGGCTTCATTGTTCCAGCCACAGATCATTAGTTATGGACAGGAAGGAAAGCGCTGCATCCCAAGCAGTGCCCTGCTCTGGAAGAATGTTCCAGAGCCGTGGAAGCCCCTGTCTCCCATTGTGCAGAGCCTGGTCTTGGGTTGCTGTGGGAGAGAGGCTTCGTCTGGTGGTGTGGGTGCAGAGGAGTTTGGAGATCGGCAGGAGCCGTTCCATGAATGCACTGATGAGTATGTGTGAAACATCTTTAACAGCTGGAATGTTTCCATCCAGCTTGAACATTTTCCACTTGATCAATTAAACCAAAACAACTGATAAAACTCCAGCTGCTGGCACCATGTCAGGCATCATATATCAGTGTTTTCTAATGATGCTGCAGCTGTTTAATCATGATAAAGGCTTCTGACCAGCAAACCGCAGTGAAAGATGTCTCTTCCGCTTTAAAAATTACTATTTTAAACAATCCTTTCGGGCCATATTCAGATTTAATGAGACAATCTAAACAAACTGTAGAGAAACCTGTTTCAGTCCACTCATCTGTAGCATGCAGCGCCGTTTTACAGTGTTTAAATGCACAAGGGGGGCACAGAACGCGCCTAATCAATCATTCCCAACCAAATATGTCCAACACAAACTGAGTTCAACCTCTTGGGAATAAGCAAACACCCAGCCATGTGTTCTGGGACAATGCATTACTCCACACTCTTCTCCTACCGTGCAGGAAGGGGAGGAAATTTGCAGGCACTGGCAAAATTCACATAAGCTCTAAAGTACTGGAAGAAGCGTGGTTGTTTAATAATAACAGGCCTGTGACAGGTCTGCTCTGTAATTACCCAACGAGTCGAGGCCACTCTTTGTCTGCTAAAATAAAAGGTTCCTCAGTTGGACCGTCGGGGTTTCGGACGACAACTTCACTGACCAAGGTGGAAATTAGAGGGGAACAACTCTACTGGTTTAATGCTGGCTTGTGCAGTTTTATCACTGTAGATGTAAATCAGCAGGGAGAATGTCGTGCAAAAGTCTTCAGCCACAGTCATTAAGATTTCACTTCCAAGCAGCAACTCTTTGTTTTGATCTGTAGAAGTGCTCTTGAGCAATAACGATCCAGTGTTTTTATTTCATACAAGTTTAATTTTACACATTGGCTGCTTATTCACAAATTATTCATTCCAGTCCTTCTACTCAACCATGTTTGTGTCTAAATACAAAGAAAATTTTAAAAGAAGGATCTTCACACAGTCTGTTGCAAAAACAAAACCGTTCAGCTGCAAAAACAACAAGATCAGACAGTTTCACAGATAGAAAACTGGACTTTAGCTGTAACAAGATGATTCCCAGTTTTTAGCTTCCCTGAAGCAATCATCTGGACAAAGAGCGCAACAAAAGGCAGAAACATCCCAAGAAGAGCTGAGGAAGTCCTGCAGAGCTAGTCCTGAAGACTACTTCAGGTTGAATGAAACTGCTCAGAAACACTTTCAGATCCTTACACACATCAGTTTTTCAATCTCTGCACATTAAAAGGTTTTTAAGACTGGCATATTACTGTATATTTAAAAATGAGGTTAAACTTCTATAAAGAAGTAAAAGAGAAAGATTTTGGATGCTTTTAGTGATCAGAGGAGAACAGGTTCCAGTAAACCCACAGATCACTTTCATGTCTCCTGACCTTTAAATGTTCCTCTTTTGTACAAACAGCGGAAAAAGAAGCTGCAGCCGACTTTGTGCATCTTAAATTTGGAATTTTGTGTTTACAAAACGCAGCTGTGCAACTTAAGAAAAAGAGAAATATGTAAATGTTAAACAGCAAAACTGACTAAACAGGCGATGATGCATAAACTGCTCTGCTGGGACGGATACGAAGCGCTCCTCCACACGTTTCAGGTGTCTCATGTTTAAAGCGGTGTTTTAGGTTGGTGCGTTTGGCTCTTCACCTCATTCCAGCCTCATGAAGGCGAATTAAACCTGCAGGGTTTGTCTACCTGCTATGAAACGCTGCAAAACTGCACAAATGCAATGAAAATCATGCTGACATAATACTCATGATCACGTAACACAGAGAAACGCCTCTGCATGACTGAACAGGCTCTGCTGTGCAACAGATGCCTAAAAAGAGTGAAGAGGTCAGCAACAGGTCAAATCGAGGCCGCTTGAAAACAACCTTTTCTGTACCTGAATCAAAGCAAAAGCAGGAGGAAGCAGTTGACTCTACTTCTCCACACGTCTGTCTTCTGAATGCAAGACAAAACTCTAGCTGGTTGGTTTAGCAGACAGATCCCTTTAACCCCCACAGCGCTGCCAGACAGCAGCAAATACACAAAATGTTGCTCTGACACGGTGTTACGGCCTCTTTGGGAAAAGAGAACAGAACTTTGGAGGAAGTTTCCAAAATGATGACAGACCCAAAAAAACTCTGAACATTTGTAAAGATGTTGCCAAACAGCCGTCTAACCCCACATGCATGAGGTGTGTGGAACCTGATACGACGTTATTTAAGTCACACACAACTGAAAAAGACCTCAGATGCCATTCTGCTGGCTAAACAGTCTCCCTTTCCTTCTCTGATAACGGCAGAACAGTAGAAACCACAATGACAAACTGAGTTATCAGGACAGCTGGCGGTTCGCTGGAGCAGGTCACTGCAGCCGCCTCGGTGTTTTTCCACTTCCAGCACAACAGAAAACAGCTGCTCGCTTTTTACCAAACACTCAGACTGCGTCTCAGCACCTCATCTGCCCTTTTGCAGTGCAGGACTTTCATCCTAACCAGGAGGACAAGAAAAAGCTGTAAAAGTGAAAGGATCTGGTGTGAAACATCTGCTCGACATGCCGGCTACACCGCCGGCGGCAGCTTTACGGCATGAGCCGCATGGCACGCTTCTTCTTTCATCAGTCCCTTTCAAAGTTGATTAACACACAAGTTAATTAAACTCAGATTAAACTGGAGGTTTGTTGGGAGTGCTGGAAGCTTCCAACTGGTTGGGCTGAGAAGAAATTTTACTGGTTATCAAATGCATTTGAACCTTCCATCATATCAGCCGTTTTCCTCATTTGCCTTTCCACAAAGGGGAAGAAAGGCAGAGCGAAGCGTCCGACAGCGCAGGTCACATGAGAAAGAAAGCTGTTCCTAAAAACAAAAGTGTCGCTTCATCCTTCTGTGCTGTTTCCAAACCAGTGTGTCTGTTTTTTATCATGTGACTGCTGCGTGTTCAGCTGCGGTTGCAAGAAAACAAGAATCTGATTTGGACAAATGTGAATGAGTCATGTGCGAAAGTCACAGTAAATGAAATCATTATCTGCAGCTTGTCTGCAGGATTAGGAAGGTAACGAGACGGAGCGCAAGCTGCAGGAGGGAAGCTCCAGCTGTGCATGACACAGATGTTTCAGCTCTTTTGTATTTTATCTCAAGAAATGTGGGTGCAAGATGAAAACACACACTTCTGACAGCGTAAAGGCTGTGCTGGAAACATCTGAATGCTTCTCATGCGCCTACATGAACGGTGCTTCTGGGAAACAGAATAGACTGATGCTACAAATGCAACAGGACAGAGATAACGCCCCCACCCAGCTCCACCCTTACTGAACTTTAAAACAGCTTCGCTGATGGGCCATAAAATCCAATCTTTAAACTGTGACCGCTTCAAGGCTCCCAGGAGTTAATAGTAAACTTGTTAATAAAACAGAGGGACAGACTTTTACAAGAGCGCCGCCTTCTCCTTTTAATTGCTTACAAGTTTCCAGAGTGGAAATCAAACAGAATCTGCTTTTATAGACACATGCAGCAGGTGTCCTCTGTCCAAGTGGGACAATACCAGCAACTGTGTGGTGTGGAAAGGGCTCCGTTTCCAACATGGAACCCAATATGATCCTCTCTAAGTGTCATGAAGCCACACAGATGGCTTCATGTGCCGCCGTCCCCATGAGAGGACAAAAAAATCTGCCCTTTCAACCAACAAACAACTGGCAAAAGGAAATCCACAAAATCTCTCCACCAGATTATTCCCTCCACCTCATTCATAAGCAGATTTGGCAGAAAGAAAGGTGGGGGAGGTTCATGGGCATATCCCTTTCAGTCCCCCAAACACAAAGAGGAGAGGCAGTGGAAGCAGATGGGGGGATGGGGGGGATAAGAAACTCCCCAGTACTGGGGCCTAAAGGGAGGACAGGTTGAGACACGTCTCTGGGTCCCACCGAATGCAAAACGCCTGTTTTAGAAAAGTATAAACACACAGAGATAAACAGTCACGAAGATCTGATGTGTCAGAGAAACCCAAACAGCGCTGGGAGCACTGGTTTGGAAACACACAGAGACCAGTAGCGCCGACTGGATCTCCACAAACCAGCAGAGAGGTGGAGAAATGTGTAGCGGAGGACTCCGGGGACACAGGGTGACCCATGACCCCGCAGCATGAAAGCTTGTGGACAATCATGTCTCCTCTGAAATGAAGACTTTTATTTTGAAACACCTGCTGCTCTCATGACGCTTATGCACAGACATGATATAAAGTTTAAAGTTTAGGACATACCTCTAATATTCTGTCCAGATCATCTTTGGACAGACAGGGATAGTCTTCAAGTATTTTGTCCTTCCTGTCTCTGTACTGCTTTGCAGCCTGCTTCCAGTTGGGCTCCTCCAGGACCTGAAATATCGCTGCTCCAATGGAGAGGTAAAAGATGATGGCAGAGGTCAGCAGGGGGCCTTTATCTACCATACTTCTGTCCAACGACTCGCCTTGCAGAGCGCGGGGCCGGGAGACACAGGAAGGGACAAATGAGAGAACCGGGCGCGTTACGCGGAGCTCATTCTGACCGGCTCCTTAAATGCATCCTCCAAAATCTTCCTGAATCCACGCGCGAGCCTGGGGGAAACACAGTGGGGGTTGCTGCTGTTGACAGCATCGGGATCAGAGTTTAAAACGCGCGTGCAACTGCATCCAAAACAGTGATCCCTCCACGTGCGCGTCCGGAGAACAACTGCGTCCTAATGTAGTGAGAAGAGGAAGGGAGTGGTGGCGGGGTGTCGCGCGAGACCGCCCAGAGCTGAGGGAGGGTGAGGGAGGGTGAGTGAGGGTGAGAGAGGGTGAGAGAGGGGGGACTTCTCCGCTTCTGCCTGTACGGGTTTGTTTGGCCGCAGGTGCAAACGCAAACACACACACACACACACACACTTTGCAGAGTTAGGTCTCCTTTAAACGCCACATTTTCCCTCCGCAGATAGAAAATGAATGAAAATGCATCAGAGTGGAGAAAAAAAGGAATGTTTCCCTTTTTTCTTTTATAAAAGTTTTTTTTTACTCACATTCAGGAAAAACTTTGCAAAGATTCAAAACTTTTCTAAGATTTTAAAACTTAAAAGTATAAAACAAGAACACATTAAAATATGCGTTTCAGCTGCTTTTTAATCTCATCAGAGCAGAAACGTTTTTCCGTCTTCTGTTTCAGTTTTCTGTTTATACCTGCAGTAGTGGAACCCGGAGTGTTCTTCTGCAGCTGTACATCTGCAGCTGCAGAACATATGCAGCTGGAGAAACATATGCAGCTGCAGAATATCTGCAGCTGGAGAAAATCTGCTGCT
>JBAMHX010000022.1:2075712-2087437 GCA_037177515.1 Pseudomugil tenellus
CCCCCCCCCCCCCCCCCCCCCCCCCCCCCCCCCCCCCCCCCCCCCCCCCCCCCCCCCCCCCCCCAACCGACATGGAAACAACTGCAAACCTGTCTGGATGATGTTCAGAGATGAACTTTTGTGTTGTTACCTCTACCTAGGAGGTTATGTAATCACTGGTGTTTATATGTTTGTTTGTCTTTTTACAACATAACTCAAAAAATATGTACAGATTTGTATGAAATTTTCAGGATATATCCAGAACAGGAAGATGAACAAGTGATTAAATTTTAGAGGTGATCCGGATCACCGTCTGGATCCAGGAAGGATTTTACGGATTCTTTAACATTATGAGATAGCAGCTGATGCCTCCTACAGGCCGTTTTTGTCTGTTGTATTTCACTCTGACAAAGATCATGTGCGACTGAGTTCTGACAGATGTATCTCCCTAAAATCAGCCCAAATAACAAGCTTAGAAGAGGTCTGCGCTCTCTGAGTGCATTTCTAGTGACTAATTGTATTTCCTCCCATCACTTTTAAGAGTTTGACTTTTTGTATTAATACAAGTTTTGCAGAGCAAGTCAGGCAGTTTGTATAAATAATCTTCCTTTTTTAACCCAATCAACCAAAATTTTACCACATAGCACTCTATAAAAAAGCATGTGGTAATGTTAGAGTTTATGCTATTTCAAAGTTTTTTCTGTGTTTTTACTACGTATGTGGAAAATCAGGTTATTAAAAGACGGCAAATCAGATTAAATGTTAAATAGTAAAAAAAAAAAAATTAAATCATAAAATTTTGCCATTTTCAAAAGTAAATATATTTTAATTTCAGATCAAAAGACAGAAATAATCATTAAATTAATCATAGTTCCATTCATTCAGTTTCTATACAGCTTAGTCCAATCCAGGTAGCCCATCGCAGCTATTAAGGTGTCTTTCCATTATTACCTAGTCCGCTCTACTCTACTGACCACAACATAAAAAAACAACACGTTTTACAGGATACCATGGAAGAAGACGGAGACGAAGATGGAAGTCATGAGTAATAAACTAATGGAACAAATCAGGAGACGTCGTCGTCAGGCAAGAAAACACACCCTGGAGAGGCTGAAATGATTTGCTGCAAGCCAATCATTGGACACCAGCCTATAGACCTCACGCTACCCGCACGGCACGCCAGGGCTGGGACCACAAGAAAGTAGGTACGGAAAGTGTACCAGTATAGTTCAACAAATCATAATGGAAACGCTCTGAGGCCGGGTGGACTAGGTCCGTGTGGAAAGACGCCTTTGTAGGTGAAAGGCAGATACACCTGGACAGGTAGCCAGTCCATCACAGAGACAAACAACCACTAACACTCATTCGTAGAGACAATTCAGAGTGACCAGTTAACCCAACACACATGTGGCTCGTACCACAGTGCAGACCACCACTCCACCATGCAGACCATTAGCTCCGCATCGAGCTTCCACACTTCAAACACAAAAGCAGCAACTCTGGAAACTTTAAAATCAAACCTTGAAACGCATCTTTATTATTTTCTTATTTTAGTGGAGCAGGAGAATAATTTGGTTTATGTTTCTCTTAATGTATCTTAGTATTTAGTATATTTATATGCAGCACATTGAAAGCTGCGTGTCGTATAAGTCTAGTTAATCAGATTTGTGCAGCTTCTGAGCGACATATAGCTTCATACATATAGAGAGACATTTGCATTGTCTGGCACACCTCCTTCACCAAACAAGCCGCTTTTTGCTGCCTGCTATTCCCACCAAGCTGCCTTCAGAACTGAACCTAAAACTAGTTGATTGTTTCTGATTGTTTCCAGGGTTAAGACCAGGAATCTGCAATGTTAAGTCATAAAAGAGCTTTTTTACAAGCTGTCCCATCAAATAAACACAGTTTAGAGACGCAAAATCTATTTGACTCTTAAAAGTGACGTGTTCATGTTTAGTTTTTTATGTGTCATGGCAACATAAAAATTACAGACAATCAAAGTTCACATATCTACACAACGGTTCCGTCTGCTCGGTACGGTCAGCATCAGCCATAATCACAGATTACTGGGTCAGCTGGAGCTGCAGCTGTTTGATCGGTTCAGACGTTTCTTCTCATCTCGCAGCATTTTCTCACATGTCTCTAATTTTAGTCAAATCCAGGAAAAGTGTGCTCATCTTTCCCACAGACGGTCTGACATCGTATCTTCAGCTTTCCAGCAGATGTGTTTGTTCTGGAAACGTCTTTCAGTCTCACATTTTATTGTTGCTTTTTAATTTGATTGGTTAAAAAAAAGTATATGCGTAAGTTTGCATAGTTAACACTGAAGGTAAATGAATCTGTCCATGTAGAAGGACACCATATGTTCCTCTGAGGCCATGGAGACCAGGGAGACCAAGGAGACCATGGAGATCAGGTACACCAGGAAGGTCAGGGAGGTTAGGGAGACCAGGGAGACCATGGAGATCAGGTATACCAGGGAGGTCAAGGAGGTTAGTGAGACCAGGGAGGTCAAGGAGATCATGGAGATCAGGTACACCAGGGAGGTCAAGGAGGTTAGTGAGACCAGGGAGGTCAAGGAGACCATGGAGATCAGGTACACCAGGGAGGTCAAAGAGGTTAGGGAGACCAGAGATACCATGGAGACTAGGCAGACGATGGCAGAGATCAGGGAGGTCAGGGAGACCATGGAGATCAGGGATGCCAGGGAGACCATGGAGATAAGGGAAATCAGGGAGGTCAGGGAGACCATGGAGATCAGGGAGACCAGGGAGGTCAGGGAGACCATGGAGATCAGGGACACCAGGGATGCCAGGGAGACCATGGAGATCAGGGAGACCATGGAGATCAGGGACACCAGGGATGCCAGGGGGACCATGGAGATTAGGGAGGGAGGACTTCAGAGTAACAGGTTGAAGATTTGGTTCAGGTATTAAAAATTGAACTACCAAGGTTAAAAGTACAGTTTGTTACTTAATTAAGTATCACGCTTTAACTATGAATCATGTGTGTTGTTGGGGGGGCTTTTGCCCCAAGAGAGGAAGAAAAAAAAAAACAGCGGAAAAAAAAAATAACCAGGAGAAAAGTCTAAATCGGTGTAGCGTTTACCAGATGGGGAACTTCAGAACTGATGCAGATGTTGCAGTTTCCTGCTGGACAGAGAAGCTAATTCAAGCTAACAGTCAAGTTTATGTTGTTCTTATGTTAGAAACAGGGCAGGTAGTCCAGCAACTAGTTTATCTTCCCATTTGACTCGACAATTTAATGTTACATGCTATATAAAACAGCAGAGATGCTAATTTGTTAACCAACCTACAGTGGAATCACAGAGTCATACGGTTTCACATCACCACATTAGCTATTAGCAGTATCTTAGTACCAAATACACGGAGGGCTCTTGACATTTCTGCATCAGTAACAAACAGAATCGTGTCGTTCTGCATCTCATCCACTGACGGAAATCTAACTTGTACAAGATGCTGATATTTTCACATTTCTGACTCTCGTAGCTTCGGTGGAGGTAATAACGTGCTTAAACGGCGAGGCACCAGAGAGCGCTACTCTGTTGTTAGCGCTCCGCTAGATGGGAGCAAATCTTACACATTTTATGTCATGCAATAATAAAACTTCAGATGTCTTCTTGTGTGACATATTTATAATAAAAACAGACTTTATGTGTGTTTTATGATGCAGCCTCTGTCTATGTCTAACCTATGGTGGTGACCACAGTTGCAGCAAACACCGCAGAGCTGGTGAATTTCCAGAAGCCGTCTGTGGTTTGGTTGCTTTTTATACTGAGACCCGCCTTTGATGCTCGTTGAACAACCTGAAAAAAAAGAAAGAAATAATAATACATCTTAGAAATTCCAGTAATTTCCCAACAGTTTCTTTTATCTCGTGGACTTGGGACAGACTTTCTGATCATATTAGGTCAAGCACTCATTGATCCACATCTTTCAGGGCTATTGGAACACCTCCTAGTCATTGTGGTCAATGAACTGCAGCTGTCAGCATGACTCAGAGAAATACCTCCTCAGTACTACTGTGGTCAGAGTTCAGCAACAGTGTGAGAACTACATACACAAAAACTGTACTTTACAATCATGTAGTCTGTAAATGGGATGTTAATCAGTTGTAATGCAGTGTTTTCAGATCATTTTTTCCATTTTCAGACTCAACTCGGTGGCAAGAAGCACTATGAGAACCAAATCAGAGCAGCTTCTTTCACAATACTTTGCAGAATTTTACATTATTTGAAAGTTTATGGTTGTGTGTTTTCTACAATGACTGTCAGGTTTTAGAAAGATCCAAGCTGAAGGTGTTTGTGGCCTGACACATGTAGGCAAAGCAGAACGTGCAGCTCAGAAAAGCTGGACAAGCTATTTGCATGAGAGGAGCCGAGTCTGCGACATAAGAACCAAACAGAAACTCAAGTTCTTCTTTTAAAAGCTCACGCTGTCCCCTCTGGTTTTGCAGGTTTTTTGGACGAGACATGAGATCAGAGACATAATAGGGATGCAGAAAGCTTCCTGTCACCCTCTGAACATCTGTTCCAAAGCTTTTTATCGCTTCATTTATTCATGACAATGACGATAAAGAGGAAGAACTGCTGAGTAAATGTTTGACAGCGTTTTCAGCTACTGTACATGAAAAAAAGCTTCCATATTTTCAAGCATCAGTGATATATTGAGGCTGTTACTAAACCTATTTCAGTCCAGTTCATTCATCCATTTGCATGACGGACAGCAGAGCTGATGGTCGGGACATGTGCTTTGAATAACATCCTTCACAGCCTTCCGCTTATGATGAGGCTAAAGGCTGGTTTGGTGATACTGCGGTGAATAAAGTGTGGGGTTGGTCTGTGGGGGATCTGGAGCCTGTCTCATGGCTCTTTTCCATTAATACCTACTCTACTCTACTGGTTTTCTATTATAATTTGGGACCCTCTGATGTGATAGAGGTTCTGAAAGTGCCGGCGTGATGAGAGATCTTATGAAGCTGCCAACAATTAGAGCTGCAGAAAGTACGTCTGGGTTGGTTCCAAAGTCGAGTAGAGCCGAGTGGAGTCGAGTAGAGCCGAGTAGAGCCAGGCGGAGTCGAGTACAGCCGAGTAGAGCCAAGTGGAGTCGAGTAGAGCCTATTAGCACCAAGTGGAGTCGAGTAGAGCAGAGTAGAGCTGAGTGGAGTCAAGTAGAGCAGAGTGCAGCCAAGGAGAACTGAGTAGAGCCGAGTGGAGTCGAGCAGAGCCGAGTAGAGCCAGCCGGAGTCAAGTACAGCCGAGGAGAGCCAAGTGGAGTCAAGTAGAGCAGAGTAGAGCTGAGTGGAGTCGATTAGAGCCAAGTGGAGTCAAGTAGAGCCTAGTAGCACTGAGTGGAGTCGAGTAGAGCTGAGTAGAGCAGAGTGGATCCGAATAGAGGCGAGCAGTGTCGAGTGGAGTCAAGTAGAGCCGAGGAGAGCCAAGTAGAGTAGAGTAGAGCTGAGTGGAGTCGAGTAGAGCCAAGTGGAGTCGATTAGAGCCAAGTGGAGTCGAGTAGAGCTGAGTAGAGCAGAGTGGATCCGAAGCTGAGTGGAGCTGAGTAGAGTCGAGGAGAACCAAGTATAGTAGAGTGGATCCGAAGAGAGGCGAGTAGAGCCGGTTCTAATGGAAAAGGCCTATTAGGCTGGTTGTCAGTCCCTTGCATGGTCAACAGATAATCTATTCCTTTAATTCACCAACACATGCAAGAGGACATGCAAGCTCCACACAGAGAGACCCCCCCACCCCCCCCTTTGGAATAAATGACACAGAGCTGGACTTTTTTACACAAAAAGTTTTTCTTTTAAAGATTTACACGATATTAAAAGATGTTTTTTTTAACCACAAACTTTGGCAAAACCTGTAACAGTGAATAGGAAACAGCAATAAGGTGTCCGTCCTCCATGCATCTCCAGCGTTTTCTCAGCATCGGATGCTCCTCTGGATAAAAAACACGGATCTATCTTAACTTGAAATGGACTTTTCTGACATTTTCATCAGTTCTACTGTAATAATCTGTTGTTTTTACAGAATATCAACTATTCTTATTAAAACACAGACTGAACAACCTGGAAAAGACAATAAACACCATAGCATTGTTTCCCATATATTTATATAAAAGTTCCGATTAGTTTGATGAGATATTAATCTCTAATACCTAATAAAAACAGATCAGTCTATCTCGTACCGCTGTGATGAGTCCTGTTAGAAATGGTACAGACTGCACAGCCTGATGCAAACGGCCTGTTTTAGGGTGAGAATAGTTTCCTCTGTATGTCATATTGTCTTTGTCCAACATCTACACGTCTTACCTGAGCCACATCCTCCAGAGCTTCCTGGTTCAGGCAGTTGTACGACATGAGCAGCCTGTTTCTGCTCTGCAGTAACTGACTGATGTCTTTCTGCCCCAGACTTCCTTCCAGCTTCCAGAAAACCACCCCGCCAATCAGCACATATGCCACATAAACCAAGCCGAGCAAGAGGATGGACGGCACTCGCACCAAATTGAACATTTCTTTTAGGCCCATGATGATGATCCGTCTGTGCTTCTGAGGGCAGAGAGGGCTGATGGTTTACCTGCTTGGCTTCTCCTGTGGCATTGCAGGCAAATGAACCTGTTCTACTGTTTCAATCACTTCAGTGGCCTGACATGCAAATCTTGAGGAGCAAAATGAGATGAGGAAGAGACGGCTGCATGGGTGGGACTGTAACCAAGGTGAAATCTGTGTATTTATGGATAATATAAACTATTTAAATTCCCCAAGCTCCTTCCATTTTTCAGCTTTTTGAACAAACCACAGAAGCGTGAGGATGAGAGCCATCCTCATTTTTCCAGCTGACATCACCATCTTCATTAATGTGTTTGCTTAAGATAGCTCTCCATACTTAAATCGTCAGGCTTCCCATCAGCATGCGGACTCACACACATGGGACTTTTCACAAAAAGAAATAAAGGGACTCACATATGAAATGTTTGGTCATGTACTCATGGAGGTGTGAATGAATGGAGCACAAACAGAAGGGCTGATAAGCTAAGTGATAAAAACCCCAAATGACTTAACATCTGAGGTAGAATACAAAATATAAACTTATTTTCCAGGTAAAGCATCACAGACTGAATATACAAACATCAAAACTTTTCCTAACAAGTAATTGTTTGCTACGTTTTTTCATTGTTACAAAACATGTACAGGAAACCTTCCGTGCTTGTGATAACAAGCTAAAATACACTCTTGTAGGTTTTCAGTCCAGCATCAGATCTTAGACAAGTCTTCTAATTTACTGGATGACACCTCCTCCACCACCTCCTCCTCCTCCTGTTTCTTAAAGCCTGGATGTGTCAGGACAACCACATTCTCCATTATTCTGGCTCCCATGTTGAGAATAAGAGCAAGCCAAGCCAGAGCGAAGATGATCCAAATGCCCGCGAGGCTGCGGTACAGAGAGATGTACTCCTTTCCTGGGTCCGTCCCTTCAAGCACAAACATGTCAGAGCGAGTTGAGCAAAGAGGAAAATTCATTCTAGCCTGACAGCTGTGACCTCTGTGACCTTTCCACCGCATTAGCTGCAGTTTAGGTAGCTACTCACCCACAACGTAATCTCCAAAACCGATGGTGCTGAGAGTAATGAAAGCGAAGTAGAAGCCCTCTCCAAACGTCCAGCCTTCCACGTAACTGAAGAGTAGAGGAGGGATGACCAGGAACAGGAGGCTGCCGCTGATGAAGAATAAACTCACTGCCGCTGCTTCAACTGCTCGCTGGATCAGAACGACATCATTTAGGTTCCATATTTATTTCCCAGCTGGGAGGCAGAGCTTACGAAGACGCACCTTGTGGGGAACGACTGCCACCATCCCCCTCTCGAGCCGACCCAGGTGGATGGTGAGACACTTGCCCAGTTGTTTCAGGAAAGCCAGGTTCAGTGGAATCCCACACAGCGCGTAAAACACACAAAACACCTGACCCGACACAGTGCTGGGGGACAGGTTACCGTATCCTAAGGATCAGACACGGGGGACACGTCATAGCAGAATCAGACCACCCTACATGCTTCTGTTTTCCATTTTTATCCCAAACGCTCACCTATAGTTGTGACTACAGTGCCGGCGAAGAAGAAAGAGCTGCTGAAATCCCAGTTGCTGGGGTTTGTTGAGTTGCCTGAAGGGTTTACTCCCTTTTCCCAGGCAACTAAAATCACCTACACACACACACACACACACACACACACACACACACACACACACACACACACACTTATAACTAGGTCAAATGCAGATTTCAAACTCTTCAACCTGTTTCTGTCCCTGCAGGAAAACTGTAATTACATTTGGGATCGCTTTTATCAGGCTGGTTAACAGTAACAGCGTTTTATCAGAGCTGATAATAAAATAGATTTTCAGTTCCTACCAAATATTTACTCCATGAATTAGTGGTAACTGGACACAACTACGGCCAGTTGGCACAACTGTGTCATGATTTGAATCATTTAACTTAAATGTTTAAACATGAGGAGTACGTTTTAAAGGGAACCTTGACAAACGTTTCCAAAGCGGCTCCATCCAGGCAGGTGTAATTGGCCAGGAAATGGAGCTTCTCCAGCTGAAAGTGGTTTCGGTTGTTGCTCTCGGCCTCTCGCTCCAGCATCTGGAAGATGATGGCCCCGATCAGCAGGTAGGTGAAATGGGCCAGGATCAGAACTGCGGTCCAGTTCACTTTGACCCGAACCAACCGGAACTGCGCCATCAACCTCTCGCAGCACCAGATAGGTGTAAAAAAGCTGATGCTCGGTTTCAGAACAGATGAAGAGTGAGAATTGTGGTCACACTTATGAAGAACTCTCCAGAGAAAAGGTTCATCTCTCCAACCTGCTGCATTTTCTCCAGAAACCAGGAAAAGCTGGCGAAGCGTATGTTTAAATCCCAGCGACGAAGGCTGATGTTTAGTAAACTGACTGGGAACGTTCCCTCTCACCGATTGGTCAGGGCACCATAGATGTTGATTTAAGGGTTGCCTTGGTAACAACCAGCACCTTTCCTCCATTAGCGTAGCATCTAGACACACTTTCTACTGTTTCCACTAATAAGGAAGCAGCGGCAGCATCTTGTCAGCAGAACAAAAGTTAATGTTTTACCTGAAGCACCTGCAGCTGTGAAGCCTTTCTGACTCGCTCCTCTGGTTCTGGAGAATGGAGCTGTTTGTTTTTATATTTTTTATTTAAATGGGAAGCTTGTGAAAGTTGTAGCACAGTTAAAAACAAGAATTAGCTGCAGTTAAACCGGGGAAGCTGGGTCTATTTGTGCATAAACGCTTTTGTCACTCTAAACAATCAGCAGATGTTTCCACACTGTCAGGAGACAAAAGTGTTTATGGACACATGAGAGGACGGAGGTGGCGAGTGGAGAGCCGCAGAAAGGGCTGCTTGATTATCAGCCATAAACCAAAGAGCTGACACTTTATTATTGATAAATCCATCATGTTAAACATTAGACGTGTTGCCTCCTGTAGGAACGTCTCTAGTAAAAGCTGAGAAATGCACATATGTATAATATTTGGTTTCATAATATATGGTTTCTCCATCAGATGAAGGTATGAACTCAGTTTAGACTCTTTTCAGTCATACAGTTGCATTACTGCAGGTAGAAGTGATTCAAATCAGACACGTATATGAACCATATTTTTATCAGCCTGAACAGCACAAATGATTTTTTGGTGCTAAACCCGACAAATCCGATCATTTATATAACAAACGACCAAATTTTACATCACTGAAGTGACACGTTACGGTTCTGCAGAACATGGAAACATCCAATGTGAACACAGACAGAACAATGTCTGATTGCATAACTTCCAAAGTGATGCACACGCAGTAAAAAACGTTACTTCTGTGTGGATGTTGTGTTCCTCTGTACATGCAGGTGGGATTTAAATGAAAATGTGATCCAGCATTAAAATAGATTTCTGCAAAAATAAATAAATTTGAGCATTAAACCTGAAGTGTGGATGTAGTCTTACAAGCAGAATGCTTTGTGTTGCTGAAATGAAGCGAGGCGTGCCAGTAAAAACATGAAAAGTGTTATCAGCATATAACACCAGGGATTCCTTTACAGATGCATAAGAAGAAAAAAGAAACTGTAAAGATCACTTCATCCATCCGTCCACCCGACTTACTGCAGCAACACAGCAGGTAAAATAATCAATTAAACATTTAGGATGAAGATAAAACAAAAAAGTTTATTATCTTCCAAAAAGTGGACGACATTGACGAAGACTTACTAGAGTCTGACATGAATCATTATAAGAAGAAGAAAAGAAACTTTGCAAGCTCACCAAACTGCTGCGTTACACCAGAAAATACAGGCGTGTGCATGTAAGCCTACAGAGCTGTTATATCCCACCATAGCAACAATAAGGAGGAAAATATCTTTCTTTCCTAAATTATGGCTTCATAAAAATAAATAAAACTAATAAGAATGAGGGAAAAGCTCATTCAGTATGGAGTTAAACTGTAAGTCTGTAAGCTGTTAACTTATGACTGATGACACCACAACAGGGTTTGCGACAGGTGTGAAGGATAACAGCTGGAAGTTACCTGTTAAAGTCTGCTTTACGTCTGTCTGCACTCACCTGAAGGAACGGTTATGAATGTGAAAGGGCCATTATGCACAAACATCCACTGTAACTGAAAGATGAGTCCAATTTATTAAACATGTTTTGGTCATAAATATTACAAACAGTTAAAACAAAGCAACACAACAAAGAAAGAGTGAAATATTCATTCGATGACAGTAAATGAGACAAAGTCAGCTGAGAGGTCTTAAACACCCTCCTGATATCTGAACTCAATGAACTCGTGTCTTGCAGGGAGAACCTCTGTGTTTCAGTTAGCTGGGAGGACTTCTGTGCATGTCTCAGGGTTTTCATTATAGCTGGTACAACTTCTGGTCAGTCTGAAGCAGTTTTAATGAAAAAGCTAATTAACAAAGCAAAGACTTTCTTTCAACTAGCTCACAAACTCACACAGCAACAGAAGCAAAAAGTTGAACATAATTATTATTATAAATACAGTAAAAGACATTCTACATGCACCAGGTCATCCACATACAAAATGGATGCCGGCTGTTTCAGCAACACGGTGTCCAGACTGGGAACCGCTAGAGCAGTGGTTGTTGCCATCACCCCTAAGACAACATACATTACCATAATGTGTGTGTGAATAGGTGTGTGATGTGTTTAGTCATCTTGCTGCCATCCCTTGAGGCTGGAAAACTCAGAATCTTCATAAATAATGAAGACAAGGCAGCTTTTCCATGTCTAGGATCTACATGCAAAATTAGTTTCTCCATGGAGATGACTCCATATTAAGCTTTTTCATGTGGAATCTGCTGTTTTTGATGCATTAATGGTCTTGAGGAATTTCATGTATTAGCTTAATTACCTTGCTCTTAATTAATGTCTATCTGAAAGGTCTGATGTCATTCTGACCTTTAGTAAACCATCTGCGAAGACCTTGGTTGTCATAGCCGAAGCAAGGCCGGGGTGTCGGCGTCCTTCCATCAGAGAAAAGTTTAGAAACGCACGTGACCAAAGTGTTTAAACAAAGCTCCCCTATCGGACTGGGCCAGAATAGCTCCAGACTTCTGTGGGTCCACAGTGTCTTCATGTTTTAATGTTTAATGTATGTTCAACTTCTTTTATCTTCATTATTAAATTTATATTCTTCTCAATCTAAAG
>JBAMHX010000022.1:2103118-2125290 GCA_037177515.1 Pseudomugil tenellus
AATATAATATAATATAATATAATATAATATAATATAATATAATATAATATAATATAATATAATATAATATAATATACAAATGTATTCAACCATGTGTTACATGCAGATCTAAACACTTCAGGAACATTGTTGCTTGTTTGCGTTTAGTGTTGTTTTTTTATTCAGATAAACAAACATGATCAGAGTCAGAGTACAAGTACAGGGTAGAATTTCATTCTGTCAAAGCACATACAGGGACATGCCTCTAGAAAGTAGAAAAAATGTCTAGAAATAACAGGGAACAGAACATGCTGAGCCATGGTGCACATTGTCATGCTTCCAGTATACATCCACACACATATGCACCACCAGTGTATTGGTTTATATTTTTAGTTGTCCAGATGTTGCATACGTTGCTACGTTGTGACAATAAAAGGTACTTAATTGAACAGAATTTAATGAAAAATGTGTCCAAACCTTTGACTGTCCCTGACAGAAACCAAACTTATGTCCTTCATACTTGTGTCTAACAAAACAATGTTTATGATAAGAAGCCACTTTCTCCTAACAGCCCATTTCTTTCAAACTTTGCAGAATCTCAGCCCAAGCAGAAATCTGAAAAAGCCCGCAGTGTCAGGACATCTGTTCTGATTTGCCAAACACACCTACTGTCTTTAAATGCCCTTCCCATTACTTTCATGTAGATATAATTGAAGTTATTTCCACTGACGGACTTGTCATTAAGTACTTCACGGCATGTGCAGTTGCAGACTTCCACTCTTCACAAATTGACTCCGCTGAGTCAGGAAGCAACATAAGGGGGCTTTGGTCCACTCCCCCTCTTGTGGCTGTATCACTGCTTAACATGTGGGTAAGTAATTTATATGTAGTTCTTTATTTTTACTGTCTCTCTTCCCCTAATTGAGAAGGTTCCTTGCTCTGTGAAAAAACTGAGTTTGTGCTGGTTTTAAAGTAAATGCACAAAACCGGAATAAAGAGAGCATTATTTAACTATGCTAGATAGTGAAGGTACATTTTCCACATGGTTTCAAAAGAGTATCATTTCATGATGGGCTCAAAGATCGAAGTGTCAGACAGTGAGTTCAGGGACGGGGCTGGGTAATCACTGAGCAGACATTGAATGGCAGCATCTTCTGCAGAGAGTTTCCATTACAAACCTGCAGGTCTGGTGGTCCCGAGCTCTGCAACACGATCCTATCACCCATCTACACGTTGGAAATGAAGTTCCAAGAATGACAAATCCAGATGAAAGCCTGTCTTGTTAAAAAAAAGAAAGAAAGGAAGGCATTTGGGGCGCTACCTTTTACAAAAAGCCTGCTTGTTTCGCATTTACTCAGAACTCTCCTCCAAGAGGCTTTAAAATTGTTTGCAAAATGCAAAGCAACCAGCTCATCTTTCAAAACTCTTCACAAACACTTTTAAAAAAAAAAAAAAGTAGACCACTTTGGGGGGTTTCAGCAAACCATGGAGAAGCGAATGGATGAAGTGAAACATTAGAAAGACATATTGTGCCCATGACGAGAAGCTTTTTTCCAAAAAACTGCAAAGAATGACCCGGGGTTTGGGAACCCTTCTTAAAGCCAGATGTTTGGGTGGCTGAGAATGTAAATGAACTGAGACGCCCTGTGGCTTCATATTGTGGTCAGGTAGGCAGCTTGAGTCTTCTCGAACAGACACAACTCTTTAAAACATGACCCGCAACTAATTGATGCAGTCTACTTCTTGAAAATAACATAAAGGGATGAAGAAATATTTAGGTCTTGATGACAGGGTAAAAAACTGCAGGAAGCACATGAAGGCACGATGAGCAGAGGGGGCACTGCCTGCGTGGTTTACAGCAGGCATGCATGTACCCAAGTTTTTTCCAAACAACTGAAGCCAAACTACAAGGCAAAGAAAAAAGTCATGATGGGAAATTCTCCTAATCTACTTTTGTGTTTCCTAACATTTGAGCAGTAAAACTACACTATATGATAACAGAGCTGTGGTTGCAGATCTGTTGTATTGGACAAATCCAGTGTGGCTGCTTTCTGGAGTAATAAAAAATAGTTACAGGATGACTAAACCTCGCGCCTGGATTCGACCATGAAGGCAGCCGAAGTCCAAGGATCCACAGCGAAAGCTTCATGCAGTCAAGCAGCTGCAGCCGTTTGAGAGGATTAATGAGCAATAAATGCATTTTATAGAGTCCCACCATCTTCTCTTTCTGGGAATCCCTAAACTGGCACCGCGTTTCAACTAGACTTTATCAGAAAACAAACATCTGTTCATGCAAATCAAGCAGAATTAAACTATGAGGACAAATGCAGGTCTAGAAGAAAAGTAAAACCACCAGTGAATGAGAGCATACATGATAGATGTCTGGGATAAATGAAAAGTTCTGAGATGCCTTCAATTGGCTTTATGCACTGCTCAACTACTTCCTGAACTTAGAACAGCCTTTCTGTGTCTGGCCTTTGCCAATTTGGTTACTGAGGTCAGACACACCTGGATTAATCAGTTCATCTAGTAATGAAAGACAGGAAACAAATGAGTTGTCCTAATTAAGGAAATTGTGGAGTTGTGCATAAAGCCAATTCTCCCGGATTTAGTTTTGTGTAAGACTTATCTTTAAAACGGATTGATAAGAATGTTATGGAATCAGAATATACAAAGACCCAACAGGCTTCGTACACTGTTTTTATAAGTTTCTTCCATTCTTCGTAGCAAAAAAAAAAAAAAAAAAAAAAACAACAAAAAGAAGAAACACTTTAGCCAATTTCTATTTAGAGTCGATGGTTTCAAACTGGCCCTTTTGAGGAACTGGTTAGAATTGTCTGAACTACAACCTTTGATGTTTGTTGAATTCAATTCAGCTTTATTTGTATAGCGCCATTTCACGACAATGCAGTCTTAAGGCTCTTCGCAGAGATCAGCCAGATCATAAAAACAGCCTATGTAAGGGAACCAAAAAGATTACATCGAATCTTCACTTCGATTGCTGCACTTGACCAGATTTGACCTTTGCAGAGACAATGTTTACATACTGAAGTAGAAAAGGGCTCTGCGAGCATAAACCTCTGCCAAGCTCACAGTTCCCCATGATATTGTGACTCAAATCTAAAAAATATGACACATGATCTTTATCAGTGAAAAACAGCAGATTTATTGTAAAGTACTTAGTACAATCATTTTTTTAAATGATATAGTTTATGATAGTTGTGATTACTGGGGGATTATGTAAGATTATGCTTCTTTCCACTCCTTTTGAACAGCTTTTCTTTCATTACATGTTTAGTCACTATTTTTGTTTTGCTTTTTAAAATTATTATGTTGTTCAAATAAACTTTCTCAATCTCAATCAATCAATCAGACAGCCTATACACGGCCTATACAGCTATCTCGCTATGTTAAAGAATCCTTCAAAACATTCCTGGATCCACACGGTGATGTGGATCGCCTCCAAAATTTAATCACTTCTTCATCGTCTCATTCTGGATAAATCCTGAAAATTTTATAAGAATCCATCCATTACCTTTTGAGTTATGTTATGCAGAGACAGACAGACAAACGCAGGCGATAACATGACCTCCTGGCGGAACTAACTAGGATCTGACAGCGGTTTGGAGCTACAACACTCCAAACTTATATTCATATTACTCCTTATAGAGGTTTTATTTTTTTAATCAAGCCTGAAACTCGTCATTTGTGTTTTGTCCCATCTTTACACATCTTAGCAATTATCTGTTAGATACCCCTGTACGTTCAGCTGTGTTGCAGCAGGGATACATGGACAACCTGCTGCATGGCGACCCTTGCGGGACCAAAATGAGTACCCCTGGTTTGGTTTTAACATTTGGTGTTCATAGAAATATACTCATTTCATTATTGGTGATGCAATTTGCAATCAGAGACCTAAAAATTGTACATTTCTGTGACTGGTTTCCCATTTGACTCACAAAAAAACATTTGCACACAATGATCCTGGTGTGACCATGCTCGGAGGGGGGACGACTTTCAGATACCTACCTAAAATCCAACCACTTAACGACTCTCTTCAATACTAAGGTTTTCCTATAGCAACATGCCTGATTCAGACTGAAACTGTTTTTACTGCCCTCAAAGAGACACATTACAGGTTTGTGATATATCCCTGGTCCAAACATGCCTGTCTCACATTAAATGGACCCAACAACCTATGAAGTTCTGCACGATGACTCCTTAATTTGAGTCAGGTGTGTTGGATCCAGGGTACATGGAAAACTGGTGGCATTAAAAGCTTATTAGAGCTATGAGAGAGCCTTGTTAGGTGTAGGAGCAGAGCGGTGTCATCAGCATAAAAACCAGACGTACTATTAGAGACAACTGTATCAGGATTACATAGCTCAGTAACACTGATGGCTGATATGCCCCCAACTCTGCAAAATTTTCAAGGACTTGACATAGATTTATTATCTCAAATTATGCAAGAATTCTAATCGCTGACTTGTGTTTTGTGCCTCATTTCCAGCCACTGGTGAAAAAAATGTGAACATTGTGAGGCGTTGTTAATGCTAAATTGAGAATTGCCCCAAACATGTCCTGTTTTGATTGAACAGCTGTGTTTATAACTGCCGTCTTCACTAAACCAGTGAGTTGAAACACTTTATATCCAGATGATAATAATATTAACACTGCAGAAAGTAAACCATGGCAGTTTATTGCTTCAGCGCATGTGTGGTGTGAAAATAATTTCCCTCTTCGAAATTCCTTCCGCAAAGTTCCCAAACAAATCTATCACACACTCCCAAACTTTGTCATCTATCTGGAGAGACTTTGACCAACAGTTTATTTCAGTGAAGGTGAGGAGTGTGTAAGTGCGATACCTAAGCAGACACCAGATGCTCCACCTTAAACTTCACTGCATTAATCTGCCAACATCTGGCAGAGTAATAAAAAGATGCCGCTCACTTCCAGCTGTCTTGCACCTTTCATACCGAAGAGGATGTGCATCACTGATCCCTCAGAACACATATATCCCTGCATGTTTTAGACCTAAGGGCTCAGAACGTATACGCTTCCACTGGGATTGTATGCTGTGGCCAAGAACAATATTGTAGGGATATGTTGAGATGCTGATGTTTCCTTGGGCTACCACTGTTCCCTTCCCTCTCTGCTACTGGCTCTCTACTGACTGCTGGGTACATCCATCAGAGGAAGGTTTTATCCACATCATGCTAACTGATTCCATGTTCTACATTCGCGATAAGACACAGGTGGTGTACAGTTTCCGGGCAGGGCCTTCAAGATGGCAGGAAAATCACACTGAGTTGAAAGTTCTGCTTCAGTCAAGGCAAAAGAGACAATCATCTTCCACTAAAAACACTTTCTCATCTAAGAAGAATGCACGCAGCTCCATGCACCCAGCAAGGTAATGATATTTGACAGCATCAAGATGTTTTGGGGGAATTTTCCAAATTTGCATTAAATGAGGAATTTGGTTTCTAAGACTCAACCAAAGAAATGTTACAAATGTTTTTCCTCACTTTATCCACACTGTGTGGGCCACATAGTGCTGATGTGTGCAGAATATATCTCAAGAGTTAATATCTGACATGCTGTCATAACCGATTTTCCTGTGATACTGAACATATTCAGCTGTGTCAGCACATTACGGGTGACACTTATAAGAAATAAGAAAAAAAATCCAATCCAAGGGTGATAAGTGCATGCTGGCGCATACGAGACGTATGCTACCAAACCACCGAGTGTGATCTGAGGCTGCAGGGATGCCAGCCGCTGGTGTAAACCTATCCATTTCTGTGGCATGTGAAATGAGCCGCAAACACAGACAGTTCAGGGAAATTCACAAATTTCACTTGCAATAGAAAATGCAAACCAGATACAAGTAAAATAACACATTTTAACTGCAGTAGGTTACTGGAAAATTCACCAACACACTGTCATATCATTTAAACGATTGCCACTGATGACAGGCCTTGTCTTCACGTGTTCTTGTGTCATGGATTTACGAGACATTACCGAACTTCTAAGCAGCCATTTGAAATCATATGTAACACCTTGTTAGATAAAAACACTAAACACTTAACAGAGCTTTAAACTGCACATCGTCAAAGCAGGGATGCAATAGAGCATTGGTTCGCAGACCTCCAAAGCGGGAGGGGGGTTTAACTGTCTACAGGCTGTGTGATTGTCAAAATGAAGCCATTATCCCCACAAAGAAGAACTTAGATGCATACAGATGTTTACATCTGGATCTTTTGTTCACATAAATGTGGCTTTTTGAGAGGCAGTAACAAGATAGTTTTGTGACAGGCAGCAAACTGAATACATTGCTGAAAATCAGTTATTACAATATTATAAAACACAAACCTTAAAAAAATCTACCTAGCAGGCCAAAGCTTGTGCATCCATGATCTGTGTGGTTAGTGAGATAAGTGAGCTGGCGGGGCTACAGTAGTGGTGTAGTTTATGTCTAACGGTTTCATTAGTGTCAGAAACAACACTGCACAGAAGATTAATCCTTTTTTAAATGCGTAATTTTCCGCGAGTGGCAAGTGAAAAGCCACAAATGGAGGTAAGAGCTTTATGGTAGCTCTTTGCGAAAATTCAGTAACAATGATACTGAGAACAAAAAAAAAAAAAAGCACTGCATGCAACACGTGTGCCCAACTAGACTTACAACGGTCCAACTGCAACTTATCTATGATGTCCTGATTTCATGCTTGTGTTGTTCTGATTCTCAGATGTAAGTCGCTTTGGAGAAAATGACTGCTAAACGTAGAATGTTCCCATTAAGTCAGATAAAGTTCATATAGTCTGGAAGGAAAAGAGAATCAAAGCCAATGTGAGGCTGAGGCTCAGGAGGAAGATCTACCGGCAGGTTCGGACATCAGTTCTTGGCTTCTTCCTGACTACATGCCACAGTAGTAAAAGTGTGTGTATGTGTATGTGAATACATCATGTAGTAGGTGGGGGCTTTGAGTTGACAGCATGACTAGAAAAGAGCTGTATAAGTACAAATTCATTGATATCTGCTTGTGTTTTCCATCCTATTGTCTTTCAGATTTGGAGACATTGAATGAATTTGTGGAAACTCATGGGTTCAATCACTCAGCCGGAGGTTCTGAGTTAATACCCGGCTGCAGTTTGGCACAATAAGGTAGCGAGCATCCAGAATGGCTCACAGAGACGTCATAAAACAGCCTGAGAAAGCCTAATAAAAAGTACAGGTTGGTAGAATACTGTAGGTGGATGGAAATCAGCATGCCTCTCAGTCCGGGAAAAGTTTAGGAATATACTGAAAGATATTCCCGCTTGTTCTGAGAAAGATCTTATAATGAACGTTTTCTTGGTGATAACAGAGAGAGGTAAAGAACGGTGCAGAGCTCAGAGTAATTATACAATCTGTGGAGAGCAACTTCCAACTCACTAATTCTGTTTCTGGCTTCCTTCACTTGCTCCCCGAGTCCTCTAGCCTCAGCTGATCTGTTGAAAAGAACGTGGTTGTTAACTGACCATCACAGAAGACAAACAATCAGATTTAATCAAGTAAAATGTGGAAGTGGGCAGTTTGCATTAAAAGACAAGTTACTGCCAAACTGAGGAACCTAAACAAGTTTCAGCTTGAAGAAAAATTAGTTTTGTATGCCTTTAAACCACGGTTGAGGTTTTGAGGCACAACTATGAAGAGAAAAAAGTAAATCACCTTTTCAGAGCCGAGGAATTATGCATCAGGAAACTATATTTAACTTTAAACATGCTAACTGAGCATTTCACAGTTAAACTTTCTGGAACTGACAGGTGTTGTGATTCCTTTCAACTGGTTACTGATCCTTCTCTCTTTGTAGAATAACCTAACTGCTGATGTCTTTCTGTTTTGGCATTGTGTTCAGACAAACTTCTGCTTCTCCAGCAGCGTCCATGTTCACGCTGATATGATCTGGCTGCTTCTCATCTCACTGGGCACAGTTTCAGGGTTTGTGTGGTCTTGTCATGTTCAGGCCTGGTTTCCTGTATTATCCTGTAGTTTCCTCTCTTGTGTTTTCTGTTTGTTAGGTCACCGGAGGCCTGTACCACGAAGTGAGATTAACTAAGCCTGGACACCTCTCTGTTACCTGGGTTACCTTATCCAGACATCCAGCATCTGGATAAGCAGTATTACCAAGCTGGTTATCAACTCGGTAATTCAACCAAAGGTTTTCCCATCATGACCACAGCAGGCTGACGTAAAACGGGGTTGTTAGCAGCCTCACCAAACGCTAATGCACTCTGTCACCATTGAGGAGAACCATCCATCCATTTTTGCTTCATCCAATTCAGGCTTGCCGGTAGCAGGAGCCTATCCCAGCAGTCATTGGGAGAAAGGGAGGGGACACCCTGGATGGGTCACCATTACAGGGCAACACACAGAGACTACCAACCATAAGGACGATTTAAAATGACTGATGAACCTAACATGAATATGTTTGGATGGTGGGAGGAAGCGGGAGTACTCGAAGACCCAATCTCATTATTTCAGGTGCAACACTTGTTGAGTTGAATGGAGTTGGTAAGAAGTCAAGAATAAGAACAAAACTTTATCCGTAATAACGCTTTCTTTCCCAAACACCCCTCTCAACATCTGCACACCAACCTCCTAAGAATGGACTGATCGGTCAGGAAATGGTGCTTTCATGCTCCTTGATGTGTTTTGCAGAACAGAACCAGGTACGGAGCAGGTTCAGCGGGATGATTTACTCCTGTATGAAGTGAACCTCCGCTGTCAAGTCAAATGAAGTTAAATCGTCATTCGTGGTCGTCCCGCCTGCCTCCTGTCTGCTTTTAGGTCCACATCTCCACCATTATGTGACATAGTCAGGATGGATAATTGGGCTTTTTTAAAATAGTTTATAACACATTGCATCCTTTTTGTTCAGTCTGGTTTGGTAAACCTCATTTTCAGACTTAGTCAGAAGGAGATTGTTTTTCTATCCTGATACTTACAATCTGAAACATAAGACATGTTGCTTTATGGAAAAAAACAAACTAATAAAAGTGCATATTTCATCCAGTGTGTCCAAATGGTAACAGCTTGTTTTATGGTCACTAACCTCTCTTTTAATATTTTCTTGTTGTCCTCAATGGTTTGATGCTCTTCGTGGTCTCTTATGAAGATCTCAAAGGCTTCTTGTTTTTCCATAGACAGCCGTGGATCTGCAAGAAATTCAATCTTTACCGAGACATGAAACTTCTTGTACTTTATTACCAGAAAAGAGCTTTGTGTTTTTGTAATCCACTTGATTAAAAAGGACAAAACTGAGAAATGTAGTGTACAGTTTGTACAAATATCGCTCCATACAGCAGTGCATACTGGTAATACCAGTGAAAAAATAAACCCAGTACAGGAAACTGTGTTGTGAGTTGTACATGTTCCCACACATGAGTCAATCCAGATGCGAGTCAATACCTCTCATATCAGTACAAACCAGAAAAACTATTAATCTGTTGTTCAGTGATTAAAGAAAACATAAACACCATCATAAACAGCCGTTCATTACACAACAGATGCCCCACTGCTTAGCTTTGGATATTCAGGAAATGACATCATATTAAAGCTAACGTTCCTCTGCATGTTTAGATTTTATTATGCTTGTAAAATTATTTAATGAGTATTTTATGAAAGCTTCATACATCTGCTTCAAATAATGTACTTTCAGCACAGGAATATCAGTTAATGTGTTGGATTTTGAAAGAATTGCTTTAAAGTTTCAACCAGATGGGATAAGAAATATTTGATCAGTCCATAATTGCCAATCGTAGTGCTCTGCAGGGCAGCTGCATTTGGCACAACTCACTACTATGTTATGAACTACTATGTTGTTTTATCACAGTGTTGTGTACTGCAGGGGGTGTGAGAGTTGCTGTGTGGTTAATACCATCTACACAGTAAAACTATTTAATCTTTTTGTCAGAAGCGACAGACTGATGGTGACAGTTACCTCTTACGGGCGAAGAAGTCCATTCGTGTTATCTGACATCCAGTCAGTGTAGAAATTAACACAAGGTACGGGAGGGGGATGCTTTTTATTTCAGGGGTGCATATTTGGACTTTTTATTGTTTCAATCAGCTCATGAAAGTCCAGGATATGTTCCTACAGCTATGTCTCTGTGATACATAACATATAGTCTTGTGCTTCGACATTGTTCATTTTGTTAGCTTTGTTAGCTCCAGTCTAAACAGCAAGAAGAAATGGCTTGCATTTTCAGTTTGTCCTGCTGTCATCCCGCCATATATCCTCTTTATTTACTCTTCACCTTGTGTGTTATTTCATTCATTCATTGGCTTTGCAGGGCTTTATCAGTGTATGCAACTGGTAAAAAGCTTTTCCAATTGCAATGGATACTCATTACAACAGCTCTTGGACACTTAACCAGGACAAACACCACATGTAGAAGAGTGCAAACACGTTTTGGACAAGTCTGTCGATGTCTAAAATCAAACTTTGAAGTAAAAACAGGATTATTTTGTAATATTCTGCCGACTTGCGGAAATCCAAAATTTCATTATACTTGCAACAAACTCCATCCTTTAATGTGGGAATATGGACATTTGTGACACAGAAAGGGCAATGACTCCTGTGAAATTATTCACTGGATAGTAAGGAATTTAGTTTCTTCATCTGTGGAAAGCCCAGACCATAATGAGCAGGCACCTCACTGACATACTGTATGCTGTAAAGAGCCAACCTCAACAAGCCCATGTGAGGGCTTCATGAGGGAACTGTTTGCCTCGACATTCCAGGAATATCTCCGTGTGAAAGGCATCATAGTATGTTGCAGCAAAATAATTTGAAGGGTAATGGGATCTCATTGACCTTTCTAATTTTTCTGTTCTTTGCTTTAAGTGTTGACAAACCACAGAGGCTTTTTAAGGGAGGAATGTGTGGCAGCAAATGCTGCTTTTCAACAAATGCGAGAAGGTAAATACCAGGAAAGTGAAGTATTGTAGTACTGCTAAATCAATTTCAACATGTTTCAATTGTTATATTGTATGTTTTCTGCTTCGGGCCCAGCAGGGGACAGTTGTATCTGACTTTATGATGTGTCACTCATGTGTAAAGCCTGCCAGAGTCATCAGTCTCTGCATACACCCGAGCAGAATTTACATTAAGATATAACTTTCTCCGCAAGCCACAAGTCTCCTTTCATTCATGCTACACCTAATACAAGTCTAAATTTCAGCAGGAGCACCTTGTTCATCCATTAGCCCTCTTTTTGCACTATAAAAACAATGTTAAAAAGCAAAGTGAAAAAACAAAGGAGTATATAAAACTGGAGAAACTCAGAGTTAATGTGATCCTTTCTGCAATTTACCGTACAAACGGCAGAAATATAGTTATATGAGTAAATGGACGCTATAATGAGTGCAGACTGCTTCTGCAGAGACCATGGTCATCAGAAAACACCCTTTAACATCCATGAGCCCGTACAAATGAATGTATTGTGGAAAGAGTAGAGTATATTATGCAGCATTCAATCAGCCCAAAATGTTTCCATGGAAAATCCATCATTATATTTACATTTAATCTTCACGGGATGGCAATTACCTTCAGTGTAACCATAGAGGCTGTTGGCTGGAGTCTCAGAAAGCCTCAGATTAAAGCAGAATTTAAACATATTTAAACATTCAGTGACCTGTCGAACAAGAGGAACGGATACATGCATGCATTTGTTTTGAATTAGGACACATTAAGAACAATGAGGAAAAATAGAGTTTGGTTTTGTGGGTCGCAGAAAATAGGTCATCCAGATGTAAAATAAATGACAAAGTTCTATACGAGACAAGAAAAGGGAAAAGTATGTTTCTGTACACTTTTCCTTCTGAATAATTTTCCTTATGAATAATGTTGCTCTGTTTTAATAAATCTAGAATATAGAAAACATGCAATGTTACCACGCTCACTGATAAATAAAAAGCCAGATAAATGCTCCAAGGACAAGATCTATAAGTTATGCTTAAAAACTTGCATTTATCAGGGAGACTATGTGCATACTTCCCTGATCGTTAGGGGAACACACATGCAAATCCTTTAACGGAATGAAGCACTAATGATGTGGTTAAGTGGAAATTAAGAAAATACAAAATATAATTTATCAGAGAACAAGAAGCATCTGATACAGTAATATGTGTAATACAATGAAAATGTATAAACTGCATCCACTCATGTTGTGCACCTTCATGATAATGAAATGATTCAGGCACATTTGCAGACTGTTGCAGACTGTTGTACGGGTTCTTGCTCTGTTTTGCTTCCCAAAGTGCAGAGTTTCTGGACAACATCTCGTTGTTCCTGCTGGGTAACAGCGATAGACCTGACCGCTGGGCTCAAACTGAGCAGAAAGACACAGAATTTTTGCACAAAGTCTGAGAAAATTGCAGAAACATTCCAGAGTGGACATGTAACTGCTGGCAAAGTGCTGCAGGAAGTCCTGGGAATTTTGGAGGAATTTTTTCACAACAGAGTAACTGGTAACAATATTTTTTTGCATAATTAGCCAATTTAGTCTGGTTTAAGTGGAAAAGTCCACTTTTTTTCCCTACAGTTCTTTCTTAATTGTTGCATCCTTGAGAAAATTTGCCACTTTCACTGGTAGCACCTCCAACTTTGCAAAGTGTCGCAATCCAAACAATATACTGTAACTACAGTACAGTACTGCTTTCCATTCACAGCGATCATACAAATAATAAAAATAATAATAGATACTTCATTAATCCCCGGAGGGAAATTCAAGACCAGATTGCAGATTCCAGATTGGTGGTCTGTGATATTCAGCTCTGACTGGAACAGTTTGTGCAATGTGAAGTGGTTGGGTAGACGATCAGCACCTCCAAATCCATGACAACGGTCCTTATTCTGTGTTGGTAAAGGAGCCGAGCCGAAAGGCACTCCTCTCTATTTAATAGTTGATCAATGCTTTGAACGTCGCCTGTGGTCTCCAGCTGTAGTGACAGAAAGAAGAAGATCGTAGACACGAGAGGCTGAAATGACTTGGTTTCTGTTGGGTGTCTGAGCTTTCACTTAGAGAAGATGAGAAGCTGGATCATCTATGAGGAGCTGGAAGTAGAACCACTGCTGCATCTAGAGGAACCAGATGAGGTGGCTTGGGTGTCGAGCCAAGATGCTTCCTGGTGGGGTCTTCAGGGCATGTTCCACTAGAAGGAGGCCCAGTGGGAGACCCTGGATACGCTGGAGGGACTATGTCTTTAATGTCTATGTCTTCAATGACTATGTCTTAGGTATGGGAGCGTCTCAGGATTCCCACAGATGGGCTGGAAGAATCACGTCTGGAATCTAAACTGAGCCCTAAAGCAACGAACTTTGTGAAATGGTGGAAGTTTGGAAACACTAACGTGTTCTAGATCCGGCTGTAAGTGATCCGGTATAGAAAAAAAAGCCTCCGTCTCTCTTCTGCGAAAAGGGCTTACTGATTAGCCAGGATAGCAGAAGATTAACACAAAAAACAGATTAGCAAAGAAGCACAACTTGTGATGTATAATCCCATTCTGCATCTGTCAACCCCCCCCCCCCCCCCCTTTTATTTTTACATCATACAACAAATAACACATATAGAAAGTCAAAGTGCCACAATTTTTGGATGAATGATGTGAGAAATAAAACAAAACAAACAGGGACTGGAAGGAAAAATAGGAAAAAAGGCAGCGAGCAAAGCAAACCCTCTCCTGGATGAATCAGATGATAACGTTCTGGATCACATACCTTTCTCCCTGACTAATGCACATGGCACATCATTTATCAGCGATCTTTTAAACCACTGTTTTACAGGCATCGCTCACAGTGCTGCTTTCTGCCCCGTTCATGTGAGTGATGTGCTCACTAATCCCAAATGGACAGAGTTGAAACATGTGTTTGTTTTTTAACGACTCTTCTTTCAGAGACCCTGCTTTGCAGACTTTACTAGCATACTGGGCACCATTACACAAAAATGTCAAAACGGATGAGGGAGCTGTGGTTAGGACAGACAGGAGCAGAGTTTGATGACTTTCTGGCTCGTACTCTATGCCCCATGGCTGAAACCAAGCTTGTTAAAGGACTCAGGTTTATCATCACACTTAAAGCTCCACTTAGCAAGAGTCAAATGGGAAAAGCCAAATAAATGCTGCCTCTGGCTCGGGAATAAAAGCTAGACCGTCTTCACTGTCAACAACTTTTCTTACATTTAAAGTATATTTATGCCTAAAAAAACTGGATAAAAACAACCAAAATAAAGCTGATGTCTCAATTCTCTGCAACTAAACTCCGGTATGAAAATAAACTGGCTTTGCTTTGAATATTTTGGGTCATCATTAGCTACAGAGGTTTAGAAGTCTATTTACCATGAAAAACTTCAGGGAGATCATTTAACCTGCTGTATCTGACATCTTACATTACTGATGATAGTAAACAAATGAAGCATTAATGATTTTCCTGCTACGAGGAGATGCTGCCTGTAACCAAAACGGCGCTTTGTAAAATCCACATCAGGCCTGAATCATGCCTCTCTTGTTTACACTCAGCATTCTTGGCTCCCGGCTTCTGCTTCATGTTCCAGTAATCATTACAGGTTTTAAGCTCATCAGCTTCTCATCAGCAACAAATTACAGGTTTAATATACTGCAGTGTCTAATGTTGCCTTGCTGACATGATCTGATGGGACCAGTTGAGCAATGCTCCACAGAAAACCTCTAAATGCACGCAGCCCCGCGGATCACATTGTGTAGAAACAAACGTCATGTGATGTCAGTAAAATCCAGAAATCGAGAACTTGATGGCCCAGAGGCACCCGCAGTGGGATCACGGAGAATCTGCATGACCGCAAAAAGCTGCCTGCATTCCAGCTGAGAGACATCACCTGTCTGCAGGCTTTGCACTCAATTTATCAAAAATGATCTCTCCTTCCAGCCCAGAAAAGCTGACGGTCACATTTCACAGAGCAAACCTCTGTGAAATTGTCATTTAATTCACACAATTCTATTAGTTCCCGTGGGCTGGGAGCCACTTGTGCTGTTTGCTAACAAGAATCAGGTCCACGCTCATCGCAGTCTCAGCAATCATGGCTGGAAATTAAATGGTACCTTGTACTTATATAGCCCTTTTCCAGTCATGTTGACCACTCAAAGCGCTTTACACTACATAGTATACATTCACCCATTAACACACTCACTCACACCCCGATAGGCACATCGGGGGGCAGCTTAGGGTTCAGTGTCCAAGTGCCCAAGGACACTTCGACATGTAGTCAGGCGAAGCCTGGAATCGATCTCACAGCTTTCCAGTTAAAAGACAACTATCTTCTATGTTCTCTGTTTTTTATCAGGCAAGTAGAGCCGCAGTAACTGAAATATATTGTGTACAGTTAACATCTACAATCCTGATCTGTCCAAGTGGCTCTGAAGACTTTTAAAGATTATTTTATACATTAGGATTGTTGAGAAAATTTCATATATTAGCTTAATTATCTTGCGCTTAATTAATGTCTAGCTGAAAGGTCCGACCATAAGGCTCCTAGACTGATGTCATTCTGACCTTAGTAAACCGACTGCAAGGCCCCCGTCATTCCATCAGGAAAATGTTAAGAGGAGACGCCTGTTTTATCTGTCATATCATAAGAACTGGCTCCAGACTGACGCACAAAACCAAAGTCTTTAAACGAAGGTGTCTCTGAGTGACCGGGCAGAATAGTTTCAGATTTCTGTGTGACAACAGATCTCTGGAGAGATTCTCCCCAGGTTATATACCATGTCTGTCTGTCTTTCATGTATTGTCTCACTCTATGTTTAATTGTTTAATGTATGTTCAACTTCTTTTATTCGTCATCATTAAATTTATGTTCTTCTCAATCTAAGAAACCAGTGTCCTCGTCCTTGATAGGAAAAACGGCCATTACAGGATTAATTAAGTCTGTCGTAAAAAGAGAGAGAATGGAAATAATTACCTCTTTTCTGTACAGCTCGGCCTTCATGCTCGGCTGGAAGGGTGTCCGAGCTTTCTTCTCTTAGCATTGCTGGTGCTTGTCTTCCGTGGTTCATTGGAGAGGTGTCCACACTTCCTTGTCCTAAATGTGGTGAAGTTAATGGTCGTCCTCCATATTCTGCCAAAAAGATGTCAGCACTCCCTCCTTTTAACTGTGCTGCTGTGACCATTCCTCCTCCATGGTTTGAGGGAAATGCATCCATGTTTCCTTGTTTCCACTGTGGCATTGTGAACATTTGTCCTCTACAGTTCATTGGAAAGGTGTCCACATGTGCATCTCCTAACTGCGGCACACTGAATACTTGACCTCCATAATCTGCTAAGACCGTGTCAGCATTTCCTCCTCTCAGCTCTGGTACCATGGACACTCTTCCTTCACGGTTTAAGGGAAGAACATCCATGTTTCCTTCTCTCAACTGTGGCATCATAAGCATGTGTCCTCCATGATCTGCTGGAAGGGGGATGCCATTAACCCCTCCCACATGTGGCACTGTGGACATGCTCAAGGCTTTATGGGAAGATAGGTTAGGGATGTTAGCAATCTGCACAGCAGCATCATCTGCTCTTTTTTTCTCCTTCTTTAGGATCTTCACGAGAATACCTGCAGCATCAAGTTAAGGATGGTTTGTTTCCCAAACAGATTATAAGCAGATACATCTGAAAGTCTAAAAAAGTAAAAAAAAGGCTCTAGTGATGGGTTCCAGGTAATACAGATATTATTAACAGTTCATTCTCTTTAGAACAAGCTCAGTATTCACAATATCTAGTAAGAGGGCAGTATTGCAGTATCCGTAGGGATTCCCACATCACCGAGTGCTGACATGTGTTCAGGATCTGACCTCAGAGACTTGGGAAGGTGTCATGGTCTGGGATGAATCAGCGAAGGAAAGAGGAGCCAGAAGAGCTGCAGAGATTCGGCCAAGATTCCACAAAATCTGTTCCCGCTTGTGAGCTTGCATGTAATATGTGCTGATCTTCAGGAGTCAAAGCGTGGATGTGTTGGAAAATATGGTGGAGAATAAGTGAGAAAATGCAGGACAGAGCAGAAATCAACAATGTTCTACTGCCATGTACACATTTCTCTCTGTAGATGTCTATAAGCAGCACTAAAACGGTTTCCCCTGCCTCCAGCAGCATTATGTCCTATAAGATCAATACAGACATGTTCAAATTAGATTATCAAATAGACACCTGCTTGCAATGCGCTGCCCCCAGCGCTCAGACGTGCAGAGTGGTTTATCGTACAGCTCACTGCTGTTTCCTCTAATCGTGTAAGAAGACGATGCTAATCACGCCATCATGCTAAGATGCTTTCTAAGATGTTTAAGTAAGTAAATTTTTAGTCAAATAGCAATTCTCAAGATAAAAATCACAAAGAGCTTAACAATAAACATAAAACATGGAATATAAAAACAAGTAAAACTAAATAAAAGAAAGTTAAAAAATGAGTTTTAGCTGCTTTTTAAAACAAACCACTGAGTCTGCAGTTCTCAGGCTGAGAGGAAGAAAGTTCCAGAGGGATGGAGCTGCTATCACAAAGACCCTGTCATCTTTGGTTTTCAGCCTGGTTCGTTTCACTTCTAGAAGACCCTGATCATACGATCTTAGTGACCGGCTCGGGGTGTAGGGCTGCTTTATGGAAGAGGGCCTGATACGTTAAAACCAGGATTTTAAACCATATTCTGTAAAAAAACAGGAAGCCAGTGCAGCTGCAACAGTATCGGACTGATGGAAGTGAATTTATGGGATTTTGTAATCAGCCTTGCAGCAGCGTTCTGGACAAGTTGAAGACGGTCAAGAGATTTCTTAGCGAGTGAAAATGGAGTTGCAATAATCGAGTCTGGAAGAGATGAAAGCATGAACCACTGTCTCTATGGCGATGTTCTTAAGGTGATAAAAACAGGAGAGTAAGCGAATTAATATGTGAATCTAAGTACAATGCAGGGTCTAGAACAACATTAAGATTCTGAACCGAAGGCTTAAAAAGTGATGCAAGAGGGCCGAAACTCTCTGCAATCGGAGGAAAAAAACCTATCTGGGGCACAAAGTGTAACGAGGGAGATCCGGAGCCAAAAGGAAGTTTAACAGGATTTATTATGAATGATGAGGAGGGATGAACGAAACCTGTATGGAAGATGGAGTCCAGGAGGGTTGTAGGGACGAGGAACAGGAAAGCAGGCGTGGGATATCCAGGAGAACAGGGAAGCCCGGAGCAGCAGAAACAAGCATGGGTGTTGACACATTCAATGTCCGACAAAGGAAAGACTGGTGAGCTGAGGGATATAAAGCTGTGAGGGAATCAGGAATAGGTGCAGGTGATCAGGGGTGATGAGTCTGGTGGCAGGTGATTGTGATGAAAGTCTGGAGCAGGGCATGACACAAACAAGGATTTCGGTTTTTTCTTCATTTAATTGAAGAAAGTTATTGTTCATCTAACTCTTAACAACATACAAACACTCAAATTTTTATCTTAAAAACATCCTGAGGTTTAAAGGAGATAAAAAGCTGAATGTCATCAAGAAATGTCCTTAAAAGAGCCGATTACAGTTTACAGAAAGAAATAAAAGCTCCTTAAAGTTATTTTCAAAAGAGACACGACCAGATTTTTGGTCTGATGTTTGCATTTATCACCTGTACAAGAATAAATAATGAAGTAATTAGATGGATTTCTAAAGGGGGGGGGGGGGGGGGTGGATGCAACTCCCTGTTGGACAACACAAAGTGGAAAACAAACAGTCAAAGTCTACAAATAGAACTTCCAACCAAACAAACAAACCTTTCAGTCTTTCAGTCCTAAACCTGCCATCAATCTGAACCAGACACTATTCCAGATGACCTACAGAAGCCAAGATTTGCTGAAAAATATGACTTTTCATAAAGTACATGTGTCATTGTTTCATACAAGTCATAACTCGGTACTGTGGTTCACCAGGTTTTTCCATCATTCGGATCTCTGGAATCTGATATCTTCCTTTACGGTGTCCGCAGAGCTACACGGCGTTTGCACGTGAGATCTGCGGTCTGCTTCACATGCCATGTGCACAAAAATGCTGCGGTCAGACTCGCTCGTGATGTGCTCTCCTCATCTGTCTCGTCTGTCTCTATTAGACTGTCCAATGAGATCACATGAAATGGAGAAAAGTAGCTCAGGGGCAAATGTGCCGCACGTTGCTCCCATTTCCATCTACTACTCTGTAAGAGAGAAGAAGCATTTTAAAAAAACGTTTTCTTATCATTAAGATGCGGGAATACATTTCCAATTTAAAGACAAGCAAGTCAAAATGACTGGACTTGACAATTTTGTGTCCATGTTGTCAATAAATGTAACAGAAACATGAATAATTCCTTCATAATAATGTCCATGATACTACTCAGTAGTGTAAAACATAAGATCCTGCTGAAACATCTGCATACAGAGCAGCTGGATTAGGACCTAAACGCACTAATACATCTGCTTTGCATCAGTGCTTCGTATACAGACAGACTGAGATGTAGACTGTTGCTGCTTGTGTTCATGCAGATGTATGCTCTTTAAAATATTCATTTCTAGATAGAAGGAATTGGAATTATGTGAAGAATTATGGCATGACACATTGTCTCTGTTCTGATCTGCAGAATGTTGATGTGAATCGCCGCCTTCTCGACCCTCCCTGTAAGAGGCCCAGCAGGTAAACAATGGCAGCTCAAATTTTTACAGCAAAATGATGCAGAAATGAATGAAATGTTCACCTGATGACAACCTGTCTCAGCATTACAGCATGAAAACAACTAGAGTTGGTGGAGAAGTTGTTGGATAAAGGGTCAGAACCAGAACCTGAATCAGAACCAGCTCTTCTTCTCTTGCACTGCTAAACTATAACACAAACATTGTGAATATTTATTTGCAGATGATGCGTGTGGTAGGAAGCGGTAGAGGGAGGAGTGGTTAACTCTGATTTAGTTTGCGCGTTAAAAACTTGATAGCACGCTAACAAACATGTTGCACTGAGCACTTGTGCTTGTTAAATGGGCAGCATAGCGCCGGCCACGATCCATTTTGCGCATTTGTCATGAATAAATACACAATTTGGGCTTTTCTGATAGAATGTGTGAAGTACTGGGAGGAGTAGATGCACATAAATCTGCTATGCAAGTGCAATGTGATCTTCTAAACGTGAAGTTACTGTTTTTGCGTTCAGATAGAATAACTAAATTTATCAGTTTAGTTTGTTTTAAATACCACCAAAGTGCCACATAAAGCATAGATGCTTTTCTCGCGACTCTGATTTCTGTATGGCAGTAAATCACCAAAAGCTGTGTGAAAGCATGCATTGTCTGGGGAGAAAAAAATCCCTGACAATTCTGAGCCAATCCATCTGCAGAATGTCCACATAGTTCACTGGATAAGTACAATTTGTATCTCTCCAACAGACAGCCCAAGCACATCCAGAGATTTGCTCTCTTTATATATTTAGGGAGAGAATCAGTAAGTGCCCAATTAAACATGCTGTCGGTATCTACTTTATCACTTACACAAGCCAAATCTTTTTTGGATACAATCAACACATGTGCACTGTGGGAAGATAAAAATGAGAGATGCGCCTGATGGGAATACTGCAGTTCATCTCGTCCCACTGCAAATGGAAGTTTTCCACTCGCATCCCAGAACAGTGCTCCAACTCAATCTTTCTCCCTCATGTTCCACCTCAGCAGTAAAACCCAGCGGCTTCCTCTTTCTCCTGTGCTCTACAAACTTTAGAAGTTAACTCTAAATCCTGCTCATAGCTGCAGGAAGCCCTGCTGAGAGCGAGTTCAACCAAAGCTGCATGCCTGTTTGGCTGCTTGAGGGCACTTGAGTCCTTCTGATGAACACTTCATGAAGCCATTTCTGGAACTTTCTGTGGATCGATCCAGATGTGTTATTTCCTCTGATCTTCACACCTTTTCACACACCTATCAAACCTGGACTCTGAATCTCCGTCTAACAAATAGTTTCGAGCATCATTTGTTGGAATAAAATCAATAAAGAATGATTTTTGAAAAGTTTGATGTTCCGGGAGCCAATATTACAGTGAACTTTGTCATGTCATATACTGTACCATACCTCCATATAAGCCTCCAAATAAACATTAAAAGGGATAAACGTCTGAGTGCTTCTTGTGAAATGTACAAAGAATTATTAGAAAACATCCCAACTACCCAGGGTTCTTGTCAGGAAGCCTCTGCAGTGGCTGCGAAGTCCCTTCAGTCCTGATTGGCTGAGCATCAAACATCAGTGAGATAAACCACAGTAAAAGATAAAACACGCTGCTGACTGAGGAGCAGTTTATGTCCTCACACTACTGAATTCAGGAACATATTTTATGTTTCTGGCCAGACTTATTTCTAAGCTGTTATTTTTCTAAGTAGCTAGCTTAAATTCAGAATACTACACTGAATGCCTGCATTAAGGGATCTATTAGTGTTTGTATCTGTGTAGCAAAACCTAAATGTTAACAGTTGTACAGAAAAATGGACAAATGTCATCATGTATGAACGCGTTGGAGGTTTAAAGCTTCTGAAATCAAGTTTCAGCAAGCCGTGGGGTAAAGTTTTGTGACAAATATGGTTAAATGAGTGTGGCGCAACATGGGGAGATAAGATGGATATCTCCATTCCTGCCAGGAGCCTTAATTCTGTCTGGCATTTACTCACGTTTGTTTTGCCCTACCAGTACAGCTGTCCAGTGTTTGTTGGTTCTCTTTGTTTCTCCATCATGGTGTTATTAGTTGATGCATCATCCCACTGGCAGAGTGGGCTAAGCATTCCCAGCTGCTCTGCTCCCATGCAGAGTCAGTTATGCTTGGAAACACCCAGGGGTAGTGGTGACACAGCACTTTGTTTTACAGGAAAAATTCATGTACTCAACCTGGTGAGGACTCAGTGTCAGTGTGGGAACACAACCTGGACTCGGTGTCAGTGCGGGAACACAACCTGGACTCGGTGTCAGTGCGGGAACACAACCTGGACTCGGTGTCAGTGCGGGAACACAACCTGGACTCGGTGTCAGTGCGGGAACACAACCTGGACTCGGTGTCAGTGCGGGAACACAACCTGGACTCGGTGTCAGTGCGGGAACACAACCTGGACTCGGTGTCAGTGCGGGAACACAACCTGGACTCGGTGTCAGTGCGGGAACACAACCTGGACTCGGTGTCAGTG